>JAIUSX010000098.1:1200000-1800000 GCA_026573805.1 Hesperophylax magnus
ATTTATTATTGCAAGTTCATTTCAACACGACCAAAGCTTAGCTTTCTATGAAGATGATAAAAAAGATGACAACAATTGAAAAATGTCGCACAAGTGACCAAGAAAAATCAGATTTTGATTTTGGAATCCCACAAGGTAGAGTGCTTGGACCAGTTATATTATAAAAATGTAGTTTCTGTATCCGTAGACAAACTCACTTATTTTTTCACTCAACCACCAAAGTATTCAAATAATTTCGTGAAAGAAACAAATTATCCTTACCTCTTTGTGTAAGAATACATGGGGCATACAAAATTATTATCTATCTAGGTGTAGAGTTAACGGACCAAAACACATTGTGAAATATACTGTGTAGTTGTAAGTATTTGAATACCTGGTTAATTAAAATAAACGTTAACATTAATTTGATAAAACAAACCAAATCCAAATATGTCGTTTTTATTAAAGATTATTTTAAAAAGATAAAACATTTTCATAGCTTGGCTTGATTAAATTCATAATAAATCTTTCAGAGAAAAAAACATATCTTCAAAAAAACTAGGATTTTCCGTTTGAAGTTGTGTACAGGCAAAATCAGTACAATTTACTATATACATAAGATAACTCTCCAACGTTGAGCTCTGGCGTTATGAAATTTGCACACCAGGAACTTATTATATGAAGCAAATATTTTAAGACGGTAACACGATTTTAATCATGAGCTATTGAGTTTTTAAATAAAAATTTATCTATCATAAAAATATACAACCCTTGACGTTTCATAATAATTTTCAATTGTTCAATGATTAAAAAAACATCGAAAAAATAGTGTTATTAAAAATACTCAATTCGTTGGCGTCTAATTTTATGGTAATTCGAGGGCAATAAATGCGTATAGCCCAGACAATAAAATCCAATCTGAGTGCCCCATCGACCGTAGAAATGATTCCTCGAGGGTTGCGCCCGGCTAACTCATGGACGGTGAGTGTTCGGGAAGCGAAGAACCGATCGGAGCATCGCGGAGCTGTAATTGTGGTAAGCACGCCTGCATTTCATGGTAGGCGCGGTGACATAATAACCCAAGTTGTTATAAAGGTACAATCTTAAAAAAGTTGCATAATGCTTAGTAACAAAACATTCATTGCCACCGCTTTGTGTTTTTTTTAGTATTTTCAATGGAAATGAGGCAACATCCCTTTGAAATTATTTCTAAAATCAATCAATAAACATTTTAAATATACTTAACAATCAGTTATTAGAACTTTGTAATATGTGATTTGAGTGCAGTGTGTTAAAAATTAAAATTCGAAAAAATTTCTAAAAAATATTCGAAATTCGCTTGCGTTGAACTTGGGACGAGTACGCCAGTAGAGGTACGCCAGATGTTTTCAACGGAATTCCCGGAAACTCTGAAGGCCCTAGCAAGTGTTTCGCTAAGCCTAGGGTAATTTATTATCCCGACCATCATGCCCGCTTTTTATTGCGGGCACAATGCACCACTTCAACAATCACAGAGATAAATGATGGACTCGCCGAACGTCACAGCGGTGCTGTCAAGGTCTGTTATCTATGTAATGATATTATGTCCGCGCTTAATTAGCAGCAGACATATACCTGCACGGATGACAAACCTCGTGCTGGCACTGTTGGTGGACGCGGTGGATTCTCTCGCTGCAGCAGCTGGTCCAGTTTCTTCACCACACAGAATTCTTGCTCCAGCGTCTCCATCTTCTATCTTCGTGTCACCTTTTCCAGTGCTTCATTTTACTTAACTTAAATTCACTTTATTTTTGTAATACTTGCATAAACTGTAAAGCGCCCCTGAGGTGACATCTCACAAAAGCGGCGCTTTACAAATTGTCCAATAAATAAATAAAACAGTGTGAAAAGCACTCATAAAAGTGTTGGTCAGTACCAGATGCTAATGATGTTATATTATTTTGTTTTCAGTCCGTTAAAAAATATATATTATTTAAAAATGCGTTTCCGCAAGGTAAATTTTTGTTTTTCGAAGACATGGGCATTGGGCAAGCCACCCAGTGAGGCCTACATTACTGGAAAACTTGAATTGTAAAAAATATTGTACCTAATAAATAATAATAATTACCAAAGATTGGTTAAGACACTACAAACGACTATTTAATAGAAAATTGTGAATTAATTAATTATCTTCGTTAAATATATTATTTTTACCCAATATAGTTATTTTTGTCGTGGTCAATAATAAAAACGTGGCGTATTTACAAATAACCTGACAACGTGAAAACAAATCAATTGAAATATTACAGGGTTGACAATGAGGGAATTAATGGTTTAAAAGAAAAATTTCATCAATATTCTGTCGGACAGCTTTATTAATTTTAGATTTTTTACTAGACAGTTAATATGTTTCATTGTTATACTTTATACAATAAATATTAATCAATTGCAGAACAATCTTTTCACTCTGACACTCTAAACATCTAGGAAGATAAGTATACTGGTGTGGGCTCAAAGCCGTGGTTCAGTCGACAATGCTCCGAAGCAGTTCGACGAAAAAACGCGGCTTACCGAGCCTACAACACATCTCGAACGCCCGAAAGCAGATCAGCATACAACAAATCGGCAAAGGAATGCAAGAGAATCATTAATAGGTCAAAATTCGAACACGACCTGCAGATCAGCAAAAAGCTGGCTGCCTGCCCGCATGGCAGCAGAGCATTCTGGTCCCTTGCAGGCTCAATAGGTCGGAATTTTTGCAAACCCAGTTTGCCACCTCTTACCAGACCTGACGGCTCACTAGCAAACACCGCCACCGAAAAGGCTAACTTATTAGGGAAAATGTTTGCGGAAAACTCGACCCTCGATGACGGAGGTGCTGTTCCGCCGTCGGTTCCTCACTGCGGCTTCTATATGAAAAAGCTGAGGATCCGGCATCGGGATGTACTCCACGTTATACGGGGGCTCGATGTTAACAAAGCTAGTGGACCTGATGGAATACCTGCCCTGGTATTGCAGAGGTGTGCTGCGGAAATAGTTCCAGTTTTGACAAAGCTCTTCAAAATGTCCCTGAAGTGTGGCACTGTGCCCTCTGGTTGGAAAAAAGCGGTCATTCACCCTATTCCCAAGAAAGGTGACCGCTCCAACCCGGCCAACTACCGCCCCATAGCGATCACATCAGTTCTGTCCAAAGTGATGGAACGTGTGATCAACGACAAGCTGCTCACATACCTCGAGAAGAACAAAATTATCAACGACCGTCAATACGGATTCCGGCGGAACCGCTCGTGCGGTGATCTTCTCGCGTATGTGTCGCATGTTTGGGGGCGGTGCCTGGAACGTCACGGTGAGACCCAAATGGTCGCACTAGACATATCCAAGGCCTTTGACCAGGTCTGGCACCGAGGACTTGTCAACAAATTGCCTTCTAACGGACTTCCCGCATCCCTGTGTACGTGGATTGCTGATTTTTTAAGGGATAGGTCGATTCAGGTTGTTGCTGACGGTTTCACCTCATCCTCACACTCTATAAATGCTGGCGTCCCACAGGGATCGGTTCTGTCTCCGACTTTGTTTTTGTTGCACATCAATGACCTTTTGACATGTGCACCGATTCATTGTTACGCGGATGACAGTACAGTTAATGATAGCTTTTTGTTTGACAAGCCCCCAAAGGGCACACAAACTCCAACGGCTCGGAGGGCTTTGAAGCAGAGAATGGACGGTTATCTCGAGAGTATTTCCTCCTGGGGTAAAAATAATCTCGTCGAATTTAATGTTTCAAAGACCCAATCCTGTCTGATTACGTCTAAAAGGGATCTAAATGATAACCTAGTCTCCTTCAACGGAAGCAATCTTCCGAACAGGCCTTCCATTGATATGCTTGGTGTAACTATAAGTGACCAGCTCAGGTATGGGGGCTCCATCGAAGCCAGAGTAAAGCTGGCCTCTCAGAAGCTGGGCGTACTGTACAGGGCCCGCAGATACTTTAATAGTACACAACTGCTGACCCTGTACAAATCGCAAGTGCGCCCTACTGTCGAATTTGGCAGCCATCTCTGGTCCGGAGCCCCTAAATACCTGAAAAAAACCCTTGACTCTGTGCAGAAACGGGCGGTCCGTTTGATAGATTCCCCAATCTTAACAAACGGACTGCAATCTTTAGAGCACAGGCGTCAGGTAGGTATGCTGTCCTTGTTCTATCGGTATTACAATGGAAGATGCTCTGAGGAACTAGCGTCATTGATCCCTTCGGCACCGGTGCGTAGTCGGGATACACGCCAAACGCGCGCCCAACATTTGTACACGGTTGACATTTGTCACATGAGAACGGGTCGCTTCTACGATTCGTTCTTAAGTTCAACAGCTCGGCTGTGGAACGAACTGCCAGCCTCTGTGTTTCCTCCCTCCTACAACATGGGACTCTTCAAGACCCATGTTCACTCCTTCCTCTCCACAAAAAGACCCTCCACACAGCATCCCCAAAGATGACATAGGCCCTGAGGGAAATTATTTTCTTCAGGGCCTCCTGTGTGGAGTTAATATAAAAAAAAAAAATAAAAAAAAAAAATACAAAAGGTAATCAGGCTGTGTAAAGAGGAATTAAATACAACCACTGTGAAATTTCATTCAACAGCACCATTACTCTTGTCATGCTATGCTGTGCTAGAACATCTGTCCTGCGTTGTGGTATCTTAAACAAGTCGTGGTGACGACTACGGTTGAAGTTTTTAAGCACTTATAGAATAGAATGAACCCATAGAATGCCAAGAGGAATGGGCTATCAATAGAGTTATGAATTATATTTCATCTACGTATTACAAGATTTGCATAACATCTGGTTTCTAGGCGAAATCTATTCGTTGTCTCGAGTAGTTCTATGTTGTGCATCAACTTTGGATAAGTTTCATGCGTCCGCTTATAATCGTACCTGCAGATTTTTTTCTGGATTTGTTCATGTTAACATATTTAGTTTGGTGCGGAGTCCACACACGACCAGCATACTCCAGCTTACTCTTAGTGGAAGATTAAACCCGCGATGCCTGGGTAGAATCCCGACTAGTTTTATCATTGGTAACTAATTTGCTTTATTGTTTGAAAATAACTTACATTCTGAAGTGACCAGTTGAGGCACGGGGCTCCATTTAAGACAATCCCTTTTTTCAAGTTTTCGCTAAGAATGGCTAAGTTGCTGATCATATATCCTAATAACTGCTCGATTATACATAGAAGCTAATTACTGGATATATAAATTTTCCATATCTAAGTAAGCAGAAAATTTTATTAAAAAGCCAATATAATATTATCAATATTTCGTCAGAATTGTACTAGTTAATAAAGGCACCAACAGATGCCACTGATTTCTAAATTTGACAGTAAAATTTTATTTGTATCCAAAAATGAACCGAAAAGTCCTGGACGAAGATATTAAATAACGTTTTGAAGCCGCGGGGTGTGATGGAAAATTAATGAAAAATTTCAAAACCTACATAAATTTTTAAATGTCATATTCCATTCCATGTCTCATCATATGTCCCAAAAAACCATAAGCCGCTATAATTTATTTAAAAATACACATAATTTTTATTTATTTTTTATTATATAACACTATATATAGAAATCATTTTAAAAGTTTGTCTTACAAGATGGCTGCCAGGCAATTTCCCCTCACCCTAGATTTGGCTTGAATGCCACTCATACAAAATCGCATCAATGCTCTGTCCAGGGCTTTTTAAGTACTAAAGTAAACTAATCGTCCATTGAATGCGCGCACACACACACACACACACACACATAAGTACATTGTTTGTATAGAATACAGTCAACACTTGAATATGACATATATACGTCATACATATAGCGTCATTTTGCATACTTAGTTTCTGCCTTTGACACCTCATAGTAGTGTGGTCGGAGAGTGTTGAATCGGCAGATACCCTACTTCATGCATATTTTTGATGATTGATTTCTTGCAATCGTTTCATATTTCTATATAAGTAAGGTAGTGTAGGCAGTGTTTATGTGCCTGGAATTCCTATATATATATATAGAATACACGTTGACCTGCACAAATCGCAAGTGCGCCCAATTGTTAAGTTTCATAGCCAACAATACTATAGAATTTCCTTCCTTCCAAGTGAACTGAGCAAATGACACATACGCACGCGATGTAACCACGATGGTAGAAACTAGTATGATAATTATTGTTCTCACGAGTTCCTTCAACATCCATACAAGGTAGGTAAGGTATTCTCACGAGTTCCTTCAACATCCATACATTATATTTACAGGAATATTCATCAATACCTGCAAAAGAATGCGAATAAAACATTCTACAAAGCTTTCTGAAGATATCGGTTATATTATTAGTGTATAACTCAGAAATTACCATTTCAATATAACTGGCAGTTATTAGTGGCAATTTTGGTGAAAGCTTGAACTGTCACTACTTTTTTTTAGTTTTAGTGAATTGGCTTGAATTTCTGGATATCTAAATTTTACTGTATTTGTGATCAGAATGTAATCAATATTACATGTATATTACATTTTTTGCAGTTTGAAAATAGCATGTTTGGTATAAAAACATATTTTATTTCAAAAATATATTTTATTCCAAAAACGTATTTTATTCCAAAAACATATTTTATTCCAAAAACATATTTTATTCAAAAAACATATTATATTTCAAATACATATTGTATGGAACCTATTTTCGTATGGTGCTGTTTAAAACTATTGGATGTACGTATTCTGAACTACTTCTCACAAACTTAATATGTATTGCCAAATTCGGACTTGTTCCACTCTGAAACTAGTGTATCGATATGAAAGAGATCATTTTGCCGTATTTTCTTTGTCTTATTTTTACATCAGTGTATTCTTTCAAATTAAAAATATAAAAGATTTAATTCGCAAGGAAAACCTCCTTGATTTCTGTCTTTTTATATCGTACAATAATACCAATTCAACAGAATATTACATCGCAGTGTTGCGGTTTCAACAACAAAGAAATGTATTCAAAAAGATTTTTCTTTATAAACAATGACGTATTGCAATTTACCATGTAAATTGCATGTTGCCACATAAAATATACTACGCTAAAACAGATTATTTTTTATTACTGACATGTTTTATGTGTAGCAAAATTTGATCGAATTCGCACGGTATTCATGTCAATGCATATATTCTGGAGAAAATAGAACATACGTCATCTGATTTTAATTGAAAACGTGCCATTGTTACTATTGGCATTCAATTCAATAAAACACGAGTTGTGTGGTTTGGCATTAAATAATACATGTCTATTTAAAACGATTTAATTCTGTAATTAAAAATATAATGCGAAAAAATATTGTTCGTTTATGTGGTTATTATTTGGTTTCTGTGTCAGAGGTTAAGAGGTCTCATGTAGTACCCACTAACAAACATTTTATATTTTTTATTCAGTTGAGAGATGTTCAGTTTTGCATATTTTATGTACGAGATAAAATCATAAAGTATTAATTTTTCGCATTCATTCCTTTGTACCTAATGTGAGATTTGAATTGATCACTTAGTTGATACATAGGAACATGATTGATTGTACGTACATCGTACATGATTAGAGCCCACAAGTAGTGATATCAACTTTCTAACTAAAATTGTGTTTTCGTTCACTTTAAACTAACTAAAACTTTAAACTAGTATATTTGCGGCAAGTTTTAGACTGGAAGATATTGGAAGATTCAGAATTGAAACGTTGCCTTAAATGGCTTTGGTTTTGTTTGATGACCTAATCTAAATAGTCAGATACTTTCCCACATCCCCCTTACCAATCTCTACCCCCACCCTCCCCCCACTAACATACCCCAATTGGGGATGCCATGGTCTCACTGGCTCCAGACGGTTGTGAGAAATTGGGATAAAACCGTGAAAATATCCCGTAATTTAAAAATATCTGAAATCATTTCAAAGCAAACTTAATGTTAAGTAAGTTAGGTTTTTTCACCATAGCTTTCATAATACATTCATTGGTCGTATAACCTTTGAAACTACGTGTTATATTTTATACTAAGTGCATATAATTTATATATTTTTACCAAATAGACATAGTAAATCCAATAATAATTATTGCAATGAAAGTCTAAATGTATGAAAGAAACATCTATGCATGAAAAAATTGCCATGATTATTTTGACTAGTATGCCTGATTTTGTTTCTGATGTCTTTTTCCCAGTAACCTTCCTTGAAGTAACATATACCAGTACTGCAACAATGAAGTGTAAATAGTGTACATACACTCCTGTAGTATTATTCAAAGTCTCCCAATCATTATAATACCCAAAAATCACCCACTTATCTCTACCAGAAGAATCTCACTGAGTATAATAAATGAGGATCCAGATCACCACAAGTTGGTGCAGTCTAGATCAATTCATCAAACCGTAGGTATTAGATTTTGAACAGCGAATTCTATGTCTTAAATAAAAACCAAAACCCATTAAAATGATGATTCATATTCGTGTATCGTGATTGATCCAGTGGCCAGACCTAATTAATTATACTAAAATTAATTAAGTTTATTTCTCCAAAATCGAGAATAGATTAACATAATATGCATAGTTGAAATAAGTGGTTTCGTATACAACCTAACTTATTGGTTCAACCGCACATCACGAAGCAATAAAATTAATCGAGTGTTGCCATAACTTGAGGCAATTTTTGAGTTTTTGTTTTTCGTGATAAAGGGAGTGGCCCAGTAATTACGATCCGGTCAGTGGTTAGTTACCTGTGGCTTTCGAACGTGGGCTATTTATTTAGAAGAAATAATATTAAATAATAGACGAATATAAATTCAACTCATAATGACAACCTGTTGGTATCCGGAATTTCTAATTCTCCCACAAAATTGGTGATTGGTTAAATAAACGTCCTTTGTTATAAGATTTTGAAACAAACGTAGGTAGATAAATGCTTTTTAAGTATAGGTAATTCAAGTCTAAAGCATATTCAAACACCAATCTACTAGGCGCCGTGGGGTAATTTGATTTGCAATTTCCTATAGAAATGTGTAGCAGCTTTCAAACAGGTTCCATTAAGGTCTCAATCATTTAAGACGAGACAATACCCTAAAATAAAGCCAGAATCTTAACGACGTAAGTGAAGCAGCAGTGCACAAAAATATGCAACGCGTGGTATTAGTGTATTGGACAAACCTGCAGCTGAATTTACCCTATCAAATCTCCAAATGAATTGGGAATCTTAACGACCTAAGAGATGATGTGGTATAAAAGTAATATTCAGTGCGCGGCCCGGCGAAATGGATGGACTTAATGGACTTTGGACTTTGCTCTAGCAGGCCAAGAAAATCTTTCCGTATTAATTCGTTCCGCATCCTTCATTTATTAATTGAACACCTAGTCAAAAAACGTCCTCAGTTAAAAAACTAAAAAATTGAGGGGATGGTTCAGAAACTGTTAAATTATACAAGGAAAACTAATACCGAATGAAGGAAAACTACAAAGAAAACTTATTCCCAGTAGACGGTCGTACGCATTGGAGGGAACAAAGAACCTATGAGGTAGCATTTATGCAGTAAGAGCCCTTCATAGTAGTATACAAACAATTAGATCAGGCGTTTCTCATGCCGTTGGTTTTCTAGCGCCTTGCAAAGCACGAGAACTTAAATACGTTTGCCAGAAACCCATCGTAAATGGCACCTTCACCACCAAACCAAAATGCGGGGTCACACGAAAGGTCTTCAAACGCCTGTTCCACATTTTCTCGCAGCCCGAGATAATCAATAATAATTCAACACTCTCAAACATAAGAAATGACAGGTGGATTGAATCATGCGATGAAAAACAAAGCGGCCTCTTTGTATGGTGGATAAAAGTATTATAAACATACTTATACAATTAACATTACAACAGTAATTATGTTATTTTCCTTTCTAATTACTAATCACTTTCGATTGCGTTTGATACTCTATTTTAAAAAGTTTTAAATGAAGTTTATATCAAGATTTTTATCGTATCATTAATTTTTGAGACTGATCTCATATTAGTTTCATAGATAATTATACATGTCCGTGAAGCGAGTAGGGTTTAAAAAATGTAAGTGTGATTATTAGACATAATTATGTAAAGAAATACTACTTTGTCAATGCAAATTCTAATTGATGGCATTAGTTTCAAAACAACGCCTCTTTTATAAGCGATTCAAATCTGTGTAAAAGTTGTTTAGCATTAATTAAAAACGAATAATATTATGTACCAGAAAATCGGCAATGTTACAGTAATTACATACTACTGAATAATAATTATATCTTATGAGGATAATCGTATTGTAATCAGCTTTATTCTTTAGTAATTAATATATGTTTTAAACACCGTCTGTTAACGTGTATTAAATTATTAGAAACCTCCTACTTTGGTGGGAAAAGAATAGTACAGAGCAAGAGGTGAATTTCAACTTCACGAACTGGAGGAAACAAGCTTCGATTCACTCGAGTAAATCGCCTACTTGAAACCTTCTAAAAACAATACAAAAATCAACAAGTGTGCCTCTTTGTAAAAGGTTAAAATAGACATGTTTCATTCATTAAAGTCCCAGAAGAAATAAAAATACTTTTTGACTTAAAAAAATATTTTGTCGGTGTTCATGCTTAGTAACTGAAAAATTGGAGACGTACTTCAACCCACTCATTGCACCAAGGGGAGCTTATGTGCACAAACAAGGTCATTTTGGGAGAATATACGAAATGATAAGGCTTTTTACGCTTTTTAAGCAGTCAAAATACTTCAAGCTATTAAAAATACAAATAGAAATGTGAAGGTACTATTTTTGCGTTTTGCTACTGTCTTCGATAACTTTTATATAAATAATAATTGTGTTTGTTATCGGAAAAAAAATTAACGGTTCAGGAATTAAGTTAAAATTCTCCCGATTTTCGTTCCAACACGGAGAAAAATGATCATGTTAAAAAGTGATAGCGCTTAAAATTCCCAATAACATATTAGTCAGTCAGAATATATCGAGAACACGTTTTCTTTTTCTGATATGACGGAATACGACAATATCAGTATGTCAATATCAATATCAATATTTGATTCAACACGTGTTCCGCCGTCTACATAAAACGTTCGCTTTTAGCTAATACTTCGATAGAAACAATGTCATTTCATTTGTTAAAGGTTTGCTGTCCCGTTTTTAACAGGAAAACGAATAATTGGACTAGATTTTTAATAAATTACCTGCAAGTTTTCTCCGTGAATTTGCAAAGTAAGATGACATTTAAAAAAATTGCATCGTATACATGATGACATGTGAGTGATTATGATTAGGTACTTGCAATACCTACTTGCTAATAATAAATTTTTAAATATATGTTTATATCTCTAATAAATTTTGAATGCCGAGGTAGTAGAATCAAAAGACTATTATAATTACTAAATTAATATTTTAATCCAATCAACCACGCGTATAGAGATAAAACATACTCGCACACCTAATGCTTACAAAATATTTTAAATATAAATTGCAAAGAACTTAAGTACTTAACCAACTAGGTTCCCGTTTCTAAATTCTAAAATCCTAACTGGACACGAACTAATAAATAACATACCATTTTGCTTGCCAAGATTTTATTCAAATATTATGAATGGACATTTTACCGATATGGCAGCTGCTCGTGATGAAATCAATTCATAATAAAATTGAAAGTTAACGAGAATATTATACTCTCAAGTAATCTCTGGTAAACCGTATTATGTACAGTATTTCTTCTAATTAAATGAATAGTAGTATTTCTATTGAATTTTTTAAATACGTAATACGTAGACACTAATTAAGTGTTGAGTTACCTTTCGAAACGATGGGAGTACATTACACGGAGAAAACTTATTGATATAAAATACTGTAAATTTATTAAAAATCTGATCAAATTACACATTTTTTAGTTATAAACGGGACTGTAGGCCTTTAACGAGTTAATTGAGAGAGTTTCTAACAAAGTATCAGTTAAAAGCGAGTGTTTTATGAAAACGGCGAAACACATGTTCATACAAATACTAATATTTTTATTGACATACTGATATTGCCGCATTCCGTCAAATATTTATTAGGAAAAGAACACGTATTCTCGATATATTCTGAATGATATTGATATAATATTTTATCAGGAAAATGACATGCTATCATTTTTTAACAAAATCATTTTTCTCCGTGCAATTTCGATTACCTACGTTTTCAAGAACAACTCTCGTTAAAATCTAAAATAAAACATGACTCTTTTAACGTGTCAAGGTGTGTGTTTTCAAAAACATGCGCAATCTTTAAGTTCCGATGTAAAAAATCGTGAACAAAGTCACGTACGAAAACCAATAATAATTCTTAAATTTTTGAGTATGTAGGAAGTTTTAATCAGGCTATTATTGGGATTCAGTATAAACTGCGTTATCCAAGTTTAAAAAAATATATTATGTTCAAATATTTTTTATCGTATTCACGCCTCCTTTTTTGCTCTCTTGTTTTTTTACCAATTATAAGACTAATTTATGATGTTGAAATATTTTCCTGAACCTTTTTACATCATTAATATCAATGGGTTGGGAACATGCGGCCCTCGAGCCCTTTCTGTACGACCTGCTGACCACAAAAAAGAGTATAAAAAAATTACTTTGAGAACGCTAGTTTCAGATACATTTTTAAGATATTATTACAAAACCTAGAGAAAAGTATAAAATAGCTTACAGGTACTTATGCACCTACGATACTAGAAAGCACTTTAAAGACAAATAAACAGGCGATCCGACTTTTTTTTTTAATTTTATTTTTTTATTGATAAGAATTTAAATGCGTAATAAGAAATTATAAATGTAATCCCCCCCGCCTTCAAACTCGTGTCCCGCCGGTGATAGTACAAACACCCAAATGGCCCCCGACAGCAAAAAGGTTTCCCACTTCTGCTATAAATCAATTCTTTATTGCACAATTTATGGTGATCGATAGATTACAAGTTTTTTTAAGCTTTCAAGCCCTTTAAAAACATATTTTATTGTATAAACAGACAGTGTTTCATAAAGAAATATTTAGAATTTTTGCCGAAAAGACTTCGTAAGAGGGCAAAGTTTAATTCGATTCAGTTTTTTTTTCTCCATAAGAAATAGCTTTAAATGATTTATTTTTAGCGTCTCATAACTTATACAAATGCATCATGAGTCATGCTTTACGATAAAAACATAGAATAATTTAGTGTTTACAAACAATCAGAACATTGATTGAGGTAACCTTTTCTGAAGCGGGTTTCGCGTCTGTCCAGCCGTGTGTGTTTTTATAACGGTTACCTAATATAACATTATAAAAGCTCAATTTATGTACCTTTTTTTTCACCTCGACGTAGTGCCCGATAAGTATTCGATATTTAAATTGATAACCGTGAATGTATTGTACTCCACCTTTATAGGTAGTATTCAGAACGCAGATCTGAATAAGAAAAAAAAGGCTTCAACGTTTCCGCAAACAATATGGAGAGGTACAATTATTTTTAAACATGAATAATCATTCCAATTTTTATTTAGATAGAACACATATTACATTGTTAAGTAAAGGTTTTTATTTTTTTTTACTTACGAGAATAACGGAAGAATCTAGCAGGAAACTTAAAAATAAATATTCTTAACTTTTCTACTCACCCTTACTTTACACTTATATTATTAACATATATTTTTTTTAAATTTAACAGTTTTTTAAAACTAATAGCTTTAGTAGGTTACTCGTATAGCTATCATCATTATATCATTGAAGAAGAAAATAACAATAATACGTTTAAACGAAACATTAAACACAACTAAAATTAAAAGATTACGGTCTCAAGCGGGAATCAAACCCAGGATTTATATTTTACCGGGACAGCGTATTTATAACTATTTCCAAGACATTAGGTTACAAACCAATTCTTAAGAATTTTATTATCATTATGGTTTCTTCTGGCATTTCAACTTTTAAGAACTTGTCATACAAAATAAAAAAACTACAAAAATATTAAAAAAAAATATATATAAAAAAAAAAAAATAGATATTAAAAATATGATATATAATAATTAGGTTCCAATGGTCGAGTGGTTAAAGACGCTGTACCAGTAAAGCAGTGATCCTGGGTTTGATTCCCAGTTGAGACCATTGGCTTTTTGTTTATACTGTGTCTTGTTCTGTTTCATGTTTTGTTTAGATTTATTAGTATTATTTTCTTCTTCAATAACTGTAATGTACTCAATTTAACATACAATTTAAAAAATATGTATTAAAATTCTTACCCCTATGATGCGATACTGCTGGCAAAATCACTTCTCCTCTTCCCTCCAGTTTTCAACAAAATTTGAAACTTTTTAAAATCAAGTAAAAAGCTTTAGTTCACTGCTATTATTTATATTGCTTTGTTTTTCTTGAACTAGAATCACTGTTTGCTATTTGCACCGCTGTTTTACCGCGCAGAACGAACAATCACTCATAATAGTCAGCAAGTAAAAACCCCAAACAGGTTTTAATCAAACTTTTACTTTTTTAATGCCTCCTTTTCAAAGTGTGTATTTGTACTGCAGCTTGGATAACTTCACTTATAAAAGGTCACTTAAATTGACATAAAGTTCAATCGATATTTTTCAGATGATTTATAAATCTATTTTTAATTTAGTCAATATTAAAATGTAAACATCAAAGATTGTTATTCAAATTTGTGATTTTAATGTAAAAATGCTCTCAATTGATAGAATATTTAATAAATCAGTCGATTTAGAATGCTTATAAAAAACCAAGAGCTTTTGCAAACAGATATGTTTTAATAAAGTGAAATAACCATTGCACCTGTTAGATTCGACAGATTCATATACATTGAACAATGCATTTATAATAACTCACTTAATTTAACAAAACATCACCAAATGTACATAAAAATATTAAATAAACAATTGTTTTAAAGCTTTATAACTGCGGTTGTAATTTAAAAAACTTTAAAGAACGATAGAATTTTAGGTTATAATCCTTCAACCATCAGCATACACTGTAACACTAGGCAGCTGCGTCAGAGACACAACAGGTATGAAGTTAGTAACCAGCGAACAGCATCGCCTCCTCACGCGGCAAAAGCTTGCCGTAAACACAACTTTATCAACATTCCTCACACAAAAAGCTCCCATCAAACACAAGGCGAACTCAACATAAATCAAAATAATACATTCCGATTTTGATGAGGTGGGATAATTTATGACTATATTTTTATGGGTTGCTTGATTATTCAAAACTACGTACCTACCTACAGCCGGCGAAAGATAATGGCGTCAGGTAAAAAAGGTAAGCCGTTCGGTGTATAAATTTGTCCGCCAAATGTGAGTTTTGTTTATGTGTTTCTTTGGAGAAACAACCTGCCGTCGAACTTCAACCTAAGGGGTTAGGTACCTACCTGTGTACCCTAATTACTAATTACATGGTATTCAGTTTTCTCCTGGAATAAAAGATGCTGTCTTTGTATGAAAAATTAAATATATAAGACTTTTTTGAATTCTAATAATAAAACACTTTGTTTTCCCTTATGGATTCATACAAATGTTCGGTAAATTATTATATTTATGAAAATTGGTAATAAAAAGTACCAGGAAAGCATCACGTAGAGAGTCGATTATGAAATTTGTACAAATTTAGTATGTACTTACGATAATATGCAGTAAAGCTTTCCGGTGTGATGGGTGCGAATAGCAGCGGTGTAGCTCGCGGCGGGAGGGGAGGGGCATTGTTCATAAACACAATCTGGTCGAGCTGGCCCATCTTCTGAAAAAATAACGAAGCTCTTAGTTAAAATGGTTTGCGTCTTAGATGAAAATAGTTTCAATGTCTTCGCATTTTAATATTTTGCAACATCATAATATGTAAATGATATGAAATTATCGTATTTTTTATTATTACATTTTACATGTAAGTAATAATTCAATGAATTTTAATATTAAATTTAACAATTCAATCATTATGTTAGGTTTGAGTTACTGCCATCTTTGCGTTCAAACTGTTTCAATGAAATTATAGGAAACTGGTTCTGATCTGTGATAAGATTTGGATAGTAATTATTTTTTGTTTAAATTTTTTATATGGCTTTTTTAATGCGTTTCATGTGAGAGATGAAAATAATACACTCGAGTTATGCAGGAAATATTAATAATAAAAGATGTGAAAAAGATGTGTAGGAAGATATGGTCATAAAGAAAGTTTTTTAAAATTATTTTTAATATGTGTTATGGTAAAAAAATTAATAAACAAGTTAGTACCAACCTCTAAAAAATCTTCTTGCGTGGGGAGCTGATCCACGTTGATATTCTTCGTCTGCATTTTACGACATCATGATCTGTAAATAATAAAGAAATTCATGAGAGTTATAGCTTATAAAATAAAAAAAAAGTTTGATTAGAAAATGAATAATTTATTTTAGTGAGCTCACGAATTAGATTTCCATTGATGAATATGATTTTTAGGCATAACACATTACATAATACTCGTACATATGTCGTCAAGATAGTAGTTATAGACCTTAGTCGTAAGTCACTAGATATAAGTCTTAGAGATAAGTCAGTAGTTCTAGTATTAACTATTTAAGAAAAATATTTGTACAGCGCCCTTGAGGTGATTTCTCACGAAAACGGCGCTATATAAATCAGCCAAATATTATTATTATTATTATAATTTTAAGTTTTATTTTTCTACCTCAAAACAATTGCAAATGAAAAATGAAATTCTAGCAATACATTATATTAATTTTCAAGCGCCAAGTAAATACTACCGCTTTTATTTAACTAATTTATCTAAATAACGTAATTAGTAAATCTGAACGTGGAGCTTTTTAAAATTGTTTTGAAAATTGAAATTTTCGTGAACCGATCGTTTTTAATTCAATTCAATTATCTATTTATCATTTTAAAATTTAAATATATATTTTTAAATTAGCTTCACTCAGGAAGCCTTGAGAAAAATAATTTCTCTTAGGTCGTACGTCATCTTCAGGAAAGAGTTGAAGATCTGGGAAGGAAAAGGGTATGAGGGTTGGGTAGAAGGTGATGGGTCGACTATTGATCGATCGATCGATCTTTCTCAACAGTTATCACTAGTGTAATAACTGTTGAGAAAGATCGAAAGGAAGACTTTTTTTATTAAGCTTATATATTTTATTCGCGTCATGTTCATTATATTGTTCCTTACAATGTCTGTAATGAAATCATACCATAATATTTTACAATTAAGGCCTGTACGCCTATTTGTCATGAAATTATTATTGTCGAAATCTGTTTTTTGCGCCGTTCCTGTTTTGGAACCCGCAACCTTTTGATTTAAAGTCATATTATGTACATAACGTTACGATAATTAGAATAAATTAAATCAATTATTAGGAAGAACATTGATGCAAATAAAAATCTATGAAGATTATAATAAAATTTTAAAGTGAAAGATACTGTCAGTATCGTCGTAGTGAAAAAACGTCTTTCAGAATCGATACGTTGGTTGCTTTTTTATGTGAATACCGCACACGAGTCCTTACTTCTCCCAACCATCTGGAGCCAGTGAGATTATGGCATCCCCAATCCAGGTATGTTGTGAGGCTGAAGGTAGTCGGGAGGGGAAGAAGATAGATAAGACGAAGGTGGGGAAGTACCTGGCTCTACCGATCTGGTCACTAAATACGTCTGAAACCATTTCAAGCAACGTTTCAATTCTGAATAGTGATCTTACACCAGGGCGATACTGAGAGTATCATCCACTCTGGAACATGCCGCAAATATACGAAATATTATTTGAAATTAATAGATTGTGAATTAACCCATCTTAATGAAACAAATTATTATTCCCGGCATGCGCAAACATGCCGGGATTTTCACCCGCGAGTCGAGAGCCTTACCCCTCGACCACGGAAGCCGTCGTTTATCAGAAATGACTTTAGCAGTGTTCTGTGACAAGATATGAATGGCCAGGTAATTCCAAACTATTATCTTCCCCAATCCATTCCCTTTACCACCATCTTCAGCCTCACAATATTCTTCATGGATAAGATGGGATGAGACCATTCTCTGGGGATGCTATTGACCCATTCGCTCCGGACAGTGGGAAGCAGTTGGAATTCTTTTGAGATATTCACAAAAAAAATATATAATTATGAGAATTATGTAAAAAAAGGATTTTGTACAATTTTATTTCGTAAGGGAAGATTATAATTTTCAAAGGGTTATTTGGTCGAATGGACGCTAATTCCAAGTATTGAGAATAATAAGCTTTTGGGTAATCCTTTAAAAATATTATAAAATTAATGATTAAATTTCAGAGAGTAAAGAAGATTAAAATAATCACCCTGAACCTCAAGGGTTGAGAAAATGATTAAAGACGTGGTTCAAAAAGAATACAATTCAACGTCTTTTAGTAATTATCTCCAATACTTGTTTGACGACCTTTTGTGATTTCTGTTGGGATGGGGTGGTAAATTTGATTTTTGAAATAGTTTAGATAAGCGTTCTTTGTACAGTTGTCAAAGTAAATGTACATAATTTGGAGTCTATTTAATCATCTAATTTATTTATTTATTTATTTCTATACATAAATTACAGTGTCTACCAAATATTTACATTTGTATATAATACATAAATTTAGAACTGTTGTTAATATGGTGTTTTATGCTGGGTGTGAGGTAGGTTTGAGTAGGTGACACTGTGGTGGGTAATGTTATATGTTTCGTGAACACCTCACTGGGAGAACCTGTGCTGAGGTGTTTACGTGGTTATGATTAAATGGTACATGTATTTATGTGTATTGGTTAAATTTTCTTATATAAGTGTAAGTTGGGATTTTAAATTATTTTTTTAAAATGTTTATTGTACATTGTTATTTAAAGAAAAAGGAAAAAAAAATACATACAGCCATATATACATACATAAATACACATATATGCATGCATACACACATATAAGTAAACACATGCATACATACATACATACACATTCATCCATGATTATGTTTGGTTTGGTGTTATAATGTTTTGTATAAAATGGATATCTTGTTTTTTGATCCAGGCTGTGATCAGTTTTTTGTGAATGTTTGTGTATGTATTTCCCATTAGTAGTAGTTTCAGAGTGGTGGGCATACAATTAAAAAGTTTTGTACCGTAATACTGGAAGTGTCTTTGTCCGTGTGTGGTGTATGTTATCGGTATGTTCAGGGTACTGTTTGTTGTCGACCTTGTTTTTATTGTTGTTTGAGGTGGCATTGGAATGTGTAGTTTCTGTTGGAGGAAATTTAGTAGTGCAGATTTGGAATAAAGTTGTTTTATAACATGACGTCTAATGTTTTGAAAATTTCGCTTGAATTTGTGTAGAATGGTATTTGCAAGATGATTTTAATTATTGCCTTTTGAATTTTTTGTATTGGGTCGATTGCAGTGTTTGTAGCGCTTCCCCAAGCCAGTATGCCATATGTAACAATCGATTGACAGAGTGCAAAATATATAGATCTAAGTATTGAATGTGGGAAAATGTTTTTAATTGACTTTATTAGGTGCATGACTCTTTTTAGTTTATTAGTAATGAAAGTTATGTGGTCAGTCCAGCGTAAGTGTGAATCAATAATGACCCCTAGGTATTTTGTTTGGTTTACCCTTTCTATACGCTCGCATTGGCAATTGGGTGAAGTTTGTTCACAGTCATGTAGAAACAGGTCTATGTTAGGTTGAGGTTGACTTCTTTGTGTAATACTATACTTTGTGATGTATTTTGTTTTTGTTGTATTAACGGTAAGAGTATTCCAGTTTAGTCATTTTTTGACAACTGATAGACTTTTTTCGGCAATTATAAATATATCTTTCCATGTGGCTGCTTGACAGAGAAGTACTGTGTCGTCAGCGAAGGTCACGATTTTATCTTCAATTTCAATGTCACATAGTTCGTTTATGTAGATGAGGAACAATAGAGGGCCGAGTACACTCCCTTGTGGGACTCCGTACGTGATCAATAGTGGATGACTTGTCTTGCTGTCGATTTTTACTTGTTGCGTTCTGTCAGACATGAAGCTTTTAATTAGATCGAATTCTATTACCTTAATGCCCATGTTTTTTAGCTTTTTGAATAGTTTTTCGTGTGAAATTGTGTCGAAGGCTTTACATAGATCTAAGTAAATAGAAACAACTTTTTTCTTAGAGACAAGATTTTTTGTAATGAAGTCCGTTACAGTAGCTATTGCATGTTCTGTGCTCATGTTTTTCCTGAAGCCATGTTGGTTGATCGAGAGTATGTGATTTGATTCTAGATAGTGTTGAAGCTGTATTTTAATCGTTTTTTCAAGAATTTTCGAAATGGTATTTAGTAGCGTTACGGGTCTGTAGTTGTTTACATTATTTTTTGGTCCTGATTTGTAAATTGGAATAATAAGACCTTTTTTTAGTAAGTTAGGGAAGATTCCTTCTTTTAGACTAAGATTAATTAGGTATGTGAGTGGTTTTAGTAGTTGTTGACTTAGTGTTAAGATAGTTTTAGAGTCAACACCATCCGGTCCTGTAGTTGTGTTATTCTTTAATGATTGAATTATTTTATTAGTATCTTCTAGAGTAACATTACGAAATTTGAAATGTCTGTTGTAATTATCATTACTGATGTTTGTTGTATTGTTTTGAGGTTCTTGGATATCTCTGAGAGGAAACATAGTTTTTATATTTTCAGCTAGGCTAACACCAATATTCGTGTAGTGTTTGTTTATAAAATTGAGGATACGTGTAGAATTCTCGTGGAAGTGGAGTTCTTCATCATCAATTAGTAATTTTTTTATGGTATCATTTTTGTTCTTCTGTGAATGCGTACTTTCCCTTAAAATTGACCATACGGTTTTAGGGTCATAATTTGCTGTTATCAATTTGTTTCGGTAGTATAATTCTTTGGCTATACGTATTGTAAGGGAACAAATATTTCTGTACCGTTTATAGAAGAAATAAAGTGAGGTATCATAAGGGTTCAGTTTAACTTGTTTGTGTAGTTTGTCCCTTTTTTAATGCTATTTATGATGCTTTGAGTAATCCATTTTTTAAGTCTAACTTTGCGGTGAGGAATAGATGTGGATGTTTTTATGGTATTTTGTATAATGAGAGTTTGTAGATATGTTAAAAAATAATTCCAGGCTTCTTCTGTTGAGTTAATTTTTGTAAGATGTTCCCATGTCTGTTTTTCTAAACATTGTTTTAGGTTTACGTAGTTAATTATTTTTTTTGCAGTGTTTTTTTGGAAAGTTGATTTCATAGTTGGGGATATACATTCTAATTAATTCAAAATTCCATAGAAAAATAACTAAAAGTTCTACGTTAAGTTTTACATACTTCTCAATAAAGATTCAATAAATAGTTATAGTTATCGTTTTCAAATCCAAAAACGAAAACATGCTAACACCTTCAGTATGGCTAGATGGAAAGAAAATGGATTTTAGTTATAGCGTCAAATACCTGGGACATATTATCACAGACGACCTGAAAGACACCAAATATATGGAAAGGCAAAGAAGAGCGATATCCGTTAGAGCAGGTATGCTGTCAAGGCGTTTTCACCATTGCAGTACAATAGTGAAAAAGATACTTTTCAACGCATTTTGAACTTCGCTGTACACGTCAGAACTGTGGGTGGACTAAAAGACGCTTACAATAATGCTTATCGCCAACTATTCCGCCTACCGAGATACTGCAGCGCCACGGAAATATTCCTGGAGGGACGAGTCACTCTTTCAGAGCGCTTCTCCGCCATCACATGGGAAGCTTATGGCGCAGACTACGCCAATCAAGTAACAAAATCATCACTGCCATGGTTGCCTGGATGGAGTCCCCTCTGATGGCCCTCTGGAGACGGGAGATGTCAAAATATCCTCCATTAACGGCTGCTTACATTCGTTTTTGTGTTAATATTTTATCTCTTTTCTCTTAAATTCCGCTTTTTTGTGCCTATCGGAATCACCCATGTATTATTATTTTTTTTCTTAAGCTAATTATGAACTTTATTTAAAATATAGAATGTATTGCATTGCACTACCCCTGCATACATTCTGGAATAAATTCTATTATTATCTATAGAAATATAAGTCAACTCTATTTGAGCTTAATATTAATTGTAATTATGTTCAAAAATGTTTTTCTATATATTTTACATTTTTTTGTTGGATTTATAAACTTTTTATATTTTAAAACATTATTTGATCATCTGGGCCTCACTGGGTGCATTGAATTCAATATAACGATAATATCAAATAATAAATTGAAATAAAATACAACAGTATAGACTATTATTAAAACAAAAAACCTCAAATATTATGAAGTACGGTTGTATAATTGTAATAGTATTGTTTATTATTAATTAACTATTATATTCCTTTACGCTTTAAAATGTTGGTAATATTGCTTTTTTGTTCCTTAGTCCATCTTACAATGTTGTTTCTAAAATGTTTTTATTTTCCTCACTTTTCATATCGAGTAAAATATTGTTGAATGCCTTTAATATCTGGTGGTATCTGTGGTGTCACTTTCCAAATAATTTTTAATTGAATAATAATAAAAATATATATTAAATTATTTTCTTCCAGGTATAAGTAACCCAAATCCCTATCCAAAAACTTAAATAAAGCCCCAACTCAACCCAAGAAGTATTACGTCCTTAAAGTATAAAAAATCCTTTGATGTAAGTATGTAAGTACGGTTTGTAGAATACGATTTAAAATATCATTTTTCAGAAGTTTTTTGGGTAGGCACCTACTTTTTATGACGTATCTGATCTCATATCGCTAACCTAGAAGGGCAGGATTGCGAGAGAGAACCCACGTAAATCTTGTCGCGCCGCTGCCTTATATCCATATACTCGTAGATTATGTAGGTTAGATATATCCGTGCGTGCTCACTACAAGAGGGATGATGTGTTGCATCACGTACTGGCTTCACGTAATATGAACATTTTACAAAGAACAAACAGACGTGGATTCTATTAGTGTTCAACGTTATATACTATTCACTTTATCTCAAGTCAGCTTTTAATAAATCTTGGCACATGTCAAGAAATATTTGTACATATATATAATGTTTTTATTTACCTTTTTCATGTACCGGTTAATAGATTTAAAGGGTTTGAAGTAAAATGAATCTCCTCCCTTCCTTATTATGTCCACCCTGTAGTAAACTTTCTGATCCCTTGGTCAGGTCAGTAAAATTATAGTGTATTATGAGGTAAGAATCTGGATTGCTTATTGAGAAGCCACAAGGGATCTAATTATGTAATTATGTACTACTACATTGAATCGTCGAGATCGTACTACTTTACGAACATAATCCATAATGCCATAATAGTTTTATTACTTCATGCAGTAATAAATTTTCATTAGAGCTACAATTTCGATTGCTGAGGTCAACATAAATCGAGTTAACTTGAAGGATTTATCCATTTGGATAAAAAATATTCACGGTGTTCGTATTATTGTCGTTTAATGACATGAATTCACCTCATTTACCTTAAACCATCGATAGAATGTCTTTTTAACTAGTAAACAGGTTGTCTAAGATCTCATTATGCATTGCATCACGCGATGGTGTACATATCAGGAGTTATTTTAACTAGAGGTCATGCATTCAGAGATGCAGATATGCAGAACATTAATCAATGATGAAATTCATGATCTAGTTTGAGAGTGAACAAATTATGTCTTAATCTTTTAATAAAATTTAATTTCAGATATGAACCAGTAAGGTAAACCCTGATTAAGTTGTAGACGAGTAAAATATAGATTCAACTTTTGGAGAAAAAAAAAAAAAAAATATTTTTTTTATCATTACAAAGACAAACATTTATTTGAAACCTAGTTTTGTTAGTAATTTTCCATAGATACAAATTGTTATTTACCTAGCTGAAACAAACTAGATGTGTATTACGACTTTTTTTGAAATACTTAAGTGTTTAAGCTTTATCATCAGGATGGGTGGTTGGAATATCGATGGTTCTGCCACTACATAAGAGAATACAAAAAACACTACAATAGTTAGTACAATAGTTTTCATTTATTTTACAAAAAACGTTAGGGGACTGAAAACTGAATGTTCTCTATTTTATTCTAACGTTTTAGTAAACAATTACGATGTAATAGGGCTCACTGAGACTTGGCTGAACTCCAGTGTGTGCAACCAGGAGTTATTCGATGACAGTTTTCAAGTGTTCAGAAAAGACAGAGGGTAGTGGCCACAGACAAGGCGGAGGCTGCCTTTTGGCTGTCAAAACTAAGTTTAACGCCGAACACATGCCTGATCTGGAAGCTGACATCGAAGACTTGTGGATAAAAATTACAATCGATTTGTTTGTTACTTTTATACGTGTAATATATTTTCCACCGGCATCAACTCTGGAAACATATCAACTATTCATCGATAAGTTTCACGAAAAAGTGGATCTTCTCGGAGGAAGGAATATTATTGTTTTGGGAGATTACAACATCCATCCAGCGCGTAGCGGCAAGGATGTTGAAAATGACCTCAATTTTTTATGCGAAGTGTTTGAGCTCACCCAGAATAATGGTATTCCCAATTCTGAGTTAAGGATGTTGGATCTCGTTTTGTGTAACATTGAATTAAATGTCATACATAGCGATTCTCCCCTCGTATATGAGGAGAAATATCACCCCGCATTAGAGTTCCGGTATTCTTGTAAAAAGCCTCCGAAGACTACCAAATTACCTAAAACTACAGACGGCACTTTGCGGGGATGGATTTTTGGTAGGGGTGATTTTGTCAAACTTAATCAGATGATGAGCCGATTGGATTGGCATGAACTTTCTAAATTCGATACCGTTAATGAGGCGCTACACCATTTTTATTCATGTATTTATAATGTATTTGACGCTTGCTTCCCTAGGAAACCTCCCAACAGAGGTTGACGTAGATATCCGAAGTGGTTCACTAGAGATACCATCAGAAGCATTGAGATAAAACATGCTCACCATAAAAAATGGAAAGCTACTGGTGACCAAAATGAGTATGAAATATTAGAAGAGCAGTTGTTAGAAGAAATGTTCATATAGCATTCCGAACGTATGTCGACTCAATAGAGAGGGATACTATCAAGCATGATCCCAAGGCATTTTGGGACTACGTAAAATCACTGCGCAAGGATGGTGGTATAACAGACATCATGATGCACGGTGACCGGGAAGTTAGAGGAGCGGATGTAGCCAATGCATTTGCAACTCATTTCCAATCAGTGTACAGTAATGAGCCTCCATTACTAAATCCCATTTCTGCTTCCAAGATGAATGTAAAGGGAGCCCAAAACATTGATATAAGTCATATAGACGAATCAGATGTTAATTAAATCTTCAATTAATAACATGAAACATACACATTCACTTGGGCCAGACTTTCTTCCAGTATTTTTTTTTAAAGGATGTGTTGAATTTTTAAAAATGCCAGCAAGTTTTATATTCAACCTATCTTTAGATACTGGTATATTTCCTGATTCCTGGAAAGTCTCAAAAATTTGTCCTATTTTCAAAAGTGGATCAAAGACATCTGTCTAAAATTTCAGGCCAGTGGCAATACTTTCCGCCCCGGCTAAGTTATTCGAATCGATAATTCATAAACATGTGCTGTTTCAAGTAGAGCCTTTCTTAATATCGGAACAGCATGGGTTTAGAAAAGGTCGATCAACAGATACTAACCTACTGGTACTCACAGATTATGTTTCCAAATCTTTAGATAAGGGCTACCAAGTAGATTGCTCATATAATGATTTTTCGAAGGCATTTGATACCGTAAACCATGACATATTATTAAATAAATTGTCAACTATAGGTTTTTCTTTACGGTTTCTCATATTCTTTGCAAGTTATTTTACTGGAAGAAAGCAATTTGTATCTCATGGAATATTCCTGTCAAAATTATTCCTTGTGCTCTCGGGCGTTCCACAGGGCTCTCATTTAGGACCGCTCCTCTTTCTGATTTTTATTAACGATATTACAGAAAATATTCTGCATTCCAGGTCACTTCTTTTTGCTGATGACCTAAAACTTTTCTTGGAAATTAAAACTTTAGAAGACTGCATTCGACTCCAATCGGACATTAATAGAATTGTTGAATGGAGTAAACGGAATCGGATCGAATTCAATGTTTCTAAATGTTTCATTCTTTCTTTCACACGGGCACGTCATACTTGGTTTTACCGGTATACGATGAATGCCCGAAGTTTAAAACGTGTCTCCACTATGAAAGATCTTGGTATCATGTTTGATAGTAGGCTGACATTTCATACTCATATCGAAATGACGTGTAGTGCTTCACTGAAAATGCTGGGCTTCGTCCTACGCACTGCGATGAATTTTAGAGACACCCGGGTTCTTCAAGTGCTATACATTGCGTTGGTTAGGAGTAGGCTTGAGAGTGGGTCGGTGGTTTGGAGCCCGCATCAGGTGAAGTATTCCCTCATGTTGGAGAGAGTGCAGAAGAAATTTCTGAGATTCCTCTACCTGAGGGAGTATGGCTACTACCCGTGGCTCTATCCTACTTACTTTCTCTTAGGCATGCTCGGTATGAACCATCTACGGGTCAGAAGAGATGTGCATATTGTATCACACTTCTTCAAACTGATTCGTGGATGGTTTGAAAATCCGACTATCATGGAGAGTATTAGTCTCTATGTTCCTGATGGTTATCTCCGTCACCGACAGCATAGACTGTTTTATCTCCCGGCCTGCAGGACTAACATGCCAATGGTCATGCCGGTGGGGAGAGCAGTTTTGCTGTTGAACAGAATTAATTCGGATATCGACATATTTAGCATCGGTGAATCTGCCTTTAAAAGGCAAGCTCTATTGATGCTGGTATGGTTTATACACCGATAACTTATTATGTAATACCATTTTACAAATGTACTTAAAAACGAAATAAAATGTTATTTTGTAATGCTTTTAAAGGAATAAATTAATTGAATTGAATTGAATTGAAATTGAAAAAAATAATGAATACATAGAATGTATATACATATATACAATCTTTTAAACAACTATTGCATAGATACAGTTCGCAGAATTACCGATAAGGGGAGTAATTGAATGTAATGACTTAATAATTTTCAATAAAATAGTTAAGCTTAGTAGTAATTTAAAGATACACTGTGAATATTTTTTAACTCTAACATGTTAATAAATAACATAACAAAGTGTGTTTTTAAATTTTTGAAGATTATTTTTCTTCTAGGGAATTTCAAATAATTACCGTTTTGGCTTTACAAATGTATAAATATTTGTTATAAATCGTTAGAAATTCTGAATGCGGCGGCTTAAGGCTCCGTGATAAGAGTTCAATGATGGTTTGAAAGGGATATATGTAAATACAAATGTTAGAGGGAGTGCGCTAATATTAAAAAAAAACGATACCAATTGAGAGAAAATGGTGAACATATTTAATAAAACACGACTCGCTTGAATTAGAGCAAAAATATCTAGACAACACTGTGATTTTTTCATGCCTACAAAATATTAAATATAAGTTTTTTTTTATTAATTGTCAGAATTAATTTGGGATTATTTTTCTATCGAGGGAATTTCATATAATTAACGTTTCGGCATAAAAAAATGTATAGATATTATCATAAACAAGACATATATTTTTTGGAACAAAAACTTAAAGAGCTCAAGAGAAACTTCTTATAAATCGGTAGAAATTGGGAATAGTAAGTTAGTTTACTAGCTAAAATCTTTATAGAAAACCCAGGAAGGGTATGTTTTTCTCAATTTATAAGTAATTGACAACTGTTAGCTTTCGACTCCGGCGAATGATTCAGCTCAGATCAATCGTTTCCTTTTTATCTAATTACAAGTTTAGCTTTTGCAAACTTGGCGGCGAGTTTTGTAACCAAAACCGGATGCTGGAAAACGGGATAAATTTTCGCAGAATTTATCCGAACTTCAACAAGAAGTTGATCATTAAGAAGGAGGTTAGGGCGTGTTCCAATCGAAAACCACAAATTTTCAATTCAATTAATTATTATGAGTCAATATTATATATCAGACCCAAACTCAATAATTTATACTTATTTCTGTCAAACTTTTAGAGATAAAGACCCCAACAATGGTTTCGACGTAATTCTATTTGTATCATTTCGATTGAGCAACGGAATAAAATTATATTAAATTTTATTGAATTTTAAAATTTCAGTTCGGGTTCGTCAGAAATTTCAATGCATTTTTTTCAATTAGTCTGGTTTTTGGAAAAAGATGCAGAGGTTCATAATATGATAAATGATTTTAAGTTGATGAAAAGGATATAAGTGTGAAATAAATCCAAAGTTTTATCTGAAAAAAAGACGCCTTTTTTGTATTTTACATTAAAATCTCCATAGTAGTATGGAATTGTTTGAAATAAAAACAGTTGCGTTGTCCTAGAAATTTATTTCTACGAGAAAAATATGTGTAAATTTTACGATGTTAGGATTCAATTTTCGAGAGTTTTTTCTACGCCAAATTGTGAATTGTAATCCGTTTAATGTCACGAGTCACAATTGCGTACATTAAAGCAATGTTTATTTTGAAGGCTCATAACTTCATCATTTTTGGAGATATCGAAAAACTAATTTTACTCTTGTTATTAGATCTTTAAGTATAATACATTTTCATCAAAATAAAAAAAAGTACCGGACAGCATAATTCTGCAAAAATCCAGACATTGAAAACTTTTGCTTCTTCTAAACCCAACTAATATGGACCGTAGGTATTATTGGAAGGAATACTAAATTAAGCCGACCAAATACGCAATTTGATTTTACAACTTTTTCTTGTTCATTTTATTGAACGGATTATTTTTCGTTGGGAAATCCTACTACCAAAAGCTTCATTTCCGTTTCGGAGGGTCCACATAGATTGGACCCTTATTGAATCTGTTCGTTCTCGGAATCATGTCAGTTTTAATTTTAGATCATTTTCTCAAAAACCTTTTAAGGGATAATCCCATCAGCAATCCTACCAAAATGTTTGCCATCGGAGCTGTCTTATAATGCTATTTACGAAAACAACAAAATTTGCAATCCTTTATGAAATAAGTGATCAAATTTTAGAATAAACAATATAATACGACCTGAATACAATTCAGAGGTCGTGTATTTGAATCCCCAATAAATATCAGTTAATTAACATTATTTAATACGAAATAATACGGATTCATAATAAAATAAGAAAAAAATACCAGCAAAGTAAAATAAAAAAAAAAATTTACTAGTGTAATCGCAGTTTTACTTTTGCGAGTCGTAATACACGTTTTAGGATGACATCTGGAGGATCAGCACGATCAAATTGATAACTTATCAATATTCAATTGATAGACTTAGCTTCAAATGATTTTATAACAATATTACGAGCACGGTTGCGCCGTCGGTACCCGAACCGATATTGACATTAAATATATTAGAAAATCATTATACGATGGCAACACTGGCGCATCTGTCTATGATTGACATCCCTAAACGTCAAACGGCTACGAAAAAGTTTAAAATACTAATAAATTTACAATGTCTAGTTAAAATAATAACTTTAATATACATTTGCAGTCCACATGTATTTTTTGACACTAAAAAATGGTTAATTAGTTAATGAGGTCTTTTATCATAAGTCATAACTCTCAGATGAATTACTCAATTCTATGGATCGTGTATCGGCTTTCTTTCAATTCTAAGAGTTTCGTCAGCTCACCTCTATTTATTAATGAGCCAATTATTTTGTATAACGAACGAATTTTTCAGAAAGACTTGTGCTTGTGCGACACCTCAGAGGCCGCGCTAAAAGTAGCAGCTTTTGTCTACCGATTGTCAAAGTCATATTCTAACCGAGCTCGCAAATATCGGACACTGACCTTAGATGACGGATTTCGTCAATATTGTATTAATGTAGGGTGTTATCGATCTGCCGTGCTAGAAACTTTGAGAGGTGTTAGGTACATACCCAGTAACACCGGTTATGCATTTATCATTATAGTTTAAAAGATAAATAAAAGAGTGGAAAATTAAAATCAATGTAATTTATTTTAATTAGTACAGATGACCGAGCACGCACAAAAAATTTAACCTTTTTAAATCGCAGAAAAATATCAAATTTCTCACTACTAAAAAAATTATTTTAATATTTTTTCGTAACCTTTTCAAGAAAAATTATTTTTCCGCCAAAGTTTTGCGGTATGAACTTGGAAAACTTAGTATATTTGCAGCAAATTTCACAGTAAAATACAATCTTTTATTTGATTCATATTCGAAACGTGCGTGGCTAGAAATGACTTCAAAATCTAGTAACTAAATCTAACCGAGGTAATTCCCAACCTTCTTCTCCTTATCTCCTTCAATTTCATACTTTCTAAAGCCCACAGCATACCCGAACGGAGATTCCTACTAGCTCCGGATAGTGGAGAGCAATTGGAACTCTTGGGTTCATGTAAAAAAAAACTTTTTTTTAAATTATCTTTGAAAATTTGAGTAGCATTCCAATTCGGATAAGTGGAAAAGATACGAAATTTAATTTGAATCAGAGTATTATTATGGGCCACAAAAACGTTTTTTCAACCCCACCCATCTCTTTCGCTAATCTATTATAAATCACCCGAATGAAAAACCGCCCTGTTATTGAAGGGATGGTTTTGGAGGAGGATTATCAGTCACGGTTATCTTGTATAATTATTATTTAAAATATTTTTACATCGTTGCCGGGTTTTGGAGAAGTAAGTAACTGACTAACCGTCACAACGGTTCCTCTAGGGGTATGCGCCACACAACTCTGTTTTGCCACACACTCCTTGCATTATTCACATTCATACACCGTCTCATATATACCGACTCTTCGGTTATTTCGACTCTTGACATGGCCAGGCTTAAGTATTTGATGCACTTGATCATTCAATGTCTTCTTCGGGCGTCCGGGACTTCTTCTGCCACTATCGCTTAATATGTAGGCACTGCTTAATAGTGCCGTAACACTCGACCATGTTAATGTTGCTTCCCGACGTAGGTAACATATTTCAATAAGTTGTGTCAAAGGTTTCTGCTTCCAGAATATATTTTCCTTACACCCTTTCTTTTTGCATCCGTTTTTCACACCGAAACCACATAGGTACCCTTTCTTAAGCTTATCCATTACATTAGCCATGCGTTCTTCAAATCCCTACATTTTGATCGTGATCGTGCATGGTTTTATCACATATACACGTCAGGGATCTCATTTCTTCTGTATTTCTACTTTCAATCTTCCTCTGCCAGTTCCATGCCTCACTGCCATACATCAAATTATATTTAAAAAAACAATTATTACTTAATATAGTTAAAGAAATATAAATATTTCAATTTCTAACTAAATAATAATTTTTCGAAGAAAACTTCTTCTAACTGCTTTTCACTTTGTGATGGCATTATTTATTTTTTATTAAAACACAAATAACTTAGTTTACATCACTTTATTTCGATACAAAATCTCAACATGTTTCGTGAACCAAGTTCACATCATCAGGAGCTGTATACTTGTGCTCCTGATGATGTGAACTTGGTTCACGAAACATGTTGAGATTTTGTATCGAAATAAAGTGATGTAAACTAAGTTATTTGTGTTTTAATAAAAAACTAAGTAATAGCTATTTAATAATTTTAAACAATATAACAATTAATATTAACATGTTATCTTAACAATCACTCTACATTCTGTTCGCTTTTCTAGAGAATGAATAAATTTACTTATTCGATTTTCCGTTTTCAAGTTGTCGGGAAGAAGATTGTAAATTTGTATACCCTCATATCATATACTTCTCATACCACTTTCAATCATTACTGTATTAGTGTACAGTTTATTATGTTGTCTTGTAAAGTGTTGTGGACTTGTGATATTTTATAAATGTTGTTTTCGTGTATATAAGTGCATTTTGTATTTTGTAGATTAAAATTCATGTTATATTCATACAATTTTCTAATTTTGAAGTTCATTTTTTGGTATAGTTTTTTCGTGGGTTCATCTGGATTACAGTCAAAGAGTTTTCTCATAACTTTTTTCTGTATTATTTGTAAATCGTTTATGTATGTAATGTGTGTTTCCCCATAGAATATCCCCATCAGATAATTTAGGTGGGATTAAATTAAGTTAAGGTAAAAGGGTTAGTATGAGCACTCCATTGTAGACTACTGACATGTACAATTTTTAATTAGTGCTAAACTGCGTTCAGTTCACCATTAACGAATGACTGAACGATGGTGTTGTTTATCAAAATTTAATAACGTTTTTCTATTTTTCTTTGCCGATCCTAAAAGGTAGGGCAGATTATTTTCATCTCCGTGATTTTATTCATGTTTTCCTATTGAAAAAGTTTATCGATAATGTTAACCTCCCATATTTGCACAGAGTTCCAAAGGTTTCATTACGTCTTCGCTCTCTCCTTTTTGTAAACGAAAGAAGATTCTTTAAAATGTTTTTCATGTCCTTACCGCGAGAGAGCGGAGTTTAAATAAACATTTTATGCGTAAAGATTCAAGGTTGGTGCTACCTATATAAATAATGGCTTTGTTGGTAATGTGGCAGGTTTATATATTTTATAAATTCCAAAAATATAACTTTCATATAAACTTTTATAAATAACATTCATTAAACAGTTTTGATCGCGTATTCTTAAGTAGTGGGTACCTAGTGTACCCGTTATTTTGTTTTTAGCTCGACAGCATTAAATGGTTATCTTAAGATTTTACCTGCTTTGCCGTAGTTATGGTAACTGAGATCATACAATTTACTGGAGAGACAAACACACCTAAAGAACTATAGTTTTATCCCATGATAAAGGGGAATATCGGATTATGTTACGATTTTAACTAAATCTGAAATTAGGATTGCGCGAAAGGTAATTGGAATTAATATTGCATTATGAATGATTTGATTTTAGCAATTGAAAAAACCTGAAAAGAAAGAAAGCTGGCAGAGGAAAAACGGAGGTAGACTGCGTGCTGTAGAAGTGAGATCCCTGAAGCGTATGTGTCATCAAACCATGTATTATCGTGTGAGAAATGACAAAGAATGCAAAGCTGATGTATGCGTAATGAGAAAAATTAAGACAGAGAAGTTTAGAAGGTTTGGGCATGTAGAGCGAATGAACGAAGAAAGAAGCGTAAGGCGAATATATGATGCAAATTTGAATGGTAGAAGAAGTCGGGAACGCCAGAGGAAGACATTGCTCGATCAATTGATCCAGAAACTTAGATCCAGAGTCAGGCAATATCAAGAGGCAGAATAATAGAAGAGTATTTATCTGCGTACCCCTGCAGGGAAAATGCTTGATGGTTAAATAGTAAGTTACCATTGCGCAAAAATTATTCAAATGAATGTAGTAGAGCTGTTTTAAGCGAACGAATCGCACTGCTAAACCCTTGTTTATATTTTACAGAGTTTATGATAAAGAATTATTTTAAAAAAACTAATTTCGGTTTTAAAACTGTCTGTACGTAACTCCGGTTCAATGAACTATATAACTTTTGATTTGCATTTCAGTGTCATTTTCAAGTGCCCAAGTATAATTTATTTTTTATACCGAAAATAGTTTTATTCGCCATTTTAAAAACTGTAACTGATTTGTCTTGATTTTAGAATTTAGGTCTGTACTAGTAGATATATTTTTTGCACCAAGTATCGTCACCGCAATGCGCCTATATACATAGTAATCTGGACAAGGTTTCGTAAGACCGGCCTTGTGTCAAGGGAATTTTCTACACAATTTCCACAGTTAAAAGACTTTTAGTTCAGAGGCTTAAAGTTCTTTTATATACCCTAACATTGAGATATGCGATAAGGGTAACTGACCAAGCACAAACAGCGTTGGAATGTTGTTGCCTTTCTGACATGCTTCACAGCCTTTTCTTTCTATATATAAAATATTAAGAAATTGACAAGGCTTTTTTTTTTAAAGAAAGACAACCTATCCCGGTTACGAATAACCTGACAATATTTGAACTTCTCCTACTACCACCACAGTAAGCTGAACTTGTTACTTGTATTGTGATGGAGTACTTAGCCAGCCGAGGAATTGAACACACTACGCCTGGGTGGGACCCAAACGCGATGTCAACTCCGCCACCGACCGAATGCTTAACTATTTTTTTTGGCAGGCAATAGATTATTGCTCAGTCTAGGCACTATGATGTTGTCGTTAAGTTTGATGTACCCTAAAAATATGATTTTATGCTTACGGTAAGAACAATGAAAAAGTAAAAAAAAAAACATAAAAAAAAATGTATTATATTTAAGCAGCATTCACAGCCGTCTGAAAAAACGAAAGCGACCTATTAATTATGAGTCATCTCCTTACCTACCATTTAATGGTCCACATGCAGCATTCGAAAGATGATCGCATGTTGCATACAAATTATCTGTAGCACGAAAGATAATATATAAGACAGGTGATAGCCCAGGGAGGTAGCCTGGGAACCAGCGGTTGTACAGGTAGGAATATGGTACCTTAATAACCTTTTGTACTAATTTGCATAATAGTTACCAACATATTTTAGCCTCTAGCAATACGCCCCTAGTTCGGAAGCAATTCAGTGTAGTTCGGTATACATTATATAAGTTCTGGAATTGATTTAAAAACTGAGGGAAGGCCCTTTGTAGTCCAAAAAACGTCAGTTATCTTATTTAGATTTGTGAAGTCAAGCTTTAGAAATTATATAGTTATATTCGTACTCAAACAAATAATTATATCGGTTACTGTATAGTGTGCGTACAATGCCAGTCAGTCCATCCAATATCTCTTAGAATCTATGTTAAGAAAATCATTTTATTTCATTTTAATATCACGATTAAGAGTCGTATTGCTGAAGCCTTTTATGCCACACCTAATCACGGAATGTCGAGAGGCGTAAGGCGATGGTTGTTGACAAAGGAATGTGAAATTGAAGGATGAAAATGAAACGACAATTCCAAGAGTGATTCGAAAGATGTTATTGAAAAGTAGAAATTCGAGAAGAAACTCAGAGAAGGAATTTTGGCAAGGAAAAGGTAAGTGTCTAACATTTTAGATCAAGTTACCAAACATCGGATTATCACCTGGGTGGTACTAAAAAGGATCTTTCTAGGTTTTATTTTTAAATTAAAAAAACCCGAAATCTTTCGATATATATATATGTAGATTTAAGAATAGATTGAAGAAAGATTAATCTATACATAAAGGTACAAAAATTATTAGGATATGCGGATTTTTTTCTTGTCAACCAGCGGAAATTCAATCTGTGGCATTATTTTATTTATTACTTTGTTTTATAATTTTTTACAACTCTTGAAAAGAATGTAACCTTACTGAGATATTCCGTTCTACGATCACATTTATTTATTTCACATTATTTGTGTGATTATCAATTTGATTATTTTTTTTGAGAAAGTTTTTGTAAGCGTGTCAAGATATAACAAGAGGTAAATTATAAAGCAAAATAATAGACGAAAAACATAAAATTATACAAGAAAAATGTATATTGGAAAAACTAACAGAAGAAAGACATTTAAAAAATCCTTCCCGGGCCCATAATCCATTTGACCAATTTAGATGTTTGTGGAATGTACCAGGTTATAAGGGAGTAATCCCAAGGGACTAAGTGCGGTAACTCGAGCCTACGAGGCTTTATGTTATTATATTAATGTTGCAAGGATAACGTTTGCTTGGTTTCTAAATTGAACCCCCGCATATACTATGGTTTAGCGAGTTTACTGTTTACTAATCTGAAAGCAAATAATTAAAATATTCACTTTATCAGGGCGCAGGATTTAAATTCGCCAACTTGTATATACTACGATGTTCTGAATCTTGTAGCTTTTAGTTCTAATTCCTTTGAAACCTATATACCTCGACCGAATAATATTTATTATTCAAGTTCCAACTGTATGCAGTGTTCGCAAAGTAGAAACTGTCAAACGAAACGAGGTCAGCAGTTCACGAGTGGTTCTGATAGACATAAAGCGCTGGTATTACTATTATTCAAGAGAATAATATTTCAGTCGATACTTCAATCGGGCCATGTCAAGAGTAGGAAACTGACTGGTAAGAGAAGGAATTAGGTAAAGCAATGGATGGCATACAAACTTTTCTTATTGGATTTACATTATTCGAAATCTGTCGAATACCGAGGGAAGAATCACATTTAGTAAAGTGAATTCTGATCAAAACCTTGTATTGTAGTACCGTCCAGCATAAGATTTGCTCTTTCTTTCCTAAACACACTCATTATTTTATTTTTTAAATAAATACCGGAAAGTCCGATTATGACCAATTTTCCAATTATGTCCTAAATCCTGTATCTAAATTTCGCTAATGCACAATAAGTTCACGTTAATTAAGTGTTAATCTCAAGTGACCTACCAGGTGAGTATGGTTCTGTATATTATCTCCAAATATAGTTAGTAATAACATATATCATTGTAGAAATTTATTATATATTTGTACAGTGCCCTTGAGGTGTTTATGCACAAAAACGGCGCTATACAATCGTTCGACGTTCTACCCTATCGGGAAAAATGGCGGATTGTACCTGCGACGCTCTCGACTATTGGACTGGTCGACCTATTGCTCGACTCGAAGCTTTTGACCATTCGGCTACAAGCCAGTCAATTATAATGCTAAAAGTTGTCCATTGAACAATTCGTTCCATCTGAAAAAATACTTTTCCTGTTCCAGAATATTATCTCCTCTGTGATATTTTCTTCAGAATAAGTTTCACATTAAAAATTCGGAAATCTTTTAAGGCCCGTACTAAGCGATCAAAGATGGTTTGAAAGTGAGATATGTAAATAAGAATGTTAGAAGAGCGCGCTAGTAATAATAAATGATAATAATTAGACGAAAATGGTGAAAATATTTAATAAAACAAGACTCGTTTGAAAAAGAGCAAAAATCTCTAGACAAATGCTTCTATATATATATTATCTTAAAAAAAACATGTTTATTTTTTGGAACTTAAAAACTTGAAGAGTTAACGAGCAACTTGATACAAATCGGTAGAAATTGTGTATGCGGGAGCTTAATATAGTATAAGCTCTCCTGTTGCCGAAAGCTTAAACTGTAAGCTTCGGTAGTAGAAACGTATTTTATTTTCATTCAAATTTATATGATAATTAACTCAATTAAGTTAATTATTTATATTTAGTAAGGGCTCACACGCAGACCCTCCGTTTATTACATTTCGACTGCTTAATTTAGAAATGAGACTAATTTGGAGAAAAGCGAAGTTGTACTTAAGTTTGTAAGTAAAACTTGTAAGAAATTCTAAAGCAATAGTGAATATTGTAGAATGCTGATCTGAAATTTTTCCTATTACACATTTCCGTTACTAAGATTATTTTTTAACCATTTCTTTGAAAAATACTTTGATATGAGTTACATAAATGTCAAAATAAGAATTTTTAATAATTATATATAACAATATAAACGCAGCAGCCTGAACACGTGTTTTGATATATTATAAAAGTACCAATAGTTTATTAAGAAATGGCCTGCTATCACAATTTTAACAGGATTTAAATATATCAGCAATAATCATTTTTCTCCGTTTGGGTAAGGTGCGAAGGTAGATAATTCAATTTTATCCTTTTTACAGTTGTGTTTATTTCAAAGCTAATCACAACCGATGTCGGTAAAAAAAACAATTAAATAAATATATTTGGTTTCAATACAGACTTTTCCTACACATTTTAACAAGTTTTTATTTATTTATTTATACGCCCATTGGGCTTTTACATACACAGTTCATAAAAAAAATATTATTAAGATTGTAAGTTTACAATAGTAACAGTAATAATACATATAACCATATCCATTTGACATATTATAACAGCAAGTAAATAGTAAATGCATACAATAATTATTTGTAGGTATAAACCTGTTGTACAAAAATAAGAATATGTATTGTTAACTAAATATAGAGCGTTTGACTGGTTATCGTGGCCTTTTAAATCGAGGGCGTTCGGTCTGCCATTTTACATACATATTTAACATAGTTTATATAAAAAATATTGTGAAGATTATGAGTAGAGAATAGTAAAAGCAATAATATAACCTTCACCATTTGACATATAAAAGCTAGCAAAAAGCAAATGGAAACATCATAGTTTGTAGGTATAAGCCTGTTGTAAGAAAATAAGAATATGCCTACTTCTAAGGTATAAAGACGATTTTTTTTAATAAAAATGTTAAGTTTATATGTACATACTAGGTAGTAGTTGTATTAACATAATATCTATTTATTTATTTATTTATTTATATATATACGCCTAAAAAGGCTTTTACATAGAAGTGATACATGATGCAGTACAATAAGAGAATATGTATTATACAGGAGATATTGACAGTAAATAGATGTAATCCATTTTAAAGAAGGTAAAAAATACACACTTGTAAAATTGTGATTACAGGTATAATGAGAAAATATTAAAAAATATGAAGCAATATTAGTAAAACGTAAGAGTAACATAAAGTAAAAAAGAAATTACAAAAACACTACATATAAAACAAATCATTAAAACTAATTTACCAAAGCTACTCTAATTTGTAGGATTCAACAAAGTGTTGGTGTAGATTATGCTTAATTCTATATATGGAGTCAATAAATAAGTCAATAACACCCCCATACTTGTTGCCCAGATCGTGCATCCTATTGGTCAGTGAGTGTGTCTGATAGTTGGTCGAGTATGTATTACAGAAGAATGTTATATTTTGTCTTGTATTCCTAGTCGGCACATGTAGTTTAATAGTGGCAAGGATGGCAGGACTATTAATTAAGTTGTTAATGACTCTGTGTAACACAACCAGGTCTGAAATAATTCTCCTGTCAGACAGTGTTATTAGATTCAATTGATTCATCAAACTGACATAATTAATGTAATCAATAGGAATTCCGAGCTTAAAATTTACGTACTTAAGAAATTTGTGCTGAACTCTTTCTATATTATTGGAGTGAACTTTATATAAAGGGGACCAAATAGGTGAATTATACTCCAATTGACTTCTGACTATTGAAATATAGAGGGTTCTCATACAATCTATGGACTTAAAATCGGTTAAAGTTCTGCAAAGGAAGCCAAGCATCTTTAAAGCCTTATTAGTTATATAGTTGATGTGTTCAATGAATGACAAGTTTTCAACGAATATTACACCCAAGTCACGAATATGTGATACTGGTATTAATTTAATATTATTTAATGTATATTCATGTAATATATTATAACGAGTTTTGGAAAATCGTATTACTTGACATTTCTGAATGTTCAAAAATAAAGCATTTTGTTCACACCATTGATGAAGTTGTTCTAAATTACTCTGTAAAATTTGACAATCGTATACATTTCGTATTCTTTTATATATTTTTAAGTCGTCAGCAAATAGCAGAACTTCTACATCATTAAATTGGTCAACAATGTCATTGATGAATAATAAGAAAAATATTGGGCCGAGGTGGGACCCTTGAGGAACCCCACTTGTGGCCTCGAATATATAAGATTGTACAGAATTAATTTTTACACTAAGCACCCTATGGCTAAGATAACTAACAATCCAACTCAATAATTTACCTTTGATGCCCAACAATCGAAGTTTATAAATAAGTATGTGATGTCGAACCTTATCAAAAGCTTTACTAAAGTCAGTGTATATACTGTCCACTTGTTGTTTGAGACCCAGAGATTCAGATATGTAATTTTCATAGATCATTAAATTACTTAAGGTAGAGCGACCTGTGATGAAGCCATGTTGGTTAGGAACAATAATGTTGTTGATAGGTTTTACAATGATATCTAGGACTAATTTCTCGAAAACTTTCGGTAAAGCAGACATTATACAAATTGGTCTATAGTTGGATATATCGCTTTTATCTCCTTTTTTATGAATAGGGGTTAAATAACTCTTTTTCCACTGAGCTGGAAAAGAACCAGAACTTAAAGAATTGTTAAAGAGGATATATCAGACTACTAACACAGGTTTTGAAAAATATTGGAGGAATACCATCCGGTCCAGCAGATTTATTGCTATCTAATTCTTTTATGACTTTTTCTATAGATTCTTTTTTGATGAAACATTGGCTTAGATTTAATACCTCTTCCACTGAAATATCGGGAATCGTATTGACACGAATATCTGTGTCGTAAACACTTTTAAATGAATCAGCAAATAGATTAACTATACCTTCGATACTGTCGGCACATTTTTCTTTCAAGTACATGTTATTGGGAAATCCACAATCATTTTTTTGTTGACTTTTAGAAAAACTCCATAATTTTTTAACATTTTGGTGTACCTCTTTTTCAATTAGGCTTACATAATCACTATAGCATTTTATTGATAATTCTTTACACTGCTTACGTAATTTAGTAAAAGTTATGTAATCATTAGGATTTCTGGTATGTTTATATATTCTATGGATATGTTTTTTATAATTAATATGTTTTTTTAATTCCCTCGTAAACCATTTGGGATAGTTAGATGGTGTGAAGTTGACCCTAGGAACAAAGCGCTCTATCGAGGTATTTAAAATTGAGTAAAATTGTTCTAATTGATTATTTAAATTATTTTCGTTGTCTAAAAATGACCAATCTACCGAGGTAAGGTACTCAATAATATTATGGTATTCGGCTTTGGAGAAATTATACGATGTGGTAGTTAGGTTTGGAGATCTTCCAGACATATTTGTTATAATAATATCTAATGGTGGATGGTGTTTATCTAGAGGCAATAATAATTCGTCAGATTTCTCAACCACTGTTTTTGAATCACTTGAAAACACTAAATCTAACATTCGATTATTAGAATTAGACACATTGTTTGATTGAGTTAGTCCTAGGAATATGGACATATCACGAATTTCACTGGATTTAGCGCACTGTAATTCAACTTCGTTTGTGGCAGATCCGATGTCATCTTGGCTGGTCCAGTTCGGCAGATTATAATCACCAGCAATTATGAATTTTGCTTTCGGATATTTGAATTTCAGCATTTCTATGTCCTCATTGTGGTTTTTATATATTTGCAAATCCGATGCAGGTGGGATGTAGACACAACCTATAATAATTTTACTATAAGGTATGTTGAGCATTACAAAAATGTGTTCAACATTTGTGTGCTTGACCGGTAGTCTACAGGATGAGATATTTTTAGACACACATAACATCACGCCTCCTCCGTTAGACTTTTTGCTCGAATTAAGACTTCGATCAAGGCTATAGATAGTATATTGATTTAGGCCTAATTCTGACGAGCCGATATCTGCATTTAACCATGTTTCAGTTAATAATAAAATGTCATATGAGAAGGTGGGTGAATTCCTTTTAAGTTGTTGCAATTTCGTACGGATTCTTCGAACATTTTGATAATATCAATTGATTCTTAAGAGTGTGTTATGTTTGTTTATCAGTTTTTTGCGTGGCTTTTGATAATTTTAGGAATTCCATTAAAATGTTTGATTCGCAAATCAATTTCACCCTTTTCTTTTCTCTCCTCCATTTCCTTCCAGAGGTCAGTCAAATGTTCTCTTTGTTGGAGGGTCCTATCCGGTTTCATTTTTATTCCATTAGGCAAAGTATTTTTATTAAAAATAATAAGTTTTGCCAGCTTAGGGTCTTCAAATTCGACTTTAATGGGCCTGATTTTGTTTGAAATTTTACTACCAAGCCTGTAAATTTTAACTTCTTCCGTTTTGAACTCGCTATTTATTTCACTAACGATAGTTAAAACTTTTTTTTTATCTTCCAAGATATTCTCCATGCTTGAGTTGGAACTAGACTCGGGAACGTTAAGTAAAATCTCGTTCTTGGTGCGGATCTTGCGTTCCTCTATCTCTGCGAGCAAGTCACAAATTGGTGTTGTTTCTTGGGGTAATACTTTCTTGGGGTAATAGCTTTTATGTATCTATGCGATACATAAAAGCTATTTTATATATTTATTCATTCATTCAATTATCTATTCACGAACTAGCGGGCTCCATAAGCCAGCCAGTTCGTCAAATGATAAATAAATAAAAATAAAATAACATGTTTACTAATAATGCAGTTGTAGTAATTGCAAGAAGACTACACATATTATTGTGTCAATCTTGAGGAAATAATTCTATAAAAGGTGCAATAGCTAGATGTTTATTGTTTAATTATAAAAGTTCTAATATATTGGTTTTAAATTTGGAAACCGATTGGAAACGATAGACATCGATTGAACTATATTTGTTTCCAAGTGTATGAAGCCTTTCAATTGGAGAGTTTACGAAGTAATTATTGGCAGATTTGGTAACAAAATATAGAGCATTTAAACGTGTATCGCGGGTAGGTATACGCAAATTAATTAAGCTCGTTAAATCGAGGGCGTCCAGGCTGCCATTTGATATATTGAAAAGGCAAACTAAGTCACTCACTATGCGTCTTGTAGTTAAATCGCTTAGGTTTAGTAATTCCATTAGACATGTATAATTAAGTTCTTCGATTGGTATTCCAAGTTTGTAATTAATAAACCTTAGAAACTTGTGTTGTACTCTTTCGATTTTTTGCTGATGAGTCTTATAAAATGGAGCCCAGATTGTTGAGTTGTATTTCAAATTACTTTTTACCAACCCAGTGTAAAGCAATTTGAAGGAATTAATTGTTTTAAATTCTTCTATCGTCCTCAGAATGTACCCCAGGCATTTCATGGTCTTGTTGGTTATTTCATTTATATGAGGAACAAAAGTTAATTTACTGTCAAATATAATACCAAAGTCCTTAATTTATTTTACTCTTTTTAGGAAATTGTTGTTGATGCTGTATTGACATTTAATGGGATTTTTGATTAGGGGAAAAGTTATTGATTGACATTTTTCAATATTGAGAAACAGTTCATTAAGGGTGCACCACTCTTGTAGCCTCACAAGATTTGTTTGCAATACGCTACAGTCATTATGATTAGTTATTGTTTTGTAAATTTTTAAATCGTCCGCAAATAAAAGTATCATAACTTTTTTTATTTTTATATTAACTCCACACAAGAGATGTGAGGCCCTGAAGAAAATAATTTCCCTCAGGGCCTATGTCATCTTTGGGGATGCTGTGTGGTGGGTCTTTTTGTGGAGAGGAAGAAGTGAACATGGGTCTTGAAGAGTCCCATGTTGTAGGAGGGAGGAAACACAGAGGCCGGCAGCTCGTTCCACAGCCGAGCTGTTGAACTTAAGAACGAATCGTAGAAGCGACCTGTTCTCATGTGACAAATGTCAACCGTGTACAAATGTTGGGCGCGCGTTTGGCGTGTATCCCGACTACGCACCGGTGCCGAAGATGGTAGTTATGTCGTTGATGAACAAGGAAAATAACACTAGGCCCAGATGTGACCCCTGTGGGACTCCGGTGAAGATTTCAAACTGATGTGAAAAATGTGAATTGATTTTTACTGATATTTTTCTTTTGTGAAGGTACCTTTCGAACCATCTTAAAATATGCCCAGTTATACCTAGGGATCATAGTTTGTTTATAAGAATTTTATGTGAGACTTTGTCGAAAGCCTTACTAAAGTCTGTATACACTGCGTCTGTTTGAAGACGAATGTTCATGGAATTAGTTATATATTCCTGATATATCATTTAGTTTGTTATAGTTGATCTTCATGTTGTCGATGTGAAATTACTTTATTGATTTCAGGCGAGAGTTTAGAGAGCAGGGTAGATTCAAGTATTTTCGGGATTGACGACTGGATACATATAGGTCTATAGTTGGATTTATCAGATTTATCACATTTCTTGAATATTGGAGACAGAAAGCTTGTTTTCCATATTTTTGGAAAAAAAACAGTTTTTATGGACAAATTAAAAAGTTTATTTAGAGGATAAGTCAGGACTGATGAGCATTTCGATAAGAAGATTGGTGGAATGTTATCAGGACCGGCCGATTTGTTAAGGTCAAGGGATTTTAATTTATTTCTTATATCACGTTCTTCAAATATGCATGGATTGAAATCGATGTTATTATTATTAGGTATTAGAAGATTGGTGGAATGTTATCAGGACCGGCCGATTTGTTAAGGTCAAGGGATTTTAATTTATTTCTTATATCACGTTCTTCAAATATGCATGGATTGAAATCGATGTTATTATTATTAGGTGTTGTGGCGTCGAACATTTGTGAGTTGTTTGTAGAAGCATAGATTTTACTGAAGAAACAGATTAACAACTTCTTGTGAATTATCGGCAGTTTTGTTATCTAAATACACGTTGGAGGGAATACCGGAGTCATTGTTGTTAAGTAATTTTGAAAATTTAAAGATGTTATGGGGGTTGGCAAGAACCAATTTTTCACAGTTTTCGATGCACTTTTTGTAACATAGCTTGAAAATTTTTTTCGTAGACTTTCTGAGTTCGTTAAATTTAGCGTAATCAATAGGATCGCGTGTTGATTTGTAGATATTACGAGCTATTTTTTTGTCTTTAATTATTTTAATGAGATCGTTACTGAACCACTTTGGATAGTTATATACATACATTTTTGAAACGGGTACAAGCGAATCAATATATTTATTTAGAATTGAGTAAAATTTTTCTACGATTTCATTTCTGTTTTCTTTAGAGTCCAAGAAGTTCCAGTCAGTTGAAGATAAAAGATTTGTGATTTGATTATAATCGGCTTTGAAGAAGTTTAATTTTGTTGATGCCGATGGATTTATTTTTTTAATTGAACTGTTGCATTTGATCAGTAGAGGAGGGTGATATTTGTCTATTGGGAGGATAGATTTAATAGATGCGAATACTTTAACAAATAAAGAATATGAAAAAAACTAGGTCAAGAAGACGAGAATTAATATTGAGTACATCGTAGATTTAGAAAATTTGACATCTCGATTATCTCATGAGAACCATGGTTGATGTTGTCCGTGGTAGAAGTTTTATTGTTATCTATGTCCCATATGACATTTGACAGATTGTAGTCTCCTGTCATAATCATGGTGGAGCAAGGAAATTTTCGGAATATATTCGGTTTATGGGGGAAATTCCTAAAAATTAAAACTAGTTATTTTTATACTAACTTTGGGCCGGGGAATCCGAATCTGGAAGAATTAGGTGGCGGCAAGCAATATTAACTGAATTACACGACTTTAAAATTTCGACGCACAAACAATTTAACTGGCCATTTTGAACGCTTTCTGACAATAAAACTAGTTATCTTTATACTAACTTTGGGACGGGGAATCCGAATCCGAAAGAATTAGGTTGGGGCAAGCAATATAAACTGAAATATACGACTTAAAAATTTTAGATGCAAACAATATACAACGGCATTGCCGATGCGTTTTTTTGACAGTAAATCCATAGAAAAATTACCAAAGAAAAATAAAATTAAGTGTTGCTAGTAAGCAATAATATCAATAACGTAAAATAACATGTTTATAATTTCAGTAATATTTCATATTCAAACAGTTACATTTAGGTTTATTATCACGAAAGGTGAGTTTTTATGTCGGGGGAGACGATAAAATATGCATTTTATATTTTACTCTCAAAAATATTTATCCCTAAAACTAAATTTAAAAACTAAAGAAACGAAAGTGCCCCCTTCGTAGCGCCTACTCGCGTCAAGGCAAGAAAACATCCCAGTTTTCAAGTAGTTTAGCGGCTACGCTAGGTTTGTGTAACATGGTTTGTGATAGAAAAGAAAGTGCCCCTGTGTAGCGCCTACTCGCGTCAAGGCAAGAAAACATCCCAGTTATCAAGTAGTTTAGCGGCTACGCTAGGTTTGTGTAACATGGTTTGTGATAGAAAAGAAAGTGCCCCCTTCGTAGCGCCTACTCGCGTCAAGGCAAGAAAACATCCCAGTTTTCAAATAGTTTAGCGGCTACGCTAGGTTTGTGTAACATGGTTTGTGATTGAAAAGAAAGTGCCCCCTTCGTAGCGCCTACTCGCGTCAAGGCAAGAAAACATCCCAGATTTCAAGTAGTTTAGCGGCTACGCTAGGTTTGTGTAACATGGTTTGTGATAGAAAAGAAAGTGCCCCCTTCGTAGCGCCTACTCGCGTCAAGGCAGGAAAACATCCCAGTTTTCAAGTAGCTTAGCGGCTACGCTAGGTTTGTGTAACATGGTTTGTGATAGAAAAGAAAGTGCCCCCTTCTTAGCGCCTACTCGCGTCAAGGCAAGAAAACATCACAGTTTTCAAGTAGTTTAGCGGCTACGCTAGGTTTGTGTAACATGATTTGTGATACAAAAGTGAATAAAATGTATCTGAATACTTTACGTAAATGAAATAATGTTAGCAAAATTAAAATATAAAATGCATATTTTATCGTCTCCCCCGACATAAAAACTCACCTTTCGTGATAATAAACCTAAATCTAACTGTTTGAATATGAAATATTACTGAAATTATAAACATGTTATTTTACGTTATTGATATTTTTGCTTACTAGCAACACTTAATTTTATATATCTTTGGTTATTTTTCTATGGATTTATTGTCAAAAAAAACACATCGACAATGGCATTGTATATTGTTTGCATCTAAAATTTTTAAGTCGTGTATTTCAGTTTATATTGCTTGCCCCAACCTAATTCTTTCGGATTCGGATTCCCCGGCCCAAAGTTAGTATAAAGATGTATAAAGATAACTAGTTTTATTGTCAGAAAGCGTTCAAAATGGCCAGTTAAATTGTTTGTGCGTCGAAATTTTAAAGTCGTGTAATTCAGTTAATATTGCTTGCCGCCACCTAATTCTTCCAGATTCGGATTCCCCGGCCCAAAGTTAGTATAAAAATAACTAGTTTTAATTTTTAGGAATTTCCCCCATAAACCGAAGGTTACCCAAATTTTCTTCAGATTGTTTCGATTTCGAAGTAGTATTCCTTGTATAGTTGGGCGTCGGAAGATGGGGGAATGTAGATACGTTACTTAACATAGGTTAAGTATGTACGTTGATAAATATATTAATACCACTTGTTTTTTACGCCTTTTTCACACCCCGACCCACGAAATAGGTAACTTCTTATAATTAATTCATAAAATTATTAATTTTCGGTAAAAATGATTACTAACTTCCCCGATGGATTAGACATTCATTTTCAGCTTGAATCATCACGAAAGGTAGAAGGAAATGAATACTTGGCCATTAAAGCAAAAAGCGCTATTTTGGTGGTATTATGAAGAACCCAGTTTATGAACAGTAAATTTCAGTTACCTTTCTAAACCCTCGTAAAATCGTATTAAGAAAAAATAAAAATTAACGTTTCGCAGACCTTTAATGAGAAATTATCCAGATGGTCTCGTAATAATTTATTATTAAGTGTTTTAATTTTCTCGGGAACCCTTTAAAATCCATGCTAAATTAAACTTCCTTCAACTAAGTTTCAACATTGAATGAAGTATTATTGCTCTGTGTAATATTAGACACCTCCTTTGAAAAAGACGCTTCATGCGTACGCGGTTATCAGGGCAAGTTTTCAGTTTTATGAAATGTGATACATACACTGAATGCTTAAACCGACAGACACCAAAATAATCCTAAAATAAATCTGTATTGGCTTGAACCCTGAACCCATGTTTGCTGTTTTATTTTTCACGACATACTCTTTTGACACGTGTCCTCTGAGGGGAAGGAATTCCAATTTCAAACGGATGAATCGATTTTGTGGCTGATGCGGTGACGCAAAGGAGCTTCCGGTAAAACCGCTTGACACAGACAGGTAATAAAAAAACTTAATAATTTGTGTCCTTTACTCGTAGAAAACCACATTGATAATAAATGGTTTAGGATTTTTTTTTCTTTTTATCTATATTTATTTAAATTGAGATAATACTTATTAATCTAAACGAAACATGATACAGAACAAGACATAGAAAATAAAAAGGTAAGAGGTCACGATTAGGAATAACCTAGGATCATTGAGACCTAGTTATTAAACGTCATATTTGATTCAATATTTTTGATACCTCTAAGATACCTTTTAAGATACCTTTTTAAATGAACACAAATTTCTAATGAATTGGTTTATAACCTAGATAGTGTCTCGGATAAACAATACCGAATTTTCAAATTTATGTGGGACACCTATTGATGATATTGTTAGTTCTGATCACGACAAATATGACGTTTAATAACTAGGTCCCAATGGTCAAGTGGTTAAGACGCTGTTCCGGTAAGATAAGAGATTCTGTATTCGGTTGTGACCGTTTTTATATTTTATATTTTCTGTGTCTTGTTCTGTTTTATGTTTCGTTTAAATTTATTACTATTATTTTCTTTTATTTATTTATTTATTCACAATTAATTTTACATGGGTACAATGACTTAAGGCAATTTAAGAGCTATTTTTTTCTTTTTAGCAATACTGCCCATCTCTGTTGGGTAAGCCGTTTATGTGTTTCTAGGTTACTCCTAATCTTCAATTCGTCGTTGAAAAATCCGCATACATAAAACAAGATAATGTAAATAAAACAATTCTGTAAAAAGATCATAATGACACGTGGTTAAATGACGCAAGTTAAGATGCGTTAATGAGGCGAACTGTTATTAAGGGGATGCTTCGTCATCGTTAATGGTTAGTTAGCTTAAACTCATTATCATCGTTAAGGGATTCTTAAATTGTGGGCGGTTTTGTGATAAGTTATGAGAGACAATGTTCTTGGCTTTCGAGTAATAGCTCTCTTGGCAACATGCTCATTTTATGTTGAAAGTTTGAAGGAGAACAACTAAAGGCATACCGCCGATAGCTCCGTTGTAAGTATCTCCGGTTTCAAAAGCGATACATCGCATACCCGCAATTTCGCTGCCTAAGTTAAAATCTGTCAAATTGATTTAATGGACTTGAAATTTTGCGTCTTCAACATAAATTTCTTAACTCTATATACACTGAATAGATAAAACGATAAAATACTGATCTATACTGATTTGATCTTACTTTGAGGAGTCGGGCAAACCAGCAAAACATTTCTATCGGTTAGTGTTTCCGGTACAGAATCTAGTACAAATTAAAATTAGTGTTTTTATTCCTAATCTACAATTTCCCATCTGGCATTGTTAATTAATTTCTATTTTTGTTGTGTTCATTTAAAGGTTTTAACTCCTTAAAAAATAAACATGTGAAAGCCCAGCTGGGCCTGAAAAATCAAATAAATAATTATTATTCGAACACCTCTTCAATAATTGCAAATTCATTCTGTGGCGTAATTTTTATTTAAGAAAATAAAACATCGAAGAAGAAGATAATAGTTATAAATCTAGACGAAACATGAAACAAGACACAGAAAATTAAAAGATCGAACAACAAGGAATCGAACCCAGGATCTCTTGTCTTATCGGAACAGCGTCTTAATCACTCGACCATTATTGAAATATTATCCCATATTTCAAATTCAAAATTAACAATTTCATCTTGCAAATATTTTTTCCTATGATTTTGGCAGCGAGCTTTTTAAATGATCACAACGTTCTAATGAATATGTTTGTAACCTAGATAGCGTCTTGGATTAACATATCCGATTTTTAATTTATTAGTTGTTCCTGAAAATAAATCACTCAAAGTACCAGATTTTTAATTTATGGGAGTGCTTATGAGATGTTCCAGGAAAAAAAAAGGTGACAATGGAGCTGTCAGCTGCAGGATCATATAATTGTTTACCGAACGGAAAAACGGAAAAAATGTATTTTCACCTGAAGAATACACGGTCCTACTTGATTCGCTTTAGTTTTCAAACATATTACCTGTAGTCTACACAATTTTATAAATCAATATATTAGTTGCCTTCCAGTTTCGTTTAAATCTAACCACCCATACAATTTATTGTTAGCGCTTCAAAGTGATTTCTTGAATACTGTCAAACCAAATCACATGTAGATGTATTATTATTATGTTCGTTCCCGTAATGTGTTCAAGAGAGACAGGAAGGCTGATAAGGACATTGACGGAATGGTGAATGCAGCAAATTCAATGAATAGAGGACTGAATCAAGTATTACGTTTTACACCGTTGTCAAAAGAAGCGAGACTAACAACCCTCAAAGGATGTCCGATACCAACCCTGATGTGTGGCAGGCATACTACTGGCGTAATACAGGGTATTCCAACAATATCGTGGCATTTTAATTTCGCAGTTTTTTTAAATTAACTTATGATGAAACTAGTCACTTGTATCGTGCCTACTGATGCATTTTATACTAATTTTATTATGTGATGTAATGCTTATTATTCTTTTTACAATGCATCTCTAATAGTGCCTGTAAATATGTAAAAACTTTAAAGGCGTCAATAAATGAATAAATATGTTAATGCATAGATAAAATAACCGCATAAATTCATATTTCTTAATTAATTGCAAAATCACTTTGGGGCGCCATTTTAATTACATGAATGTAATTTATTTATGATTATACGATTGTCAGGATGTATGATTATATGTTTATCCTGACAAGAAACCATTGGTTTTGAAACATGTCGATCCTTTGTGATTAAATAGTGGTCTATACAAAATAATTTATTTTCGTATAGTAAATAAATAAACTATAAAGTTGGCAGCCCTAAAAATTCATATGTTCCAACTGTCAACCTTGCGATTAGTAACTATGGAAGGCTAGACAAAACAACAATGAAGAAACTGATCTGATTCTGTCCAATAAGTCACCTATCGAAAACATAGCCAAGACAAATGAAAGTATTACCGAAACCACGGGGCATTCGGCACCGTTCGCAATTTTGAAAATAAAATTTGTAGAACTGCACACTTTATATTTAAGAAAACGTCGTGAATTTAAATTCAGCGCCCTTATTTTTTTTTGTATATTGGTTAGTTCATTATGTAAGGAGCAAAGATTGAAGTTAACAAAATGCAATGGAATTCTCGTCTACACGTTAAAATCGTTAACTTTACAATATCGGATCGATAGGCGTAACTACCGATGATTTCATACCGATTGCGCTGTTGATAGCCAGATCGATATTGGTAGTGCGATATAGTATAATAAAACAGTATACGATGGCAGAACTGCCGCATCATTGACATTCCTAAACGTCAAACTGCTAGGTAAAAGTTAAAAATACTTATAAATTGACAATTTCGAACAGAAATACTTGCTTTTAGTTCATGACGTCTTTAGTCGTAACTAACAACCTTTGTTTCTTCAAGCTGGAATTAATTGAACGCGTTTTAGATGAATTTATTAAGTCTATGGATCTTGAATACAATTTTTTTTAATTCCAAGAACTTCGTTAGTTCACTTCCATTCATCAATAAACAGTTATTTTGTATAACGAATGACATTGTCCAAAATTTTGTGTAAATTGGCAGCTTATCTACAGTCGGAATCATATTCTGACCGTGCTTGCAAATATCGTTAACTGACCATAAATGATGGATTTCATCAATATCGTATTGATATTGGGTTTCATCGATCTACCGTGCTAGATATCCAGAAGTGAATATTTAGAAACGTAAAGATAATCTTAGGACATTACTAAAAAACATATTTTACACTGTTGAGTAAAATTTAAACCACTTTTATTAGTAAGAGAGCATGTCAAACATATCCTACACATATCTCATTAGACTATCTCCTCTTTCGCCGCCAATTCAAATACGTACCATCATTAATTTCTTCCAATGAAGCGTAAAACTTTCGAACCGGTGAGATGGAATTCCCGGAAAAGCCTGCTAGTGATCTTTCCATAAATTTATCCTTTACTTGCAAGTCAGCAAAGAAAAAATAATTGTTAACGTTCTTAAGTTATCCAAAGATTCTCAGATCATCATTACACGAATGGAAGCATTCTTATTCTTAGAACGGAATATTATTTTAGAAAATTGAAATCGTGAATACATTATGAAATAAAGACGTAAAAAGCTCAAGGCTTATTGATACCATATTTAATTTAATTTTTATTTTATTATAGCCATCGTTTTGTACATCAAATTTTACAAAGGTCTAATTTGTTATTAATTATGTCCATTAATTTTAACATTTTTTAAATTTTTTGTATTTTTATATTATTAATATGGCCCCTAATATCCAGCTTGAATCTATCAATTGGTGCAGACTTTATGGTTTCTGACAGCGCTTTATAATATTGCATTCCTTCGTACATTAAAATATTTTATGTATGGTTTTGTCCTTTTTTGATTTCGTTTGCCTTTTCTTGTATTGTTTGTGAATGTCCTTATTGTACATAATTTGATTTGAAAAGTATTTTGGTAATATGTTGTTTACTATTTCATGTATAAATATCATCGTGCTCTAGGTCAGCATCTGTTTCATTGTTAGTCAATTTAGTTTCATTAACATTTTAGATACTTTTGAAAATCAATTTTGCCTAAGTATTAGTCTCATTGCTCTATTTATTCTTTGAAACAGGTGAATTCTTAAATAGGTAGAAAATAATTCTATTTTACATGGGACTATTTTGCGATGAGTAGTTTTATATATTTCTTTATTATTTTTCTTCGGGATGGAAATGAACGGAAGTAATCAATATGCATCCTGCTTTACATCTCGTAAAACTGCATCGATGGTGAAAATAGATTTTCCACTTCCGATGTCTATCTACCGAGGGTTAAAAAAGATTTTCCAATTCCAATGTTTATCTACCGAGGTTTAAAATAGATTAACACTTCCGATGTCTATCTACCGAGGGTTTAAATAGATTTTAAACTTCCGATTTCTATCTACAAAGGGTTAAAATAGATTTTCACTTCCGATGTCTATCTACCGAGGGTAAAAGTAGATTTTTCATTTCGGATGTCTATCTACCGAGGGTTTAAATAGATTTTTCACTTGCGATGTCTATCTACCGAGGGTTAAAAAAGATTTTCCAATTCCAATGTTTATCTACCGAGGTTTAAAATAGATTTACACTTCCGATGTCTATCTACCGAGGGTTTAAATAGATTTTAAACTTCCGATTTCTATCTACAAAGGGTTAAAATAGATTTTCACTTCCGATGTCTATCTACCGAGGGTAAAAGTAGATTTTTCACTTCGTCGAAAAATCTGATTAAATGGAGTTGAGTGGAAGTAAGGGTGGTGTTGTTGAAACGAAAAAGTTGTTTATTTCGGTTTGTTCACAAAATCGTTTTGGAATAATAAGAACCGTGAATATTGAAGTCTTTGTGAAATATTAAGCTTTGGCTGTAATTATTAGTTTACCATTTACTCAGAACAGAACAGAATAAATCACAGAAAAAAAAGGTAACGCCAAATGAGAATCGTACCCAGGATCTCTGTATTACTGGGACAATGCCTCAATCCACTAGGTGATAGTTACATAATTTCTTTTACGTCATTATTTCAATTTCAGAATGAACAATATTATACTCAAATAAAGTTTCACATGAATTTATTTACCTTATATAGTGTCTAGGATATATTATATCTACCCTAAAAACTCTTTACTGTTCGTTGGTTCAACCTAATCTAGAATACTCCAGCTACGTTATTTGGTATCCATTCTATGATGTTCACAATAATCATATCAAATCCCAACAGCATGGCTTCTTTAAGGGGAATTGCTTGGAGGTTAAGGCTAGAAACAGGCAGTTACTCGTACGATGAACTTGAAATAAAATTAAATCATTCTTATTTAAAAAAAACGTAGAAAAGACTTTGATTTCATCTGCATTATCGAAATTATTAACAGTATGATCGACTCGCCTACTTTGTTTGCAAATCATTCCTTTCAATATTCCTTCCCGTGGACTTAAAAATAGTGATTTGCTTTTCCTCAATTAACACTCCACAAATTATGGATACTGTTGGGAAGTAAGAGCTTCACAGATGCACTCATAGAAGGCAGTGCATAGAGCTTACGTGGAAGTCCGCAAGATGGCAGCCAGTGGCCAGTAGTCGCCAGGGCCAGTGGGAATGCTTCCAGACAAACTTACTGTTTCAGATCTCAATTAGCCAGCTTCTAGTTACATCGACTATCGAGTCACCATTGTAATACGCGAAGTATTAATAAATCCCTGATTTTCACAATGAACCATTTATTTATAATCTCCTTCTGAGAACTGTTTGTGGGAACACAACAGATACCATTCACCAACGTCCAGAATGACAAGACTTGTTAACTCAAGTCAGTACCTTGATTTTTTTGGTTTAAGGCTTAGTTATTTCATAAGTCGCTACGAAAGTAATATTTTATATTTATATTGATGTGGCAGAAGTCGTGAACCCTCAAAACCTTGTTCCTGTCTTGACTTGCAATTATCTTTATTGTTTATGAGCCCTCCCTTTTTCTTAGCAGTATAATTTTTAATTATCCTGTATTGCAACATTTCTCCTGGTATTAACTTCGTGTAATATGTAATGTGTTGTAATTGGACATGGCCAGTTAGTTAATAATTAAATTTATCCGATTTTATTTAAATGGTACATCTATAATAATAAATCTTAACAAAACATGAAACAGAACAAGACACAGAAAATAAAAAAGGTAACAGTTGCAACTGGGAATCGAACCTATGATATTTTACCAGGACAACGCTTCAAACTATTCTCAGTATTATTTTCTTCTTTATTGGTTAATTATTATTTAATAAGAAAAAAATATCATACAGGTTTTTGAATTGTTTTTCTTTTTGCGAAAATAATTGCGATCTAGGAGGGCCGCCAAGAGCGGAAAACCGTTTTAACGAAAAGTGTTCGGAAGCAAGACTGAGGCTAAGCACATTTTAAACAGAATTCATGATTTTAAGAAGAGACCAAAGATAAATTGTCAAGCAATGGCCTGTAAAATGAAGAGATCTACGGTGTGCGGCAAATAGAGTGCTGTGGGATTGGGAACTTTATATCGAAATATTTTATGTTAAAGAAAACTATGCTTAAGTCGTTGTATCGTTCCGTCAAGTGGTCCAATTTGAGTTTCCTATATTGGCAACACTGTAAATAAGACAGCTGTCATTAATGGCGCCCATTTAACACATCAAATGTAAGTTTGATACAACCTATTTACTAAATGGATCGTTTGACCAGCGCTCAACGCGTTAACATTGTGTATTTATTTTACAGCTATAACAATTCTGTGCGAATTGCCCATCGAAGTTACAGCAACGTAGAGAAAACAATGGATTTATTGTCTTTGATTATTTTGTGGGGTTTTCTGAAGAACCTTGCAACCTCTTTTTAAACCTGCAACGTAGGAGCGTCTAAAAACTAATATCCGCCAAGTTATAACCGAGATAGCCCCCAAAGCTTACGAAGAAGCCGTCGAAAATTATTTCAACCGAATCAACTGCTGCAGAAGTTCGTTATTATCCATAATTAATTAATGTTTGGTACATATGAAATTAATTCGATTAATTAATTTATTCGATTGATAAAAATAAAAATGTGACGATGTTACTCTGTGTAGAATGTGTTGGAAAATTGTTGTTTAGTAAATATAGTAGTATCACATAAGTACCTCTTTGATTCTCAATATCGATTCTTCAAGAGAGATCTCAGAATGTGGCCTCTCCGATGAGAATATATTTATTCCGTCGTTAACTTTGATGACTCTCGAAAATTGAAAAACGAAATTGAAAAAAATTCACATTGGATCGGAGGTTGTCAATATTTGATGTTTATTTTGGCGACGTCACGCTTGAACCGGTGGAATTTCGCAAATCAATTTTGGTTTAACAACCCTAGTGAAATATGACAAACGTCCCTGAAAGGGTGCAAAACTTCCCCAAAATGGTATAAACTCCGCATATTATGTTACGGGGTTTAGGCATGCGTGTTTTTTTTACTACTTACTAACACACGCATTTATTATTTTCTTGATGTAAATTAATATGGTCGCTTTATTACTATCTTGCTTTAGAAATACTTTATATTCTCTGTATTTCAAGCCAGAAATAAGGCTTTCGAAAATAAGAAAATGCTAAGATTTGAAATACGAACGGAGAGGAAAGAAAGCAAGCAATTGTGTGAAGGGTGAAAAGCCATAAACAAATCCTTCCTACGTCATTCACTGACGTACACGTAGAAAAGTGTTTAAAGCAAACATGTTGAGATAATCGAGATGGAAAAAAAACAAGAAGCGACTTTAAAGAAAGACTTGGCAAGCTAATATACGGGAATATTGATTCATTTAATCATACTATTAGGTCCTTTGGTTAAAATTATTTTACTAGTCAATGTAGGCATATCAAACGGAATACAGTACTTTGGACCGATTTAAATAACATGTTATAACCCATGCTAAAATGTTTTTAATCAATCCCTCAAATTGTTTTCTTCCGATAAAGAGCGACTAAAGTTTATGATAAAATTTCGGAATACTGTTCATCTAATGAACAATTCAAATTCTTCAAACTTAAAATAGAGCAAGTAGAGTTACTTGAACTTACTTGCAAATGTTTCGTTGTTTTTATGTAAGTGAAGTGTGCCTATCTTTTATATATCCTACATCCTACAAACTGAGTTAATGGACTTGACAGTTTTGCATATTCATAGAGTTTATGGATACATAAACACGAATTAAGATATTGATTACAACGAACGTATTAAAATTTGAAAGTAAGAAACTAATAAATGATATTTAGAGTTTAGATCTTTGATTAAATATACACTGTAAGAGTTTAACAGAAATCAAACAACAAAAATGAGACGTCTAAAATGAATACGAAATAAAAAAGTTATGAGTGCAATATACCCCATCGATTCACACTCCTTTTAAATTGAATAAGTATTTTAGCTCTAAAAGGTACAGCAGCGAAAAGCTTAACTTTGTATGTAAACCAAATATTTGTATCGCTTTTAATTCTGTTTCGGCGAAACGTTTGATAGTCGACTGTAAATGAAGTCGACATTTACATGCATAACCCACGTCACAAACTCACCTGGTCTTCGAAAATGTTACTTAATGCTCCTTTTAGGGGTGGAAAGTTCCGCTTTTATTTAAAGGTTTGAAATTTAATTTACAAACTCCTCTATTTATATCAAAATATTTCTTTACATATTTTTGAAAAGGCTTTGAGTCCGTAGAGATTTGGACCTTTTAACTTTCAACCCTCGGGTTTTTCTTGTTTAAAAAACCTCTATAAATAAAGTCCCACTTGAGGGCAATGAAAGTTCCGAGAAGGTAGGTACGAGTAGCAAATTTTGAAGGCATTAATGGTACTTATGTAAGAAGCTTGAATAAGATAATTTTTTTTTTCATTTATCTGCCCACCCAATATTTCGACCGGTATTTCCAGGTCAACGCTCAACGTTCACTGCTCGAAACGATATTTCCTTCAGAGGCCATGGAACTTTTAATAATCCAATGAATCGTCAAAAATAAATAATTTAATGTCTGCACAAGTGAAAACATCTAAATTCTTTATAATTCTGAAAACCTTTCTTGTTTTTTTATGGACGCGCGGTGTTGACGTATTCACGACGAACGGTTCAAAACCGTGGAAACATAATGACTGTTTGCGTTCAAGGAAAAATGAATAATGTGAAAGCTTGAATGGTACCGGTTATTAGTTTTTCAAAGTTACAAAAATTTCCGTGACAACACCGCGTTTTTGACATTTACGTTAGCGCAGACCTTTATGGTTTTTCACTAAAAAAAGAGTGGTAAAAATGGGTAACCAATTCCTGTTTTTGTAAAGTAACCAAATATTGTAAAGTAACTTTAATCAGTGATGTAACTTTTAAATATAAACGGTGCTCGAAAAATTGTATTACAAGCGGGAAACTGGTGAATCACATCACATGTAGGTGATTTTTTTTCTATAACTTTTTAAAGTGAAGCTTTGTTTTTCTAGAAAATTGAGTTAAAGTAGGAATATTTTTAGTCAAATTTAAAAAGAATTGGTCGCTAGGGTGTTAATATTAACTGTTTAATGTATTTTAAATGCTTTGAAGCAAGGACCTGGCTCTAAAAGATTTTTTACCCTTTAGTTGCAGACAAAATGGAAAAAATCCTAATTATCAGATTTTAAAGAAAAATTTTGGGGAGTGATGACTATGTGATGACGATTTACTTGTTTCCCGCTTGTACTGCGAGTTTCTGGACACCGTATATATTTATATATCTTCTAACGTCCTTTTAACCTTTACGGAAAAGTAACATAAAATTATTTAATAAGCATGCGCTACAGTGAAAAAGTCTTTTATCATCCTTCGCAATAAATATCGTACATCCGCGATCCGCAGGAACTTTGGAGGGGCGCCAATACACTTGCGAACGAACTCTCCTAAGACAAAGGGTACCATTGGCCCAGAGCTGGCAGCTGCGACCGTTTTGCCACAAAAAACCAGCGCACAGATTCATCTTAGAGTGTGGGAATTACCGCGGAGCGTCTGCAACTCCCACTGCTGCGGAGATCGCGGGAGGGGATTATGCGCGGGGTGAGGGGTGCCACAGGAAGGATGCTGTGAATTTGAGGATGTTAAAAGCCACAACATGATTTTCAATGGGGTTATGTTATTATTTTTACTTCTCGTTTATAAATTAGGTAACATGTCAAAAGCTTTTAAAAGAGGAAATCGTATTCTGTCATCTGTGATTTATTTAACGAAACGGATGCGTTATTAAAAGGATATTTAAGGATAAGGACAACTGATATTTAAATTTGTCGATGACGGGCTCCGTGGTCGAAACAAAACAAGATTTTGGCGGGGACAAACAACTACGCACGGGCAACCGAAGTATTAGACGATTAAGCTTTACGGACATGCTATAAAATATGCATATTCCCACTAAATATTTTGAAATTGGAAAGCCAAATTATTGGTATTTTTGAAGAATATTTTAATACACTTTCATAATAACTGCTAAAAAAAATATCACTGAGAATAATATAATTTTTTCGTTTTTCAACATAATTTTACAGACACGACGGCTTCAGTTCATCCGCGATCAAGACTCAAGACTCAAAGCAGACGTCACAGCTTCCGCCAGATGTCCAAAACATGGACCCATACAGTCCGTTTCTCATTATTATTTTGTTTACTAAACGAAGATTCCCATCATCTACAAAACGGGAACTGGATTCGGATCCGGTCTTTTTATTTATTTTAACTTCGTTTATGGACTTCTTAGTTTATTTAAGGCAGGTAAATAATAATTTATATTAAAATAATAACTAACGATTATGTACCTATTAAAATAATACCACCTGCTTTAGACCTCTGACCCAAATGTGTCGCCTGTATAATAAGAAAAAGTTTGCTGAAGTAAACATTTTATATGGATTCAAAAAAAATGTTCTGTTGTTGCGAAAAAATGTGTTGCGCTAACATAATTATTATTACTTGCGTCTCTATTTGTGTTTCTTTTGCCTCTATTTGTGTCTCTTTTAATAATAATAATAATACTTGGATGACTTGTATAGCGCCGTTTTTGTGCAAAAACACCTCAAGGGCGCTGTACAAACTTATAATACATTTCTACAGTGATCTATGTTATTACTTAACTATTTATGGAGAAAATATACAGTACAATACTTACCTGGTAGGTCACTTGAGATTAACACTTAATTTTGTCTTCATTTGTGTGTTTTTGTCTCTATTTCTGTCTCTTTTGTCTCTATTTGGGTCTTTATTGTATATTCTCTTTCTTTGTACTATGTATCAGTGAGCTTTTACATAATTTTATATTTTTATTTGTTTTGTTTTTTAATCTTTATTTAGATGTTCGCAAATGTTTTTAAAAATGAATTGTCCTCAGTGAGGTCATCTGTAAAAACGCAGTATAAATAAATAATAATTGGACAATGTGTACAGCGCTGTTTTTCTATCTGAAGAGCGCTATACAATTATGGCTCAATCAAATTCCTAGGTTCTATCAAATTTTTATTATTTTCCGACACATATAGATAACATTCTTACCTGGCATGTCGCTTCAAATAAACGCAGCTTTAGTAGAATGTTTAAGCTTGGGGAAGATACGACTTCGCAAGCAGAGGACATTATATTAAAAACACATTACACGATTTTACGTTAGCAATTTTTGATTTTTGTTAGAATAATTACTATTGAAATTACATTAAAGAAACCGATTTTTATTTTAAAAAACTGGATGATTTAAAATGCTTTAAGACTGGAAAATTTTTATGAAATGGCTTTAAAAATCTTAGAAACATTTTGTTATTTACAATGTCACAGACTGTGAAGGTGAAAGGTTTCTGACTTTATAGATATGGCTGTCTGAAAGGGTGAGTTTTAAGTGTAGATCTAAATTCTGTCGGGAATATTATGATTCTTAAATCATTTGTGGCAGTTCATTCCAGGGTTTAGGTCCTGACACTCCGAAAGCACGTTCACCGAACATAGTATCTGGTGTACGCTTTGATTCCTTCAACCTTCCGATAGCAGATGAACCTGCTGGCCTTATGGTTGCATATTTGGAATATTAAAGTGATTTGGCTACATGATTTGGCTACATGCACGGGTTCGAGTCCCGTTGGCGTCATGTATCTTTTATCACGAGATTTTTCAATGTGGATGAGTGTTTCAGGCGAATAATTATTGCTTGTAAAATAATTGTTACATGCAAATTATTAAAAATAATAACTCAAATATTAATGCCTTTGATATCCTTTACCTGCCTAGTAAACTTAAACGGGGTCAAAAACAGAGAATTCGTCTAAATTACAAGGTAGCAACAAATTAAAAGCTCGGACCGCATTTAAGACCCCACGTGCAATCTCTATGAGGCCTTTTGCAATCATAAAAGGGTCCAGAGGGTGTGCTTTTACAAACAGATCAAGCGTGACGTAGAACCTTTTAATTGGATTGTCCTAATTCTCAGAGGCTGATGTTACTTTGTGATTCTTTTTATGTTGATTTCGTTTGTTTTTAGCGGTTTACTGCTTATTTTTTTAGTATTTAAAACTGAAAACGATAATATGCAAAGTGAAGAAAGATTTAAAAATAATTGAGATATTTTATTAATTTTATTTTTTTTTAAAAGAAAGACAAACATTCCCGGGTTACGAATAACCTGACAATATTTGAAAATCTACTACCACCACAGTAAGCTAAAAATGTTGCTTGTGTTGTGATGGTGGACTTAGCCAGCCGAGGAATTGAACACACTACGCCTGAGTGGGACCCAAGCGCGATGTTAACTCGGCCACCGACCGGCCTATTAATTATTATAAGTATTATTCTGATACTTCTCTAAAAACACAAAAAAACATTTTCGTGCAAATACCAGGTCTATTAGAGTTTCTTTCCATTCGTATATGCTCCAAAATCACTTATTATTTCAATAAATACAATTATTCACAAGGCTTTTTGCCCCCCGTCAGTGGGCCACCGAGATGCACGCAGACAGAAACCACGGGCGTTCATAGTAATATAGCTGTTTCACCCGTACACACATATTCTTTGAAAGGCTATCTTTTTCTAACGTTATACGTAGCTATTCGCACATCGTCATTGGCTACTCTTTTCTAGTGCGTTTCGATACTCGCAGTGCATGTAGAAACTGGAACGTGCTATATTTTTGTCCGATTAGTATGAACATAACGCGTCTTTGTATTTATGTCAATGGGTAGCTACTTAAAATTTATTAGGTACCTATTTTTGTAATTTGTGTACGTAAGTGCTAACCCTATAGTAGGTGTATAGAGTAGTAAACTTACCGATTCGATAATTCAATATGTATAGGTACGTACCTAGGTATCCAGTATGTAAATATGTATCTATTTAAAAGAAACTAATCTGTTTTACAGTACGACACTTTAAGTTTTATAGTCTAATATAATTATACATCCAAGTTTCGAGGAAAAGATACCTCCACTAAAGTTAACTTTCCGATAAAGTTAATTAAAGTTACGGTAACCAACTCTAACGCTATTACTTACAGGTGTGCAGAGAGGGTGGAGCAATACACACATATGTTATGAGATTCATGCTCTTTGTATCAATCACCAAGACTTATAAGTTATCACACGATGTACCCTTCTATAATGACGACTTTTAACAAGACTCAATTCAAGTATACGCATCAATCGTTCGTGTCAGCTCTTTCTGGGAGTCTATCACAGTGAAATCTATAATTTTACAATATCGGATCGATTGTTTTAACTACCGATAATTGTATACCGAATTTCAGAGTACGGTGGCGCTGTTGATAGCCAGACTAATATTGAAAATTCAAACTGGTATACGCTGGCAACACTGGCGCATCTGTTTATGAATTGACAATCCTGTCCGGTTGCGTAAAATTTAAAAATACTAATGAATTGACAATGTCGACTTGAAATATTAACTTTAATATATTATACACTAAAAGGAAGTTAATTAGTTCATGAGGTCTGAAGTCACAACTAATAACTTGTTTTTCTCCAAACTGGAACGTAATCAATTGATCTTAGGTAAATAACTAACTCTGTGGATTTCTTTCAATTCTAAGAGCGTAGTAAGTTCACCCCCATTCATTAATAAGCCAGTTATTTTGCATAACGACCGACATTATACTTAAAGCTGTGCATATTGACAGATTATCTGATACCTTGGAGGCCACGGTAAAAGCAGCTGTTTTGTCTTCTGACTGTCGGTATTATGTTCTGACAGTGCTCGCAAATATCGCTAACTGAACATAGACGACAGATATCGACAATATCGTATTGATATAGGGCTATATCAATCGTCCATGCTAGATATACTGGAACGTCTCCGGCTCGTTTAACACCCACTTCTCCATAGGTACACAGATAATGATTCCTTTCGACCTGCATAGTATAATTTTAATTGCTTGAGATGCATTACATATACCACCCAGTTCACATAATAAAGCTAGAATAAAAGTAGCTTATTAATATTAGCTTTTACGTATGTTTAATTTTTATCTCCCTAAACACTCACCAGTTCACCAGCATGAGTATTGGAACAGTAAATATTGGAAAACCATAAAAAACCTACCCAAAGGTTAGTGCGATCTACTTAACCCTTTAGCTTATTCAACGACCTCATTATCTCGTATTTGAATTACCTAATATCAACTATGGGTTACATTTAATTGGTATTACAATTAATTTGGAACATATATATAACAATATTTCCAAAATTATACTCGTAAATAGTGCAGGAAAAGACTATTTAAAAAACTTGCCAAAAATATATATATAAAGTAAAAATATTATTGAATTAGATCCACACAGTATGTAGGTACAAAATATAAAAAATCCAACATATTTTTTACCTTTTAGCCAACAAAACACTGTTAATGTGTTATTCAATTTACATAGCTTTATCAAAATATTCCCCTACTTGATGAAAAAAACTTAAAGGTATGCATAAATATTGAAATTGATGTACTAAATATATTATCAACAACATCGGAGTATTTGTTTCCTAGCTGTTGAATCCGTCGCATAGGAGTGTAATATTGGGACGTTGATATAGAATTGCTACAATAATATGGTAGGTACTGTCTTGTAACTGACCTGCTTGGAGTACGAAAAGAGATTACATATAATAAATTGGGCGTATCAAACATTGAATTAATGATTTTATACAAACAGGTTATATCGGAAATGATCTAAAGTCAGATAATTTTATTAAATTTAATGAACAAAGTACGTTATCGTAATTTAGGCATTCTCAATAAGAACCTCATAATTTGGGGACCAAACCGTAAAATTGTATTCTATATGACTCCTTACTAGTGACATATATTATGTTTTTACAGTATTGAAATCACTAGATACCCTTAAAATAAATCCCAACATTTTCAAAGCTTTATTGGTTATTATTTCTGTATGCTTGATAAAGTTGAGTTTCATGTCAAACCAAATATCTAAGTCATTAATTTCCGAGACAGAAACTAACGACATATTGTTAATGCGCTACCGTAAATAATAAAGTCTGTACCAATTGATAGATTGAAGCTATAATATTGTACAAGTATTATTTAGATTACAATGGTCTTTGTTGATGATAAAGTATTTTTTGTTATAACATCGCTTCTATTAGCATTGGGGTTGTTTGGTACGTAGGCGTGGGCAGGGATCGATATTGAGCGCGGGGGTTGATGATGCATATTTTTTCTTTGTCTACCCTCGCCCGCTCCCGCATCCGCATCTCCGAGCCTTCCCATTGACGCGGATGCGGTGACGCTCGCACTCTGCGCCCGCTGCCCTTACCCCTTGTACCGTACGCCTTGCGCTCTATGCCTTGCCTTACCCCACAACTTGTTTTTAGTTGTAACCTGAGCCACCATATCCGCTATGAGCGACCGTGTGCTTTAGCGCTTTAGCACGCAGCACGACAGGTCCGGACAGTTCTCTTCGTGTTCTCTTCGGATTAAAAGGAAAGGATTGAAAACCACACAACTTTTTCTTTGCTTATAATTGTGATTTACATTCCTTCAAACATTATTCTTAATCCGGAATCTGGAACCAGGCGAGGCGCAGAACCGAGGCGGAGATAGAAGAATTAGTGAGACCGAAAACAAGGGACAAACAAGCCACTCCCATACCCACATTAACAAATTACTTGCCCCCTCCCCACAGCAGAATATTTCCTTAACCCCTGGGGTATTCTGAGATTTTGTCATGAAGTTACTTTGAATGATCTATTAGATTCATGATTTATTAAGAAATATTCCCGGTTGACATTAATTTAACAATAGATTCGCTATATCTCAAAATGAAATAGTGTTTTTGAAAGCAGATGAAGGACTCTTTCATATTAAATTAAATATATTTATACTCTTTCATATTTAATTATTTCAAGATTATAATTCTAAACCAAACATAACCAAAATATAATAAGTAAAATTAAATATTATACACTTTCTTCAAGAATTATCCAAAAATACATACACGCATATATAAATGTGTGTTTTCATGTTTCAATATTTTTTTTATTTTTTATATTAACTCCACACAGGAAGTTATAAGTCTGTGAAAAAAAAAAAAATAACTTTCTACTACAACACATAAATACCTGTCACACTTAATCACAAACACGTTAACACCTCAGCACAGGTTCTCCTAGTGAGGTGTTCACGTAACATACAATATAACACACACACAGTTTTACCTAAATCAACCTATGTTCTTCATTTTTTATACCTTTTTTCTGTACTTTTTTCTCTGTACTGCAATATAAACCACTGTAATAATTTGTAAAACGTGTATTCAAGAATAGACATAAATAAATAAATAAATATTTTTATACTCACGCAAAAATATGCATTTAAAATTATAAAAATAATATTTAAAATGATTGATGAACTTTTTTACAATTGTTTTGTCGCTTGCCGATGTTTTTTTTGTAAACTGTAAAATATCACTTTATACGTAACCAAAAACCATTTTTATGAAGGTTGTTGCAACTTTTCCTTTTTTTGTTTAGTATAAAAATAATTGGTTAAAAATTCACAAACATTGATAAATCTTTCGAAAACATGCGAACAATGTCAGTCGACGACTTTTTAATATGTTACAATTATTTGGAAGTGTCTATAATAAACTTTAAAATGTAAATACATGTGGCCACCTAAAAATACTTCATCATATATCTCACAGTAATACAAAAGGAAATACAATATCTTTTATAAGTTCGTCTCAGTTACTGCCACAAAGTACACAAAAATACTGGAACAGCTATCGGTGAACCGTGTACTTAAAGGCCCAAAAATATCCAAGAGTTAACACATATCACAACTCACAACGGCACCTATAAATAATAATTAACTCTCCGTAGTGGAATGGTTCTAATATACAAAGTGCAAAACGAGCGTAACGATAACATTTCTAAAGATTCTGGCAATGCAGTGCCAACCACTCTCGTGGGCGGACCAATCATGTGTAATTTTAATGGCAACATAAACTCCTGGCATCGAATGTGTTAACTTATAACTACAATATTCTAGAGTTAGTTCAACACGTTACAAGATTTAGATTGTGCCTTTGAGTAACTAAGGATTGTGCAATGGAAGCAAGCATCACCGTCGCATCCTCCGGTTTATAACCATCCGGAGTTATATTACAACGCCCGCTTCCCTTACTTCGTTGCTATAGAAACCACTTACGCAAAGTACTTATTTATTTAGGTGTATTACGGTGGTTATATCTCTATAGTGGGCAGACGACTTGAAACATGAAATGTTCATACATTATCATGGTAAAGTAATAAAAATGCATTATGAGTAGGCACCGAATGTTTTTGATGTATTGTTACATTACTTACATTATGTATGGCATTGAGGCATGGAACTGGTAAATGTAGGATGGAAGTAGACTGAATGCTGTAAAAATAAGATACCTGGGGCGTATGTGTGGTAAAGCCATGTATGATCGTGTGAGAAATGAAAAACTTCTGACAATCACACATATATATTATAAAGGAGTTATTTCTATTAGTACGGCCATATCCAGACAGGTTCACACTACAACATTCGAAATAGAAGTAAGCGAAAAGATTTACAGAAAACTTATTAATAACACAAGAAAACAAAACAATATTTAAAGTACCTTACTACATGCCTAATAAAGTATATAACAACCTTCCACGTAACGTTAAACAATACACGATATACTCCTATTTAAATCATCACCAAAAACATTTCTCTCAATCAAATATCATTATACCTTAACCGAATACTTAAAATGAATTAAATACCTCTGTGTCTGTACTCCACTTCTTGTGAATTGAGTTAACTATAAGAGATGGGATGTACCTAAAAGCTATACACTTTGTACTTTCTGTGTACTTGTACAATAATATATTTTTTTAATTTGAATTTGAATTTTGAACTTGGGGCCTCTGTTTTCTGTATGTTAATTTTATCTCCACTATTTATGTTTTCTTTATTAAAAAACCTACAATTTGTGTGTTTGCCAACACTTTACACACGAGAAACTATTTGTTCTAATTTGAGATAGGTAATTATAAAATAGTCATGTTTTTCAAATAGGTTAAATGTGACTAATTGAGATAGCAGCATGTAGATATGAACGTAACGTATTGACTTGACTACCAAGTCTTGACTAATGATAGATTTACCCGATGTTGACTTACAGGACACGCCATTAAGGACGCAAAGGATGCTCTACACGTGATCACTTATTCCATAGTTTCCCATAACACCATCTTTGACATTATCTTTACAGTGTTCTAAAAAAAGTTGTTATATTCTTCCGTTAGCATCCGTTTATTTTTAATCTGCTCAGCGAAATTACGGGCATCCTGTGAAACGTGTTTGGTTCGTGGATCTCGCCCCGTGCACGCGGAAGCGTTCTACTTCAACATCCAACAACTGCCTTAGCTCGGTGTTCCCACAACCACAAAAAACATTAATAATTTATTGAATTGAGGGAAAATTAATTGAATACAAAAAATATAATTTCGAACATGATGTGCGTAACATTCTTACATAATAATTGTGATTATTTTCAGTTGATGAATTTATGCCGCCGTTCTAACAAATAGTTAATTATATTAAAACACAAATAACTTTGTTAACATCACTTTAATATATTTATAACCTCTACATGTTTCATGAACAAGGTTCACCTCATCAGGAGTAAGTATATACTAAAGTCAAAAATTAAATATAGATTACAAATGAACAGTGGAACGAGTGGGTAGGGGTGAGAGTGGGCGGAGTTTTTCAGAAAGTTAATGTAAAAGTCATCATAGTTGCCTTTGATCGGAGTTCATTTCTCAGCCGTGAAAACGATTGTTTTATAGTATAATTTTACATTTTTCGTTAACATTGAAAAAATATATATTTACTCTTATTTTTTTAATTAGCACAAGATTTTCCACGGGTCTGCGCAAGTATCATATCATCAAAAGCACTAATTTAGGTGGTCTGTGCGTCCCGTGTAACCATTGTTCAATGAACTCAAATCTGCTTTGAATTTAAGGGTAATTTTCAAAATTGGAACTAATTGTATGAAAAATTTAGAGAAGCGATAAAGTATTTAAATAAAAAATATATACGTGACACTTATTTCATAGTACACGAAATTATTATTTAAAACTTTTTCCTGTTTAAAAAATTTGTAGGAATAAGTTTACTAGATTGAAATACTTTTACCATTAGGTATGTGTAATCAAAAGCTTATTTAATATTAAAATTATTTATCAATGTTTAAACTTTGACAATATCACAAGGGCATTGGTACATCTGCCTTTCAACACATACTAATTGCCTAAAGAAATAAATAAATAAATGTAGGAACTAGGGCAGTTAAGTAGGTACCTACCTATGCCTTGCTTAATATTCCAATATTCTTAGTTTTTAATTCGGTTCATTCTATTCATTCCTTGTACCTTATATTTGCTGGAATTCATTTTTAGTGAATTATTTCACTTAGAGAAAATTAGATAAAGTTCGCACGCAGAGGATATCATTGGAACATTAGTAATTGGACATGCTATTAATTTGTCTTTAATAAACGTTTTCAGATGAAGAAAAGCAAATTTTATGCTGGGCGGTACAGCATTACTAGAAATTGATTGGAGTTTATCTTCCTAAAAGTGATTCATCCCTTAGTATGAGACAGATTGTGTAATAAGGTTTCGAATAATGTAAATCCAATAAGAAAAAAGAAAGGATATAATTTAACAAACTTGCCATTAGAATTAATTGAGAAGTTTTAACTTTTTCAATGAATAAATTGAACACATGCCCATTCACTAATTAATTCAAATTCAAACTCAGCAACAGTTTCGTAACATCTTCTGGTTCAATTTTTTTACTGAAGAATAATTAAATAGGGTATAAATAATAACAAAATGTAAATAGTACGTTAGCGTTATTTTATATCAGCCATGAAAATACGGACTGGAAGGAATTCACGTTTCAAAAGTAAATGATGCGGTTTGCTTGACGTTGATGGCTTAATTTAAAGTTATTTATTGATTCGAATATTGAAGGTTAAGTCACATTATGTATTACATTGGAGTTATGCTGAGTTTGAATAAGAAAAAAGCTAATATAAATTGATTATATTTATATTCTCCGCTTACTACATCAATAGAACTTGTTCATAACTTGTTTATACACAGTTATAATCACAATTTACACAGTAAAGTATAAGTGGTTTTGATTTTTCTACCATTATTTATGTCAACATTATCAAAAAAGATACATTTTAAAGAACTAATAATACTGTTTATATTCATGAATCTTATAATGTCAATTATATAGCGGCCAACAATATCATAAAAAATATATACAGGGTGTTAAGAGACGTATTTGACTTACTTTAACCAGTCATTCCTGACATTATTTGGTGTAAAATGTGTAAATCAAATTTTGGTCTTGGGTGACATTTTTGATTTTTTTTCTACAAAAAAATTCAAAAAATTGGTAGGAATTAGACAGCTAGGATTGATGTGAAGGTTTTGGTGGTTACTCGGCTGAATAAGTGTGTAATTTTTTTTAAGTCGTTTTTAAATAATACAAAAAAACATCGAAAAAGTTACCAGTGATCAAAAATCCTTTGTATGTATGAGTTTATTATTTATTTTGTATAGAAATCTTCACATTTTTACTCCAAATAAAGTCATGAATCACTGGTACGCATGAAAAAAACGTGTTTTAGTGAACAGTGATTATGTACTTCTTTCCATTTTTCTATATTTTTAAAAACTATTTAGACCCAAAAACGGTATCCTTGGAATTAAATTATTTTAGGTAGGTGAGTTTTACCAGTCGAAAGTTCATAAATCTATTTATTAATTAAGTTCAAATAAAGTTCGCACAAAGCTAAGACAATATCTTAGAATTAAAAGTGTTAGAATAATCAATAGAAGATCTTGAATTACAGTAATTTAACATGTAATCGAGTTCTTGCACAAATTTTGCACAAATATTGCACAGAACCGTACTGTAATTCAATCCGAACCAGTTTTTGTCATATATTATATCCTATAATGAATTTAGATCGAAACGATCCAGAACATCATTTTCGTGTTCTTCAAAGGGCAGGAAGTACCTTTACGTGAAAGCTTCGGAGCTTTATCGAATTTCGGATAGAGAGCCGTAATTAACAGAGAATTCCGAACGAAGAAAAGTAAAAAGCTTTTAAAATATTCTCGTACTTTTTAATAGGAATTGGCAGAATCTGTTGAAGTAAAATGCAAATAACTTTGATAATTGTTAAGTCAACGACATGAAATAATGATTAAAGTAAGTTTTTCGAATTACAATTACTGCAAGTAAAAAAGCCCCATTTGAATGGAATTACTTTAATTCTTATGAAGGTAATTTAAAAGTGTTATCGATGTAAAAGTTGATTTAAGAAAACTCATTCTCATTCTTACAAATGAGGATGTTATTTATTTACAGTAGTTCTGTGAACAGTAGACTTTGCATCCAAAAAGCATGCTTCTAATTTTCTCTTGTTTTAAGACCTAAAAACCCAAATTTCCTCTGAGATGTCCAAAAAAATATCTCAGTGGATATTCTTAACTATTAACTTTCTTCAGGCAGATAGATACCTAAGGATTGAAAAAATAATGCAAATAACAAAGTCCAAATGAAGACATAGATTTCAAATTTCTAAAAGATATCCTTACTGAACCATAACGACCACTATCTTGAAACGGAAACGAAGCGTACAAACAAATTTGTCAGACAAATGACGAAATGCAGAACAGTTGAGTCAAATAGGAAAAAAATAATACATTACGATACGTTTTTGTGTTATTTAAAATAAAGTAGGTTTTGATTTTAGAAAATTTTAGCATACATACAGTTCAGCAATGGGTGAACTGATGAAAAGGTGTCGTGAAAAAGGCAAGGAAGATGAAGGGTAAAAAACTACCCCTTTCTCACTCCTTAAACCTGAATTTTGATATTTTTTATGAAATTTTGCACACTTCACATTCAAAATAGAGGAAAACCATCGTTTACACCTGATTTCTAAAAAGTTCAGTTAGTTTTATATTTAACTTGAAAACTAAGGCCAGCAACAAAACCATGATAAATATATTTGATAATAAAGATATCCTAGTTATATTCATTTCGAACATAATGCCTTTCGTTTAAAAGGTTCTCAAATACCATGATAATGTAAAATGCCTACTATTTAGGCTGGTGATGTAGGCAGTACCTCTCCGTCCAATACTGTCCACGTTTCACGTGAATCATTTATTTGTATGCCATCGACTGTCAATCACCTCCAATTGGGATGTCCTTAGAATGTAAGTGCTTTCTAGAAAACCACATGGCTCCTCAAAAGTTTAGGAAATAGTTTTTTTTTAATATTTACTTTTTGATATTGTATTCTCACACATACGAGTAGATACTCAATGGTATGTTAAGAATGATGTATTATGATATTGCATATTTAATACATGTATAAATAATTTACGATTTCGTACGTGTTAACGGCCCCTCGTACTAGCGATTATATTCTTGTTGAAAAATGTTTATAGTTACTGGATCTTCCAGAATGCGACTTTTACATATTGCTCAATAAAATTTAGCATTCAGGCCCGTTCCCACAGTTCGTATTTTCATAGTTAGCGTAGTTTCTCACATTTGCACATTTGACCCTACAATAAAACAATTCATTGGCCTGGTATTTTTATAAAAATATTGTCTTGTTTGTGTATCATTTATGATTTAAAAATTCGTGACATTTTACTTCAAGTGGCGGCGGCTTTGAAATAGAGCTGTTCGCTCTCCATTTTATGATTACCCTAGTTAAACCATTATGCCTAAAAATATTTGCCAATACCTTTCCCACCCCTGTCCCATAGTAATAAAAACCCCAAATAAAGTTTCATCTCCCTTAAAATAATCCCTTTAAAATATTTGTAATATTTAAGCCACGTCTGTGTTATTTAGGATAGTTAAGTGCATTATCTTTAATGTTAAGAATGTTGTTTGCCAACGAGCGGGTGGAACATCTTTATTTTGGTAAAATGTCCTTCAGAATTTAGTTTAAATGCAGATACCTCCCAGAAAAAGGGCAGTATTGATATAACTGGTAGGTACAGGCGTACCTACGCAGGAGCTAGTATTGAAGTAACTGGTAGGTACATGCGTACCTACGCAGTCAGTCGTAAGATAATTACTAGGTTTATTTAAGCCTAGAGAAAACTGAAGAATAAAGGAAACTAGACCTTTGTGGTTATCGTGGTGTATAAATGAAAAGATCTCTCACTCAGTATAGCGTTTATTGATAAATTGTCAGCTGATTTTACAATCACAATATTTGACGTTTGTTGTGTACAAATCGTAGGTAGGTGCAGCCGAACGATAGTAATTACTGAACACTGATGATATGCTCGCTGCGTCGGGCCTATTTATACTAGACGGCCGACGGTAGCAGTAGGTAGATGGATGGCAACTAAATCCTAGGCACTCGCACAGACTGTACGTTTCAGGAACCTTCGACATTGCGGCGATTATGCATAGGCCGTAGACTCGAACCTTCTGGCGAGTTCTCGTAGTATCCCGGACTGAATGCGCGTTAGTATTGTCGCGAGTAGGCAAGTAGGTCTTGAAACAGGTAGGTTGCTTTGTTTTGATTTCGGCTGCAAATACGTACCTAAGTAGCAATTAGCAAGTACGTACCTAAGTAGGTCGAGCGATTTATTATTAATTATTCGATGGATTAATATCGACGCTACAGACACCCCCTTCCCAGCAGCTTTGCTGAAGGCTGCGATAGAAGAAACAGCTCATAGACGAACGTCTTTTAAATTGTGACACTTCAAAAAAAAAAAAATTTGTAAAACACATGTACACAACACAGGCTGATGATACACTCAGATAACCATGGTGGCACTATTATCCGCGCTTGTGCGGAGATGGTCTGATGCATGCTGCTCCGTGGTGCCTTAACTGATCACCCATTTTGAGACGGGGTTACCGGTGAGTCGGGGTAACACGATCACGTCGGGCTGCAGATCACGTCGGGGTAACACTATCACGTCGGGCTGCAGATCACGTCGGGGTCACCACTTTGGGGATCAATGGTGAGGCACGAAATGAAAGAAGGTTGTGAAGGTCACATGTGTTTTATTGGTGAGTCAGTAGCCGTGACAAGGAGATGATGAAGGACAGATGTAGAATACTCCGGTTGCTGCTGTGATGTGTTGGCAGGTCAAGCGCGGGTCAGTGAGTCGACGCCGGGCGCTGGTGACCGGGACTCGATGGAGGTCAGGCACTGGCGAAGAACGTAGGTCTTCAGGCACTCTAGTGCTGACGAGACGGCCGAAGGTGCGACGGACCTTGTAGGCGGTTGAACGGGAACGATGTAGACCAGTGAGGATGCTGCGTGTCCTCGTGGTGGTCATGGTAGCGTGGAAGAAGCGCTGGTCAGAGACGCTGGAACCAGGGCGCTTGTAATCCGAGTAGCGCTGGCCGCGGACGTGGCCGAGGCGCTATGATGATGTCCCGATAGAGTCCATGATTGTACGGGCGAAGCCGGGTACGTGTCCTTTGCGCTAGTAAGAGAGCGCGGGTGATCACTCGTTGAGCCTTGTAGACTGACGGCGAAATTATGACTGACTGACTGACTCGCTGCGTCGGGCTTATTTATACTACTCGGCCGACGGCGGCAGTAGGTAGATGGATGGCAACTAAATCCTAGGCACTCGCACAGACTGTACGTTTCAGGAACCTTCGACATTGCGGCGATTATGCATAGGCCGTAGACTCGAACCTTCTGGCGAGTTCTCGTAGTATCCCGGACTGAGTGCGCGTTAGTATTGTCGCGAGTAGGCAAGTAGGTCTTGAAACAGGTAGGTTGCTTTGTTTTGATTTCGGCTGCAAATACGTACCTAAGTAGCAATTAGCAAGTACGTACCTAAGTAGGTCGAGCGATTTATTATTAATTATTCGATGGATTAATATCGACGCTACACCTTTATTTCTTTCAGTTTAAGTTTGAGCAGAGGAAAATAAGATCCTCTGCAATTATATTGTGAATTAATAAATTTATATGTCAAGAAGAAGAAGTGTTTTCCTTCATTCCATCTGACGGCGTATTCTCGTACCACGATAGCAGAAACAGTTACAAATGTGTTATTTTAATCATTAATTAATTTTCATTCATAATAACTGGTTTTAAAAAAGATCTAAAACCGTGCATTTAGAATGGTTCCAATTGGCTACAACACCATTATGACGTAGAAAATGCCACTGGCTGGTAACACGGCTATAAACTGAGTTGCCAGGCGTGACCTCAACGTAGCCAAATACACGAATAAAAACGAACATTTTGTTTTGGCAGCAAATCGAAAATGGCACATTTTAAATCGATATTATTCGTCCACAAAAAAAAAATAAGAATTCCTTGAGTAAAAAAAAAACATTAACCCTATTAAAGTTAATCTAAGTATTATATTCAACACCTTCCATAAAAAGATACAAATTATCGATTAGCAATCAGATTATAATGTTCGGTTTTATTGTACAAAAACATGACAGTTATTTTGAAAGCTATTGACGTAAGTCGCGCGTGTTAAGATTGCGCTCCTCGTTAAAAATAAGTATCAACGATCTTTAATTACGTAGTGAAAGTAAATAATACTTATCTTAACTTTACGATCGAGATCAAATGATAATTAATCTGAAACGTAGCAATTGGATTTAATGGTACACCTACAACCGTACTTATATATATATCACCTACCTACCTACGAACGTTTTATTTACCAGTTTATATAGTATATACCCACTTGTACTGTTAAGTTGTTAGGTACCAAATCTTTCTTTAAAGTAATCAAATGATAGCCATCCTGTCAAAACGATCCGATTTAGATACGTAGTTTAATATATCAAAGCTTTCAAAATGTAACAGTTGAAACGTTTAATTTGTGAAGGTAATATATATCTCGTAAATCCAAATTAGTGAGTCGTACAACTCGTGAAACTATATGGGTGCGTATAAACACGTGAACCGAACTGCCGAGCTGAACCACGACTTATGGGAAAAGAACAAAGCAACCACAAATCGCACGAAACACCGCCTGCGGTTGCTTAGTTCCTTTCCTACAATTCGCAGCTCGGGTCGCACGTTTTTCCTCATGTTTATACGTGGAAAAAATAAGTATTGCTGATTTATAAAAAATATTTTCATATTATTTGTACTCGGGTTTAAAACGGGATTGCAGGCCGTTTCCAGATAAACTTTCGGTGTATTCCAAATATATTAGTTACACGTTGCACCTACATTTGCCTTGGGAAATATAAAATGAAAACACGTGTTCCGGCAACATGATAATACATTCCTCTTTTACTAAACTTAACGGGAAACCTATCAAATCATTCGTTAATAAATCATTTGAAGAGATTCTTAATAAATTAGCGATATTTTATATTATAAGCTTTTCTCCGTGTACGCACCATTAGAATACTTTTTAATTTTGCGTAACGTAAGTGGCGTAGCGATAAATTGTTTTGTTCCTGGCGAATACCTTAATTACGATAGTAAAGTATAAATAAATTACTATAATAAATATGCCGCTGAATATAACATGGTCTACAACCCAACTAAATCTGTGTTACTAGTATTGAAAACGGACGCAGGCCCTACAAAAGTACTACCCGTCAGCCTAAACGGCACAAAAATAACTGAAAAACCGGAGGTAAATTACTTAGGACACATCGTAACAGCGGAGCTCAATGACGATATGGATATGAAGCGACAGAGAAGATCACTGTGCATCAGAGCTTATATGATTTCTCGACGATTTAACAAGTGTAGCCCAAAAGCAAAAAGGCAACTTTTTAACACATACTGCACGAGCCTATATACCTCGGAGCTGTGGACCAACTTCAACAAAGCGTCTCTAAAAAGAATGGAAGTACAGTACAACAATTCCTACCGAATACTTTTTGGGCTGTCCTGGTACTGCAGTGCCACTGAGATGTTTGTAGAAGGGCGTGCTCCCGGATTCCGAGCACTAATGAAAAAACGGATCACCAGCTTTCGAACGCGACTAGCTACGAGCGAAAACGGCCTTGTGATGGCAACACTGCACTTCTGGCAGGGACCTATTTAGAAGCGATGGAGCCAAATCCTGATGTCATTGATAAAAAAATTATATATTCAAATGTATTTTTTTCTTTTTAAAAAAACATTAGTCTCATTATGTTTTTTGCACTATTATTATTGTCTTTTGTTTTCGTTTACTGTGTATGTATTTTCTTACAATATTTTTTTGTATTTAATTTATATTTTATATGTATAATATGGAGCTCGTGGGATTGCACCACCCTCCCCGAGATGTGGAATAAACAATAAATAAAATAAATAAAAATAAATAGTGAAGTGTTTTTATGTTGACAAATAAATATACTATAACGATTTTAAATGTGTCTTTTTCGATTTGCTGCAAAAACGTAATGTTTGTTTTTATTCGTGAATTTGGCGACATTGACGTCACGCCGGGCAACATTGGTGACAGCCGTCTTAACCAGGCGGTTGTCATAATGACGTCATAGCTAGTTTTAGTCAATTTTCCACAATCATCAGTAATAATAAATGAAAATACTAAAATTATACATTTTTTATACAATGAATCTGAAAAATAAACTTTAAGCCTTCCACACATTTTTAACGGTATTCATGGTTTTTTGAAAATACCCTACGTTTTCCCCATAGATTCTATACTCTTTGAAAATAAGTACATAATTTAAAAAAGCATAAGATAGAGATAAGCAGGAACATTTGTGTGAGTGTTAGGTTTAACAAGCTGAACAATAATGGAAAACAGATATTAACAAATTACATTTTCTACTCATTTAAAAGTGTGTAGTAGACGTTGCCTCACACGATATAGAATTTGTATAAAACATCATATTTCACCGAGTAAAAAAACAACATGCGGGAAGCGTGCCGAGATAATTAATTTATTCTGATACAATGGACCCACTACACGATATTTCATAATGCGTTTCAAATACGGAAACTTGCAATAAGATACTCAACTTCTTAATTGTTTCAAATTTAACAACTTGCCTTCAGTCGAACTTTTAATTACACTTTGCATATTTTCACAATAACGTAATTTAACGAGAAATATTACGAAATATGACACACTATGAATTTTATATAAAATTGACTATGATATGACTTTTATTGTTTATTTGCGGTTTTGTACACATAATTAAACAATATTGAATGAATTAAATTAAGCATAAACAGGGTTTTCCAATAAGAGGTGTTATTTTGATATTCAATCGTAAAAGATCAATGGTTTCGTTGCTTGTGTGGCACGTAGCGCCGTTTGTTTAAAGTAAACGTTGTCCAGATCAATACCATCTAATTTCGGCCATAAAAAATCATTAATCATCTCTCGATAGCACAATCCATTCACCGTAACTGTTGCTCCAGCCTCATTTTCGAAAAAGTAAGGTCCAATGACTCCGCCGGACCATAAACCGCACCAAACAGTCACACGTTGAGAATATAGAGGCTTTTCAACAATAACTCTTGGGTTTTCCGAGCACCAGATGCGAAAATTTTGCTTGTTGACGAAGCCACCGAGGTGGAAATGGGCCTCATCACTCAAGATGATTTGCATTTGATTAACTCAAGTGAATTTAAAAAATTTCAATGCGTTGTTAAAGAGTGTATCGCTTCATTTTTATTAATGGCGTAGTTTCTACTTGTCAAATGTTAAAAAATGACAGCTTCAAAGTAACATCTACCGAAATAGCGGGCTATTCAAAATAACACCTCTTATTAGAAAACCCTCTATATCTAAATGCTCCTGACGTCAGGAACTAATACTTACGGCCAGGAACATTGAAAAGGGATATTGCCGATATGTGACGTCATGCGATGCAAAATCACTTGGCGCCGAGTAATCGTTTGTAAAATAAACCGTTTGAAAAAAAGTTAAAACTTTACTGTTAAAATATGCTCAAGAAAAGTACTGTCATTTAAGGTAGTCTGTAAATAATGTTTTTGAGTGGAATTCGTCTTTGTTGAGCAAAGGTATTTTAGTCCCGGCGTTTCTTGAAAGGAGCGCTGCTTGTCTTTTTCCACATTACGCAATTACAGAGTCTTGCTGCCTTAGATCAAACAGAACGAAGTTCTCATTCAGCGCAATTAGGTATCAGCAGGGTGAGAGAACAATTGAATTCTAGGCAGAAAAACAAGAAACTTTTATACTTTGCAGAAATCTCTTCGTTAATTTCTTTGTTTTCTTCTAAAAAGGGATATTTACTTGGGCATGTCTTAGGTCCTTCCTCCACAGGGATATGTAAATATCCGATACTCGACGATTCAAGTATCTTCACTTCTACCACCAAAAATCTGCGCGGAGCTCGTCGGCGATGTCAGTTTCTCGCTACCAGTCGGGCGATGTTGTCCCTACTCACGTCGACGAGACGTTAAACAAGGCGTCACTTGTGTCAGACGTTTTGTAACAATGCGTCACGTGCTTTAGATCAATGCTAGGAACAAAACATTCAACAACTGATGAAATGATATAAACATGTCAGCTACAGCTAGTGTTTGGTTGTAATTGAGGTTATGAAAGCATTCTAGTTTTGGCGGTTCGAGAATTCAACAACGCAACGCTTGGTGGCGACGCGGATCGCAGACTGTATGAGTACACGATATGATTATTTATTATTTATTTAAATCATTTTACGCCTGTAGGGCTTTTACATAAGTATATGTGCTATAATAATGACATGGTAAATTATTTAGAACATGATAAATAAATAATACAAATACCTTTACAACTGAAAAAAATACATTGATGAAATAAAAATAGAATATGTACTTTTTTTTTAATATTGTGATCTGATAGGTTTACAAAGATACAAACAAAGATTCTTTTATTCTATATAATTTATGAGTATCGTATACTTGCGTATCCTTATGGAAAAAGGGTCTTAATCGCATTTTACAACCTTAATATAGTAATGCTATGGGACCGGTCGATCTTAATATTATAATAATAGTCAATTTTCATTATTTGTTCAACGCATAAATCGCGATCCTTCATCCTTATTCGTTCCCGTCTCCGCTCTCACTTTCTCCAGACGTATTAATTGAAAATTATTTATATCGTTTTGTACTGTTCTAAAAAATGAATCCAAAACTAAGTAAAAGAAAAAACAACAACAAAAATAAATGCGAATCTTCCATAAAAACTTTTGCAAACAAATCTGTATTTAAACTTGAATTATTTGTAGGTGCCTTTATTTTTGACATTATATGAAATATTTTAGTTCACAACACAATAATTTAATAACGGTTGATATTGAAAAAATTCCGAATAAATTTTGATATTTTCCTGATATTTTTTCGTCACCTGCAGTTTCCTGAACCATTCTCAATAAAATACTATTATATTTGATTACAAATGCGATAATATACTTATACTTAATGTAACGTTTCAACCGGTTAACACAATATTATTATTCCATTAAATAATGACAAATTGACCACTGAATGGATTTGACTACCAGGCCATTTCAAGCGAGAGATCAAGCAATTATTATTCAACATACTCGTACTACCGAGAAATCTCTCATTATTAATTAAACCTAAAAGCTGGGAATCTGAATAATTATTGCCCAGCACTTGAACTTATTCATATTTATTTACTCTCTCTATTTAGATGATTACATTTTTTGTGAATACCGCACAAGAGTTCCAACTGTTTCCAAACATCAGGAGCCAGTGAGACTATGTCATCCACAATTAGGGTATGTTATAAAGCAGTGAGGAGTGGAAAGAGATGGGGGAGAGGAAATTAGGGATATTCAGATCTGGTCATCAAACGCAGCGAAAGCCATTTCAAGCAACGTTTCAATTCTGAATGGTGCACGGAGAAAAAATAATATAGCTGATTTATTAAAAACAGGATTTCAGGCCAAAAACAGGATTCAAAACAGAATTTCAGGCCGTTTCCTATTGAACTTTTAGTAAATTCCTAATTTATCGGAACACATATTCATGAACCTGTATTTCTACTGATGAAAAAATGAGAAAATATTAGATTTTTTTATGAACACGTATTTCGACCTTGCGAGAACACATTCGTGTTTTACTGAAATTTTATTAGGAAACTTAACAATTCATACGTTAAAGCCTGCAGTCCCGTTTTTAGCCAGATTACGATAATTTGAAAAGATTCTTAATAAATTAGCATTATTTTGTTTCAGTATGTTTCTTCCGTGTGGTATTACACCAGGGTAATAATGAGATTATATTCCACTCTGGAACGTGCCGCTAGTAAACTACATATTATTTAAATGAATAAATTGTGAAATAACACAAATTCATCAAATAAATTCTACTTGCGCAAGTCAATGATTGATGTAATATATTTAGATGAGATGTGAATCGAAACAATTGGTTCCACTTTTTTACCTCCGTTCGACCTCCAACATTCCCAACACTCCCAACTCTCTAACTAAAACTATCAAATCCGGAATTCGCGCACCGCTTGTCGCGTTTTAATAGTGGAAAACGTTTCAACGAGATGTTAATATGGAATAGCGCATCTAATTGTATAACTCTACGTCTGGATATGACTTTTATTTCGGAACCATGAGATCCTTTCCGGTATGACTTCTAATATATTCATGAACGTTTTTCAATCGGAAACATTTATGTAGGACCTACCTAAATAAATATTTTTAAAATATATTTTTCATTGAGATAGTGACAATTCTTTTTTAAAACTAAATAATTTCTTAACTTACAACGAGCTGTCAAATCGGAACATTCAATGTTATGGTCCCTACCTACATAAATAATGTTTTAAAAGAGATTTGTCATTGAGATAGTGACATTTCTTTTGACAAACTATATAATTTCTTAACTGAAGTACATAAAATATTAATGGTTTATAATTTCAAGTGGGTAGGTATTTAAATACCTACTTTCAAATCTTATGATTTCATAGGAAATTTTGGTTTAAATTTATTAAACAAGTGAAAATTAAAACTTCCTTTTTTGGATGGAGGTCTATTAACTGTTCCCAGAATTATCAGTTTTAGCTTCACGTTTATTATTCGGTATTCAATATTATGATTCACAATTGTGCCTAGTTAAACTTGTTAGTGACAGCTGTATTCTTCTTAAATAGTTCCGTACGCGAAAAGTTTAGCGAGTAGATAATTTAAAATGTGAATATATCTCATCAAATACCATTTGCGATGAATATCGGCGAATGGCAAACAATAAAATTTCAAACTGTTCTATTCATTATAAGATAAAAGTTTCACATTTGTTTATCGATAAAATTGAAGAGCTTTCCAGTGCAATAAATTATGGAAAAATGTAGAAGTTGGATATATTAAAATCTTGTTATAATTACACGTCAGAAAAAAATGCTTTTTTGTACAAAAAAAATATTTGAAATAGATCAATCACCATGAAATGGCGTTTCAGGAGTTCAAAAGATGTTAAATTAAGGTAGGTACTAAGGAAAAATATTAAGTTAGAAATTATAGTTTGTCTAGTCTAGAGTTAGTAAAAAGATAGATAGTAGAAATATATATTGTACATTTTTACAGCGCCCTTAGCCGATTTTTCACAAAAACGGCGCAACGCAAATATTTTTATTACTAGCAAGGGTAAAATAATATTTAATTTAGAAAGCATTGCACAACTGTGAATCAAATAATTGAGTGGTTGACATGTAAAACCCACACTGTAACTTTCAGTTGTTTCTGATACATCCACAAAAAGTACTTGTAGAAAAATGAAAATAAATATATTGTTAATATTTTTAGCTAAATGTCAAAAGAATAATGTATAATTACGTTGATATTTAGTATAAAAGGTATTTTTAATGTGTTCAAAGCAGTTACAATCTACAATTCCGGAGCGGGTTTTGCAAGACGACAACTCAATTATTGTGACAGGAAGCAGCATTAAATCTATCATGATAGTGAATGTATAGGTAGGGGATGCTCGAAGAAGAATTGACAAAACCAAGTGAATCATACATTTGCATCTGTCATGTCAAGAGGCTGAATATCAGAAGACTGTGTGTGACAATTCATGAATGTGAATGAAGCAAGAAACGTGTGCCAAGATGGAGTTGTCTGGCTGTCTATCCTGTCTGCCTAAGGTTAGTTGGTATATTAGTAACTTAGTTATATAAGTATACTAGTGGGCCCGGGCAGATGTTGTCTTGCTACAGACCACTTCTATGTAGACTGCATTTTATATAAACCTTATTTTATGTAGACCGCCTTTTATCTGTTGTCGGATATTTTATGCATTTAACATACAAGTCACATCCATCGTAGATATTATTTTGACGTTTCATTTGATATCGATCATTTCAGCTTATTATGATTATTGTTCAGTACGATAGAAAACAAGAAAGCAGTTTATGTGGAACGATGAATGAATGCAAATTGCGTCAATGTCTAGTTATTTAACAGGTACTAAGCACAAATGTAAAAAAGAATATTGGCAAAACATATCACTTTAAGTTTTCACTTAACTTGACCACCAACACCGCAGTGTAATGAGAATAAATTTTAAGCAGTCATTACAAAGATTCAATTGAAAGTTTTCTATTGTTAGAAGAGAAAGAGGTATGTGAAATGACGAGGAACTGAGATCGGTCCCACTGACAAGGTTGACCGCAAATACTGAAAGTAAAACATTATTTTTGGATGCAATCACAGCTGCAGAGCATTAAATATTTGAAATGAAACAAATAAAAAATTGGTCGGTGTGTTTATTTTATTTAACTCCTCTGGCTAATTTTTTTTTTGAACAAAGAGCTATTATCAGAAGAGTCAATTTGTTCACTTTTCGGAAAAGATTATATGGTGTCATAGAAATCGTTGTCTCCTTTTCCGTCATAGTTAGAAATATGAGCCAAACGGTGTTAGAAAGAAAAAATACCAGGCTTTATTATATATTAAATAATTTTAATTGAAACGACGAAAAAGTGAGTTGACAGTAATGTTAAAAGGTAATATTCCAAAAATTAAGCATTTATTTTTAATAATAAAATTTGTAAGCATATTTCATCACTTTTCAAAAACAGTTCTTTTCGGATACGTTCAGAAATATCCCATTTATTTGGATTTTATTAAGAAGCTGAAATACAAACAAATTTTCGTACTTTCTGACAGCATCTTTAAAAAAATTGCGGTTAGTATGCCAGAGGCGTGAAGGGTTAAAAGATAATTTTAGAATTTTCGGGAAAGTATGCAGACATTTTCTTCAATTGCTTCAGGTGGGTAAAAAAGTTACCAAGAAAAGTTAAGAGATTTGAGGAAAGCCTTTGTGATGTCCAAAGCTGGATGCCAAAAAACTCATATAGACTATAAAGAACATATAGACTATTTCTGATCATGGTACGGTAGTAAGAAAGAGATGGAAGATTATAAAATTAATTAAGTATTTTAAAGCATTTCAGTATCACAATTTCATAGATTTATTTTTAAATATTTTCTTAGCAAATTTGGGAGATATACATATTATATTTATAGGAGTAGGTAATTTTATTTTTGAGATCGATGGCAAAAAAATTTTACTACCTAAAATGAACGCCCTCCGTGGACGAGTATTTACGATCTTTGGCTGCGAATCTGGAGGTACGAGGTACGAACCTGGGCAAATATATTTTGTGTTATTTCACAATTTATAATAATATAAAACATTTTTTCGAAGCGTTCCATAATGCTAGATTCTGTCAGTATCAGCCTAGTGAAAGACTACAATTCAGAATCAAAACATTGCTTGAAATGACTTAAGCCGTGTTTTAGAACCAGATCTGAATAACCGAGTACTTCCCACCTTTCTCTTCTCCGTCTCCTTTCCACCCACTACCCTCAGCCGCACTACATATCGCAATTGGTATGCCATAATCTCACTGACTCCAGACGGTCGGAAGCAGTTGGAATTCACATAAAACATATTATTTTGTTTTTGAAACAAAAACCACCAACCTACCATAAATATTTTTTCTTGCATAACATTAATAATTTGTCATAGAAAATTAAAAAAATAAACTGGTATTCTGTTCCATTTAATTTTTATACTAGAAAATCTTTAAAAGTGCGTAATGTAAGCTAAAAAGAAATATTAATTAACTTTATAATTACCTTTTTGTATGGTCTAGTTCATTTTTGTATTAACAGTCACCAAACAACACGGATGAAAAATAACCACAAAACTAAAAACAACAACAATAACTTAGAAGAAAAAAACCTATATCAAACACAAAAATTATTTATTTGTCATAAACACTGTTTGAAAAAACATACCAAACTGTTTTTTAATCCACATAAGAAGTACGAAAAACAGAACCGAACGAAAATTGAATTTCGCGCCTTTAACTTGGAGGTTGCGCGCAGCAACTATTCCTCACCAAGCTCAAATCACTACTGTTGTGCGCAGTGAGATCTCGTATTAGGAGCAATATTTGTGATTGCGCGCGCATCTCTACATCACCGGGTGGTTACAACTTTCAAATTTTTTTTTTTTTTTAATTCAAAATGTTGGTAAGTTGAGGGAGAGACGGTTAAACAGTATAAATACGTTTTTATACACTAAGAATAGAAAAAAACACATCGTATTAATTATGAAAATTATTTTTAATTCTTCGACTATATTACTGCTGTATTGACTATATTGTGTGAGAAATGATTCGAATACGTTTTCATTATTAAAAGACCTACATGTTGTAGGCATAATAATATGTATATTGTTGCTTTGTAAATTTTTCAGAATCCCTTTAGAATGTTTATACACACATCATAGTTCAAAGAATGGAAGTCATTCGAAGAATAAAGACTGGCTATTTATTTTATATAGTTAAATGGTTTATTCCTGATATCCAAATATATATATATGTATAGCAAAATGTTACAAACTCAACTTGGTGTTTATTTAGGCATGTAATGAATACATTGGTGACCTGAGCTAAAACCATTGTTAGGATACGGCTATAATTAATATTAATTGTTAGGATACGCAAAGCATTTGAGTAACGAACTTGTTTATATCACTGAAACAAAACGACCTGCCATGGAATTAGCCAATTTAAATATTGTTTTATGGGCACTAAAAAGGAATAGTAGCTTCCCAGTGGGACTGATTAGAGGCAAATGTATTTTTAAGTAATAATATTTTCACCTCAATGCTTCTTGAGCCACAAATTAATTCTTAACTACAGTCGACCCCAACAGAGGGCCGTCGTAATCGTAAGTCATCAACAAAAAATGTGTATCGTGTTCAATTCTTCCATTATTTCTTTCTTTTTCATCTAGCGTGGGAACAAAAAATACAAAATTCCAGAATTTTGAATTTTTCCAATTAAATATCCATAGAAAAAAAACAGAGGTGATTTCAGATTTGTAGGTACTATTTTATTGCGCCGAATAAAATTATCCATTATTTAATAGTCACCATATCGAAGTTTGACGTTTCAATACAAATCTTATCATATTAATTAGATCATGCAAGGTCAGAACTTCTTGATTTTTTGTAAAATCCCGCTAGTATCGAATATATAAGCCATCACAGTGTTGATTTTTACGGCCGGCCGAAAAGAGTGTGACGTCACGGGACACGCGCGGCGGTAGATACTGCAGCACTGCCGCTTGAAATATGAATTATCTTCGTGTGGCTTCACGGTAAACTATTGCATAAATTTTACCAATGTACACTATGGAAATTAATAACATGGTCTTTTTTCCGAAAAACTAATTTTTCTGTCGTTTTAATAATTTTTTCAATATAATACATTTTCAATAAAAAAAAACAGGAGACGATCCTATTACTGTATTTTTAATCAAGTGATATCTCAAACGTCCTGCTGTTTATAATTATATTTATACAAATATAATTATTACATCTCCTAAAATGATCATCTCATTTATGAACACTGTGTAGAGGCCAATGACTGACCGCAGCAGCCGGTGGGTAATGTTTGTCGCTCTATCGGTCAAGCGTGAACTAGAATGATTATACTTACTTCTCCTTTTACAGTTCGTAACCATAAGACACTTCATGATCGCACTGTAGTCTGCAAGGTGGTAGGTAGGAGATTGGATGACATCTGGATAGAGGGTGTTCGAAAAATCAACAAGTTTGTTTGTTTGGTGTTTATCACAAAAAATGCACTCTTCCCATCGGAGCTCATAATGTTATTTTTAAAACTTGGATAGATAAATCGTGTAGGGACCGTGCGTATCTATTTAGATATATTAACCTCCCAAAACTATTTATTTGCCATACGTGGTTAGAATTTTTTTTCAACCATTTTTTTTATGGGGTGCGTTGTGAAACTGAAGGAATTGGTGAGGGAGGAAGGATGGAAAGAGGAGAGCTTGAAGTACTTACCTAGATATTCAGGTCTAGTCACTAAATTCAGTTAATCCTATTTTAAACAACTGTGGTGTAAAATATGTTCTGAATTGTTCTTTCCCAGGGACAATATTGAGAATAACTTAGTACCATGTTCTTTTAGTTTAAAAACAATAATTACCGGCACGACGGGTTATATATGCATGTTTAAGTAATAATAATAATAACATGGCATTTATATAGCGCAGTTTAGTGTCATTTCACTTTAAGTGCGCTTAACTATAACAAACTTAAAAATGGTAATTTAGTATTAGTGGTCATGTTCTTAAAATTATTCCTATAGTGTGCCTTACCCAATACAGATCTAATATTATAACTCTGAATATACTGTTTATACAAAGTGATGACAAAACTTAGAATAACAATAACAGCAGGACAGGACAAAACAAGAATATTAAAACTAAAAACACGAGGCAATTTGTGCTCAGAAATGAGAATCTTCTGAGCAGACATTTTAAAAGATACAAGGAGGAAACCGAAACCAAACAATTGCCTCAATTGGCTTATTATAAAATATCGAAAAGAAGATAATATTTTTTAAATAATTCTGTTTTTAAAGCCCGTTTAAATTCAGTTAAATTCTGGAGATTAATAAGAGCTGAGGGAAGTCTTTTCCAGATGAGCGGGCCTGCTACAAGAAAGAGGCTCGATTTGACCTACAAAGTTCGATTAGACGATTACTAACATCTAGATCTGGCATCTATTATAGGCATGTTACCCTAAGTGAATTTTTTTCCAGGCTTTTCGATCGTATATTTTTTTCCTTTTGCGCCTTTCAAATAATATCAGATATGTCAGGAGCTAGGGCCGCAATTACCCCACCATTGTCCCAGATATGATTTATATCAAGAAAAGTAAAAGGAAAACATTGATGGGGATTCTACAGTTAACATATAAATGAATGAAATACTATCCTTAAAATTGATGTAGGTATAGCTTTTATTTTGTGGTAAGTATATAATATTCTACTGTTTCCTTCTCCATTCCTTGATCACGAATGAATGAATCCACACTAACCTACAACCTCGCTCTCATGTTATGGCTTTATGCCATATCTATAGATATAGCATTTTGACTTTACAGTGCCCATTCATCGAGTTTCATCGTATGAACTTAATAATTATTGTTTATTGTGGTTACTTCCCAATTAATTAACAAGAGCACCATGCTGTAACTACAAAAATGAGTTCTTCTATAATGACAGAAACTAAAAATACAACCCCACAAATTCGGTGTTTTGTCATTACAACGCCGTTGCCGTGTGGGAGATGGGATGTTGGAGATACAGCGTATTGGCCTCGTGTATCGGCAGCCATCCGTGCAGCGTGCACATCGCGTGATGTGTCAATATGATTTATCTCTAGTTTTAGAGCTAGTTTTGAGATAAATGATTTTAAACTTTTGGGATATTATGTTATTTTCCCAACAAACTGATATTAGAAAAAAAAATTATTAGTAACAAAATAAAATTAGTTGAATGGTTTGATTAACAATTAATTTTAAATGCTTAATAAAAAAAAAAAAAAGAATCATGAAAATCAAAATATATTTGTAATTTTGCACAACATTTTAAATGAAGGGTCAATCTAACCTTTCACCGTATTTGGAATTGTTATCACTGTTAGTTTGCGACAAAGTAACAAATTTCCAAAAGACTTTATGAAACTATATTTTTGGAGGTACAGCATATTGCCATTACAGAAGCGCTCTGTGGTAGAGCATTAATTTACTGTACAAAATAATGATGTCATGTTTAAAAGTGATGAAATTGAAAAATACACTGGATACCTACATGAGTTCCAACTCAAAATGGGTTTTGTAATGTAAACAACCTAACCTAACCTCGCCCAACCTAATCTAACCCAACTATCCTCATCCATTTTTCACGATTTTAGAGACAACTTTGCTATTATTTCTGAGTCAAAAACAATTTAAAAAATATATTTGACTGTTCCTGCTACGTAAATATAATGATACATACACAATAAAAATATTAATTATTAAAAAAGCATTTTGATGGGCGTAAATTTAAATTACAAACTATACACAGTTTGCACAGGCAAACACAGGCTTTCCTAGTGATGTTAAAAATTCGAACGTAAAAAAAGATGCAATGTAAAGAAACAATAAATAAAATAATAATAAAAATTGTTGAAGCGGCCTCTAAAACCACGAATAGTTGAATTAGTTAATGGCCTATACGTTATAATTTAAAATACAAATAAATAAAGTAACACATCTCCATATCAGATGTTTGCTATACCTTTTATACTATATACTCACTGGGACTCAAATTTAACCGATAATATTATATATTTACTTTTTAGTAAACAAATTATTCAAAACACGAAACAACATGTTTTATAGAACACCTACTAGATATTTTTATTTAAATTTTTTATAATATATTCAACAAATCGTTAATCCAAGTGCAAAATAAAACACAATGCAGGAAATGGTAACGCACCTACATAAAATAAATTGCACGCTTAATTACCTGCAGAACTGTTATGTTCTCACAATAAAGGTAAGTTCCTGGATATAAGGCAGGATATGTTTGTAGCTAGTTGGTACTTATGCCTACCAAGATACGAGTTGAGTTACCCGTGTAAATACTTGTAAATATATAGATTAGATATTCAGTTCACGCCTTCTGCAGTAGGTACACAAAATACGCAGGTACACACACGACACAAATACACACACAACATAGTACACACCCTGACAGTCTGACACATCGTTCCCTTGGAACAACAATGTTATATCTGCTATTTGTATGAATCTGAGATATTAAGGTTCAAAGTTTGAAACCTGAATAAAATACTGAAACTTGATATATGCGAAAAACACAAAGAAAGTATTTCAAATTATGTTTTTTTTTATGTACATGCAAAACAACAAGTGACATTTAGGACGGGTTGTTTCGGAGAATTCAACAATTCTTCGAATTTCAAAGTTGATTTTCAAGTTCTCTGAAAGATTTTTTCGAGTTCTGTTATTATTTCGGTTCTGTCAAGCAACTAGCCTATAATAATAAGATAACAGAACTTGAATTGGACATTAATTGTTCAAATTCTCCGAAACAACCCGTCTTTAGAAAAATAGAATTTTGTTATTCTGAAAATCAGCTGAGCTCAAAGCAACATTTTATCTGATTTTTTAATTAGTTTATTTGACTAAATTAAATTTAACTAAATTGTTATTTTAAAATGTAAATATAATATATGTGTAAGAACTACTCCAAACCCTCTGGAGTCAGTGAGATGATGGCATCGTCAATTGTGTTATGTTTTGAGTCTGAAGGTAGTGTAGGAAGGAAATGGGAGGAGGAAGGCTTTCAGAAGGATTCAGAAATAGTCATCAAACACGGCTAAAGTTATTTAAAGCAACGTTCAAATCTGAATGGTGGTCTTTCACCAGGGCGATACTGAGGGTATCTTCCACTTAGGTAAGTGCCTCAAATATACCTTGTGTTATATTTAATTAATAAATTGTGAAATAACATAAATCAATCAAACAAAATTTACTATTAAATTAACGTGACCTTTAGATTTTCAGTCGAGAGCCTTATCTCTCGACTACGGAGGTCGTCGAGGGGTTTTAACCCTAAAATTAATTTAATTACAATATGTTATTTATCAGTTTTTCATAAATGTAATTTACTTTATATTTACTCACGCAATTGACAGATATAACCTTGTTGTCCCAAGCGAAATGAAACCATGTTCTTCCAAAAATATTTAATCTATGGATGCAATGAAACCTTATTATTCTAAAAATAGAAATAAAAATATTTTGAAAATAAATAAAAAGTTGCTTTTAAATTGCAAATGGTGAATATTGTTCTAACAAAAATATATATTTATACAAAGCATATTAAATAGAACTTTTTTGCATAATTATCTGTGAACTAACACAGAGGTTGGACATATCTTAGATTAGGTTTTAAGAGGAAAAAAAATTGCGAAACTACGCAAAAAAGTCAATTTTGTCCCAAATGTCAGATAGAACCTTGTTGTCTTAAGGGCCGACGTGTATGTTCGACTACCTACATATGACATGTACAATACAAGTAAACAACAGCCGCCTGTAGAGAAACATGCGTAGAGCTGAATTTGGATAGCCAGGTGGATTTTATGACTTTATTCTTATGGCAACATTTTTTATGCATTCATGTGAGGTATTTTTAGATATGGCAGATTTTTAAGTGTTTTATTTTCAGTGTGGCTGCTGTCATTGTGGTTTGTCAGGATTTATAATTCTCAGCTAGTATGCATTTGTAATAATTATGCCGGGATCACAGGAAGACAATAAAATACTGTTTTTTTCCAGCTGTCAAAGCGCGAACAGTAGTTTGGAAGACAGAACAATGCACCAAGATACGGTCCCTGAGACGGGTAAGCTATCTCCGCAGGGTAGTTCGTCCGCGTAGTTCGCGTGTATACGCGTTTTGACAGTAGGACAATTGGAAGTCGCTCCGCGCGTACGTCTCGATTCTCGGCGCTCGGATATCATATTTTAATAATGTCGCGTAAATTGAACACAACAATACATCATAGTAAGTATAAAAGACCGATAGAAAGATAATATTTTCCGCGTATCCATTTTGACAGCGTTCCGCGTTTGAACTACGGTAGAATTGTTATATTGTCCCATTATCCTGCACTGCGCGGTCGAAGCTATTCACGGAGCAGGGACAGGACACTATTGAACTGTCTTCTGTTTTGTCCAAGTGTGATCCCGGCTTTAGATAAGTTATCTTAAATCCTTTATCGATATTTAAAATATGTTACGGTTCCTGGAATTAATTATAAAAATAATAATTTCGGTTGCGACTCAGTCTGAAACTCCCGTTCAATGAATTCTAGAAATTTTGCTTTCAATTTAAGTTTCAAGTGTTGCTTTGAAGAATTCAGACTGGCGATACTGACAGTACGATGTTTTTAAGAGAAAATTGAAAGCAAAATTTCAAAATCTCATCTAAATAATAAATCAATGAGAATTGTCTAAATGCTAGACAAATCTGTTCCAATTTTTTAAAAGGTAAAAAAGGTCAATCATTTTTTAGCCTTTTAAAAAATTGGAACAGATTTGTCGAGCATTTAGACAATTCTCATTGATTTATTATTTAGATGAGGTACGATGCTAAAAAATGATTGATCTTTTTTACCTACAATTAGATCAATTTATCCTCCGACGCTCCCAACGCTCTAACGCCGAACGATCGGAAAATACCGAATCCAGTCCCCGCGCACCGCTACTCTTTTCGATGAGTTATAATAACGCTATAGCGCCTTTATGAATTACCTATGATTTTTCACAAGGTCTGTTTTGATTTAGATCTAAAAAGGGAGACGATAAAATTTTTTTAAGTCTGCGAATTTCATCGAGGGGTCCAATATTGTTCTCATAAATAGATAAATAAGTTCTCGACTAGCATTCCGGAGGTCATGGGTTCAAATCCCGGCGTGGGCAATTTAAATTTATTTAATTAATTTGTGTTACTTTACTTTTAGTTATTTAAATACAATATTGTATATTTGTGGCACGTTCCACAGTGGAAGATATTACAAGATACTCGCTGTTCAGAATTGAAAAGTTGTTTGAAATGGCTTTGGCCGTGTTTGGTGACCAGATCTGAATAGCCAGGTACTTTTCCACCTACCTCATTTCCCCATCTCTTTCCCCTCCTCCAATGATGTATGTATTTGAGGATGCCATAGACTCACTGGATCCAGACGGTTGGGACCAAAGATATTAGAAGAACGAGATGTGCTATGCGCAGTTCGTACTGAGTGGAATTGTTTTGCCGACTGTCGCCGGTTTTGTTCACCAATACTACTGCACACCTTCGCTTACGCTAAGGCATCGCTAAGGTATCCGCACTAATACATAGAACAGATTTCTGTGCGTACACGTCCCGATACCGTTCAAAGTACCCTAATTAGGTAGTACTTCGGCTACGGTCCGGCGGCCAACATAGCATATCTCGTTCTTCTAATATCTTTGGTTGGGACGGTTGGGAGTAGTTAGGATTCTTCTGCGGTATTCATTTAAAAAAAATCTGGTATACAAATAATCTCGAGCAGAGGTATCCTTTTTGCTTCATTCAACATACTATATAATGTGGCTTTGAGTCGTGATTGCGGATTGAACTTTTCGCTTAATTTTATTTTTCTTTAGCCAAGTCTGGGCTTTGTAACGTGATTGATTAGTTAACTTCAATATGCTCTTCTATATTAACATGATGTGGTGTTCTAATAGTTGTAGTGCCAAGATGATGCACATGTGATACCAAAAAACAAACGATATGTACATGCGGTGCAGGTGCACTGTATATACCGAGCCTCATATCGAGATATGCCAGCTTAATTTATTCCCTGGCGGAAATTATGAGACAGGGAGGCGCAGTCTAGAGTCACAGGGTGACGCCTGAGATCCTGTGTAATGATCCCTGATAGAGACAAGTTGTACGTGACGTCATCAACGACCGTTCTAAAATGCTTATATAAAAAAACTACCTTCTCACGAATGTAAGTATGAAGACGATATGAAACTAGTATGAAAAAGACAGACCATGCCAGAATGTAGTGGCGGTTTTCTCTCTGGAGCATGTGTGATCACGATGATCTCTCAAACAGTAACAAAGACGAAAAAGGCACACAAGAATTATATTATTACTGTATTTTCAACAGCACCCGACCATGTGAAAAAACATTCATAGGAGCGGAATCCAGAATGCACCTATGAACAGATAATTTTATTAATATACCTACTATATTTTATATGAACAATATTCTGTCACGTAAAGTGAAAGATATGTACCCTTCTATCCCCAAGGCCAAAATATTAATATTTTACTTTTGTAATAAGTACTTACTTTGTGGATGGTCATAATTTACAATAAAAATACATAAATTTGTTTTAGACCACTTTAATTTTAATTACACTCGGGTACGAAGGATGGTTCCGAAACCGGTAATAGTGTAATTAAAATTAAAGTGGTCTAAATCAAATTTTTATATTTTTATTGTATTAATATTTTGATGCGGTACGCCTTTCACTAGCGTTTAACATAAATAACGCACTTAAAATCCAAGTTATAAAATTCACCAGATGTCATTTTCGAATAATTTCATATTTTTGCACGCCCCGGATGAAAACGAAACATAATGAAAATAATTAATGGATGTACAAAAATTTTTTTTGGATTATTATTGCGTAATAAAAAATATTGCTGGGGTTTTCGTCACTTTTCCTACATTTTTACACATATTTGACGCAAAAATGGATTTCTTTGTGATTCAAATTTATTTACTTTTAAATCTCTGAACTTTAATTGAACCCATATTGAGAATGCTCACGAACTGCCACTGCCAGAATGATGACGCCACGAACGACCTCTGGGACTACTGTACTGTTTAGGCGAGCGCTACGGGCGGTCTAATGGCTAGCAAGGAATAAGGCGGAGAAATTCACGGAACTGCCTATTGGGGTGGCGGCTTGCCATACTAAACTCCCTATTGAAAAGTAGGTCAAATCGCAGCATTAGAAGACTTGGTAGGGGAGAACTCCCGGAATCAGACAATCCAATTTGTATATAATTTGTCCAAACCGCAGGCGGTTTTGCTGGGTGGCGAGTACGCAATATGGATAAGATCTCACTGAGGGAGATAGGAAATATTATTTTTTTAGCTGTCATGAAGCTACTCAAGTATCCAACTTCGTTACAGGAATCTAATGGGTGGAAGTTAGATATAAACTTTGGTGACTTTATAATAATAATACTTTGTTATTATAAAGTTATTTTATCCAGGGCTATTTATCTAAAATATCACCTCAAGGCGCTCAGAACTTTCTGATGTGTTAGACTCAGTTCTCATTTAGTTCCCGGAAACCTAGACGTTGAACATGAACAAAGAGAGATGCTTGAATTTAGATACATTCTTAATCCACCATGGACATAAATTTTGAATAATGTTGAGGTTCTACAACGAATGGCAAAAATTAGCGATTATGTACAAGACAGTAGATATTTAGGTCACATCACAAAAGTACGCGACTGATAATTTCAGGAGAAAATTGATAAACACTTGTTAAGTAGGTTTGACCTAGGGTACAAATAATAATTGTATAAACTTTGTTCGGTAGAACGCGCCAATCTAGGTTAGAATTAACCATCTAGAATGTTTATACTTAATGATCTCAGGTGTGAAGGTTCGCAACCAAGGTCGCGTGTCAGAATCCTGTTTTGTTCTTAGGGATGGTCTTACATAGTAAATAAAATAAAAAGCGGTGCATAGTATGTTATTACATGTATTGAGAAACATGAAATTTAACCTGTGAGCCCTAGTATGACAGAAACATTTATAAAATTATACATTTTGGACTTACCCCAAGACCGACCTGTATCCGTTATCATAATCTACTCTACGAGAGCAAATCACTACGTCTCCTATTACTGAACACTGTGATTTCTTATTGGCGAAGCGACGGAACGTCCCCCGGACTCCATCCAGCGGCTGACGTGACCCCGTGAAGCGTGGATCGGGCCTCCGAAAGGGGCAGGAATATATCTCCCGGCCACATCCACGATCTCCAGCTAATAACGCGGATGTATCCGGGTTCTGAGGATGCTGCAACTTAGGCCAGTAGCTTTCTCTCGGCCGCCGGCCACGTGCGGTTAGTATTCCCAAACATCACACGTCCAAAATAACGAGGCTTCCGCTTGACGGTTTTGCGTAAGCCGAATTTAGGATTGAATATAATTTCATCTCACGCCGGATGGGACAATTATTTACGGATTACCGCTGTCGGCTGATTACCGGATTACGATTGTCGCGTGGTTCGCTCGTAAACCATTTCTTTCAAAGAAATCACCATTACCCACATCGGGAATGGTTGTTTAACAGGTTGCGGAAAAGAATCCCGTCGTGCCCGAAGCAAACTCGCATTTTACGGTACAAAAGAAATAATGGAATCCATCCATACAACTAATTACTCCAAAATAAAAATCACCGTGACTGTCAGCTGTGCAGTTCACGATCCCACCCGTTGACTGCCCAGCCAAGAAGTGTTTTTGTTTCCGCCCGGTTCAGATGTTAAATTTTAAATTAAAATTCGAAATTTTACTAAAACCAATACCAGCGACAATCGCCCAGTTCCTAACTGGGTTAGAGAATCGGCGAGGATAAATGTGATGATGCAGAATAAATTAATGAATAAAATATTAAAACAAAAGGAGTCTAGCCCTGCATCATAACACACTCCCGCATTATGACTTCGAAACTTATGTAGTGGTACTTTTAAAAAATATATTATTAGTTTCAATGTCAAATTTTGTACATGATGTAAGTGTAAACCATAATATAAGTATACATTCAAAGTTTTCACAGTGCTCCTCACTAGGGTTTCATTCTGAGATGGCATGTAGTATTTTTTTTAAATTTTATTTTTTATTTAGATTCTAGTTGTCTTTATATTGTCTTCATAATTTTGTAAGTTGATTATCACTCTGTTTTGTCAGGCATGTTTTTACTTTTGTTTTAAATTTATTCATTTGGGATATTTTTTGTGTGAATTTGGTAGAGCTATATAGTTTCGTAGCATGGAATATAATATTTCTCTGTCCAAAAGATATATTCAAACTGGGAGTAACCAACATATTTTGGCTTATTGCGCTGGTTGGGTATTTATGTAGGGCAGTGCAGTAGTCAGATATGTTTTTTGTTGTTTTTAAATATTTCTTCTGTCGTAGCTCTAACCGGAACTTTCAGAATTGTCTTTAGTACACTTTTTTGAGCTATGTTGATCCGGTCTCTGTGAGTGCCCAAGGCAGGCCCCATCCAGTTATCCCGTACTCTATTATTAAGTGTAGTATAATTTTTGAATATCGTTTATGTTGATGATATTACGGATGTTTCTAAAGAAGTATAAGTACTTGATGAGTTTTTTTTTGTAATTTCGTCAATGTGTGAGTTCCATAGGAAATTATCAACATTTTCAATTACAAGATATTTAATGCTTTTGGAGTTTGCTATAGTGGGACAGAGGCGAGATAAATTAATTTATTTTTTTAAAAGAAAGTCAAATATTCCCAGGTTACGAATAACTTGAAAATATTTGAAAATCTCCTACTACCACCACAGTAAGCTGAAAATTGATAAAAATAAACATTAATAGATTAATAGATTCTTTGGCACGTTTGCAATTTGAGATTAAAATTATTCGTCGGCTGTCCTCTGGCTGTAATACAAAATGTCAGATATTTAGTTTTACTGACTTAAAGTTGTATTGACATTAGACGACGGCTTCCGTGGTTAAGGGGTAAGGCTCTCGATTAGCTAGCTGGAGGACGCGAGTTCAGATCCAGGGGCGCGCAAATAAATTTTATTTGATTGATTTGTACTATTTTCAAGTATTACAAATTAAAAATAATATATAGTATGTTTGCGGCACGTTATAGAGTGTAAGATACTCTCGTATCGCCCTGTTGTAAGAATTACACCATTCTTCTCCTGTCTTCTTTCTTCATTCCTCCACCTTCCTCTTCTTCATCTCCTTCCTCTACCCACTACCTTCAGCCTCAAAAAATACCCCAGTCGGGGATGCCATCGACTCATTGGCTGCAAATGGTTGGGAGCAGTTGGGACTCATGTGCGGTTCCACATTAAAATAAAAACAAGAAGTGTGAGGAAATTTCTTTTCAGCCTGTTTTGCAAGTCCATATTCCACTTCTTTGTAGGTATTTATCCGATCTCAATCTGTAACTGTAGTTCCGCTGCTGAGTTATTCCCGGCTGCCAAATGCAGGTTTAGGAATGCCTTAGTGATGGCCAACCTCCCACAAGAAAAGGACCAATAAAATAGATAAATGTACAAATTCTCATTAAATCAGCTTATGACGAGATTCTTAGCTAAAATCCATATCCCACTAAGTTGCAGATCACGTAATATACAGATGAAATTCTAGAAACATCACAAAATAGATACCTTGAAAACAGAAGTTATTTAGCTTAGAAGTGACACTAAAACTAGAGTGGTTCAAGTAGTTGTACCGAACATCGCATACGTACAATTTCTTTAGTGGCGATTCCTTTCACCGATGTTCCTCACAGGGGGAACTTAACTATGTTTATTCGTTCCGATGCAGTTAAGACAAAGATTCAAAGATAGTGCCAGAGCATTGAACAAAGGATAGTGATACATTTTAAATAACGATTCGTGATGAATTGAATGAAGAGAACGGGTTGATATGTAGATTAATCTTTAAATCTTACTCCTAATAATATAATGTTTAAAAATATATGAGTGAGGTAGAATGCTATTTAATATTAATCATCATTTTTAAATTGTATTCTTTAATAATCCCACCGAAGTCACTGATCAATTATGAATTAAAGTTCAGTGAAAAAATGATTAATCTGATATTTACGTCCACACCATCAACGCGTCTCCTTTCATTACGGTGGAGACATATTATGCTGATATATTATAGCGTGACCTGTCACAAGCATTATGCTAGCCACAACCATGTCCTTGTAATCTATCGTGATTTACCACACATACTTATGAACTTTAATAGTCTTTAAAGGAAATTCAAAAATTTTGATCACCTCTGATGGCCGGTTACCTACGTAGGTAGTGTTATGAGTTGCCCTTATTCTCCGTTAATCAAGCATCCCCACGAATAAAAATCATAGAAGTAACACCATCACATCGATCACGCAGCAATATAGTATAAAACATGCCTTGGTCACGTTCAATCAAAAGGATCACCTTATATGGTGATCGACGATAAACGGGAATAAGCGCTAACGCAAAAATCACGGGGAGATACAAAACAGGAGGGGAAGGAGAACACACAGAGTGGGAGACGTGGACCTAAGTTAGGAGAACTCGGTCCTTCAGTTCAGAGAGCCGTGGACTTCAGTTGTAGGAGTCGGGAGACGACCCATTGGTCACCCACACACAGCGGCAAGGCCGAATGCAGATTTACTATGGAGGGTTGAACCACGCGATGGACACGAGAGAAGCAACCCAAACGTCCCCCTTCGGTGTACAGCAGTAAGCACTTTTAAATATAATGGTACCTCTAACAAAAGTGATGAAACTGAACCAGTAACTTCCAGCGTACAATTGTTCCATGCAATTAGGTTTATGATAATTTTGTAATAATATGCATAAATTTGATGCCAAATAAATGGTATAACCGTATAACTTCATAAAGTGTTTTATTTTGATGGTTTCTTGATAGATGGCCTGAGCTAGAGATCTCTGAGATTGATCTTAATAAATACAGGTAAGTGTTATATTCATTTTGACAGTATCTTATTGTGGTGTATACCGAATAAGTTTGAGATGCTGAGCTCAATCGTCAAGTAAATTTATATAGAAAGGGTAGTCAAATAATATGCTCTTGAAGGTAGAATTTTTTATTGTTGCTGTTATAATTTACGCTGTGTCATAAGTTACTATCAGTAAGGTAATGATCAAGATGATGAAATAAAAAGCAGACACGCCCTTTCATACGTAGGCAAAATCATGATATTTCATTCACACACGAATATCTCCCTTTGGACGCACTTTCATCACACCTATTTTAATAAAATATAAGATGAGTTCGAGTTTTTAGTAGCAGCGTAATTAAGTCATTGGCGTGTTCGCCATTTTTCAACATTCTATTCAACATTTTATGCACTCCGGATCGATGTGCCGATTGGATCGAATAAGCTATAACGGTTAAGTTCTATTGTACAACACCTCTTTCCAACACAGAAGAATTTTATCTGTGTTCCGTTATGATGTAAGATGTAAATTAATAATCTTATATCTAAAAAAATAACGTTCAAAATTGGTTGTAGGTACTCGCATGAGAATATATTATGTTTTATTTTCGTGTAGGATGTGTGTGAATCGCCAGTTTTTCTCGAGAGAGTAACTAGATGTAATAAGATTTTATTTGAATGGAAAATCTTTATCCAACTTACGGCAACATGTACATAATTATTTCGCAATTTATTATTGAGATTTTTCTCAGGAAACGGTAGACAAACTTATCTTGATGTAATTTTACAAGGTAAAGAAATATCAGCACAATCCTAAAGATTGGGATATTATGCAATCAATGTATATACCTAAATTCCTTCACTCTTTCGTACGATTTTATGTCGGTAATTAAAATTATGTATCTACATTTAAATTATGTGTTGCGAGACAATAAATTAAGATATATTTTTTTACTGGTACTGGATTATTCTCTCGATTATAGTAGGTAATACTAATTAGTTACCTAAATACTATACTTTAAAATGTTGAAAAAATAGATAATTGTAGTTGCGAGAAAAATTTCTTCTCGCTTATTTCAGGGATCCGAAAAAAACATTTTTTAAAGCTATTAATGTTTTAATATTATTATTTAAATTTAAATCAAGTTCTACAAATTAAACTTGAGGCAAGAAAAAAAAAATAAAACAAAAATGAAATTTCACGTTTTTATTAGCATGGTGTATTTTTTTCAAAACAATTTTTTGACTATGATTCTAATGAAAATATTTATTTTTAGTAAACATTTTAGATAACTTACATGATTAGGTACCGTTGTTTCCTTATTCAAATTTTCAAAAAGCTTACGTAAACGTGCCTTCATTAAAAAAAAATTTTTGGGATATGGCATCACTGACAGGGTAACCCGTACATATATTCAAAAATTCCTTCAATAGATGCTAAAAATTAAGAATAGAATAAAAATTCCCCTACAAGTTACTTTATAATAATTCTACTCCGAAAGAAATAAAACTGTACTGAAATTGGCATTTATTTGGTAATTTTGGGATGTTCTTAGCAACCTGCCATTTTCGGCAACCCTGCATTGAAAGAAATGTTTGGGTACTATTTACTAAATTTTCAGTAATTATCTACTAAACAGTTTAGTTGTTGTGGTGACTGCCGAACTTTTAGCTACTGTTTGCTAAACAGCAGTTTATTTATGACAGCTTAACGATTCAGATATTCTAGCTAAACTAATCGGTTGAGACAGCTTTCTAACTTTCTGTGTTTAGTTGTGTTACCTAAACTGTATTTATGACAGCTTAACGATTCAGATATTCTAGCTAAACTAATCGGTTGAGACAGCTTTCTAACTTTCTGTGTTTAGTTGTGTTACCTAAACTGTATTTATGACAGCTTAAAGATTCAGATATTCTAGCTAAACTAATCGGTTGAGACAGCTTTCTGTATTTAGTTGTGTTACCTAAACTAAAAATTATATACCTAAACCATTGTGTAGTGTTTGGTTAGAAAAACATAACTGTTTAGATATAGTAACCTTATTATTTAGTTAATATTACAAAATGGTTAGGTTGATTAACTAAACTTCGGTTGGAATAGCCCTACCGATATAGGTGTTTTAGCTCTCTACTGCTAGCTAGCTTTAAGTACTGTAGCTTGGCTTTTTGGTTAGATTATCTATATTAAATAGGAAGTGCAGCTTTACAGTTTAGCTGAAAACAATACAGGGTGTAAATGTAACCACCATCAACTCGAAGGATTATACCCATAATTTAGAATCATGGGTTAAATACTTTGAGTTGTAGGTAGTTTATTACAACTCTTTTGAGAGATGAAACCTAAATAAATAAATATTATGTTTTGTAAGACTAGAATGTATTTATTAAAAACCTCATTCATATAAAAGTTATTTTGTTAAGAATCGTCTCTCAAAATATTGTTTCCAGCTACCAGAAAGCCTCAAAAAAGAAAACACGTTTGATCACACACACATTTATATTATAATTTTTTATTATAAGTTTTTCTTAAATATAGTAAAAGTTGTTTGTGTCCTGATTTGGTAAACTCTTTTCGGCGCTGCCTGTATGTGTCTAGTAATTTACCTTTAGCAGCAATTTTTTGGGTAGGCCCAAAACACACATATGGGGTGAAATATACAGCTGCGCTTTCTTTATTAAAGACTTTAGTGATTTGAAAAGCAAATTATCTGGATTTCCCTGCAATTCCTTACTTATAATAGTACTGCACAGTCTGGCAGAATTGTCCAACAGACCCTTTGACTCACAACTGCATTAAAAGTGCTTGCCCTTCATTGATTGATAGGAGATGATTGCGTAAGTCCTAGAAAACAAAATTAAATTGCATATTGATTACATAACTAATAACCACTTCTATAAACATCATAATATTAGTCACAGGACGGCTATTCTTCGCTGCTTCTACTAAAATACATACATCGGAATTTATAAAACAATTAACCTAAGTTACTAAGGTATCTGAAACTTACTAAAATTATTTAACTTACATTCGAAATTTGCTCTTCAAAAGCTTCTTGCGTTATTCTTTGTGATTTGTTTATATTTTCCAACAAGGAAATGTCATTTTCAACGAAGTCATCGTGTTGATAATATATGGGTGTTGTTTGTTTGGAAATTGAAGGTATATCTTCATTCTGAAACAAAAAGCAGGTTTGTACACAAAGGGGAAAGAAGGGGTGAAGGGGTCAAGCTTTGTTTTATATTTTTGGAATTGCTTGACCCCCCCGGCAGTCGATTATTCATTAATTACAGGAATTATTATTTTAAATACTATTATTTTTGTATCAAAATCGCGTCCGGTACAACTATTTCCAATTAGCCAAAAAAGGCCTAGGTATACAATATGTCATCATTACTGCTCTTAAAAACTTACTCTTATGACAGGTGAATTAATAATATCCTTGAACGCATTAATGTGTGCTGCAAACAGTGCCCGGTGCCCTACAGTCGGAATCAATGAGAGAACAAAATAAAAAAATTAAATCAACAAAAAAACATTTTTATTTTACAGCCCGTAATATTTCTCAAAAATCATATGTTTCAACTCTCCTCGACTCCTGTTTCATCTTACCTCGGTATGAGGGGAGTTGAAACAAGTTGACTTGTTACGGTTAAGTCGATTTTTAACCACAATATTTAACGCTTATAATTTCTTTATGTTAGTCATTCGCAAGTGTAAAGAATGACCTATCGATTGGTACTAATATCATACGATTTCTGTCTATAATATTTGGTGTATGAAACAAAATGTGAAAATTGTTTCAACTCCCCTCGGTCTCCCCTACCACTACAAGTCTATTACCTACACTATCGAAAATATTGGAAAAAGTAATAAAAAAACAAATGGTTAAATTTTTGGATGAAAATAAAATATTATCAACGACGCAATACGGTTTTAGGGAAAACCTGGGTACTGGTGATGCTATAGCTAAAGTAACAAATACAATTATTAAAAAACTAGATGAAGGTAAAAAATGCTTGGCAGTTTTTATTGACCTTCAAAAAGCTTTTGATACAATTGACCATGAAATACTATTTTTAAAATAAAAAAATGGAATAACACAAACAACTCTAAATCTACTTAAAAGTTAGTTAACTGGAAGAGAGCAGTATGTACAAATTGGTAAAAAAAGTAGCAAAACTCTATCAATTAAGTACGGTGTCCCTCAAGGAAGCGTATTGGGTCCAATACTATTTCTCATTTATATTAATAACCTTATGAGTCTTCCCATTGAAGGAGACATAATGAGCTTTGCAGATGACACTGTCATTATATTCTATGAACAAAATTGGACAAGCACACATAAAAAAAGTGGAGCAAGGTCTGACTGTACTCCAAAACTTGTTAAAAGCAAACTCCCTTACATTAAATGTAAGTAAAACTAAATATCTAACATTCTCTAAAAACAAAAGAGGTCAACCAACGAATGAGTATACACTCAAATTACATGAATGTCTAAACAAATATCCGCAATGTTAATCCAAACCAAAACAATTAAATATCGATCCCAAGATAATTGACGACAAACTTCATTGGGATGCACACATCGAAGGAACCTCAAAAAAGCTAACAAAACTCATCTATTTCTTCAAAAAATTACGAAATATCTTGTCAACTACAGATCTAAAAAGAGTATATTATGCTCTATGCCACTCTCTATTGGAATATGGAATAATAGGATGGGGCTCAGCATCATCAAACCATCTTAAACAACTAAAGAAAACTCAAAATTGGATCATAAAGACCATATTAAAGCTCCCTGTAAGGACGCTAACTACTGATATTTTTAATCTGTTTGATGTTCCAAGTTTACAAAAAATCAATGCTAAAAATATTCTAGTTCATCACCTAAAAAATAAACCATAGGCAAACCCCTCTCACGATCATAAAACCAGAGCCAAGCAAACAGACATACTAAATATTCCTAAATGTAATTCTACCTTTGGACAAAGAAGCTCTGAATTTTTAGCATTAAAATTATATAATAAACTCCCTCTCAACATCAAACAATGGAAAACGAAAAATAACTACATTAAGGTCATCAAATCTTGGCGGAAATATCGGAAGAAGAACTAGCTAATATATTAAAAACATCATCTTAGTCGCTGAAAACGTATGCTAACATATATAGTCCCCCTCAGCACAGGATCTCCTAGTGAGGAGGACTTCAATGATCTGTTTTAATTTTATATATATATTTTTTCATTTGCCATACAAAAATGTACCTAATTATTTTAAAAAAGTAACTAAATAAAAAAAAAAAAAAAAAAAAAATATGCAGATTGCATGATGGGCAGGATGCTCAACTAGCAGTTGACAGGTTGGATTCGATATGTACAAGTCGCGAAGTTATATCTAGCAAAAATATCGGTGCCTCTTGTAAATATAATTTCTTTTAAAAAATCAAGTAAACGCAAAAAACTATAATAAGGATGTAGGTGATCAGACCATCAAGCTGGCATCCGGTACTAAGTAACCGAGTGCTGAAGATTTTTTATCATAAAAATTTCCAATTACTAAAACTGTCAACTGGCAACAAGGAGGCGTGAGTGAAAACAAGTTTTTTCTTCAATAAAACAACTTCAAAGTTAAAAACTTACCCGTTTTGAAGTGAGGCGAGCTTAAGAATTCCCTCTCTTCCGTTTAAACTTTTTTTGCTACTGCAACGCAAGGTACTTTTCCGTATTTTTTTATTTGTCAATTTGTTACGGAAGAGTGCTTCCGTTAGAGGGTAGTTACCTAACTATCTGTAACTGGCCGCCCCCTCCCTTATATCCGTTTGAGCGTGACGTGTTTCGCATCGGCGGCCTGGAAAGGCGAGGGGTGGTATTTTGGAATATCAAAATACTGAATCGATTACATAGTTTCAGGTTATGTTGACAACTTAAACTACCTAAGGTCGAGCTTTGCTTTTATTAGGCCAACGGCCTTAGATATTGCACGCTTCAAGTTGGACCACGCCTTCAATCAAAATACTTCAGAGTATTGATTAATCACTTCCTTCGTACCTGTGAAATCATTCTGAATGGTTCTTCAAACTTAATTCAACTCTAACAATGGTATTCACTCAACGCTCACAGATCCGGAAGTGTCTAAATTAAATTAAGTTACATATTTTTGCGCTGCGTTGAATCGATTTCGTACACTCCCGAAATAATATTTTTTATGGAATTCCCTTGATCTAGAAATTATTTTCTTTCGTCACCCACTAAACATCTTTATGCCTGTATACATTGACCTATAAGTAAGCTATATCAATCAATCAATTATTTATAATCAGTTAGGACGGGTTGTTTCGGAGAATTTGAACAATTCATCAAATTTCAACGTTCATTTTCGGGTTCTGTGAAAGTCCTATTCAAGTTCTGTTATTATATCATTGTAGGCTAGTTGCTTGACAAAACTAAAATAAAAACAGAACTTGAAATTTTTTTTTCACAGAACTTGAAAATGAACGTTGAAATTTGATGAATTGTTCAAATTCTCCGAAACAACCCGTCCTTAATGTTCAAGACTGAAGCTAAAAAGAAATCAAATCAAATGTGTGAACTGTAGGATCTTTCAATTGGATTTTAGTGGGGTTGAATGAAGTGGGGGAATTTAGGGAAGATTAGGGAATTTAGGGAATTTAGGTTCAGAATTAACTGGCTATTCAGATCTGGTTAAACACTGCAAAAGTAACGTTTTACAACAACAGGATGTTTCTTTAAATTATTCTTAGTATAGATTCCAATGATTTTACAAACATGTGTATAAAAATAAGTAAATAATGTACAAAGAATAATATGTTTTGTATTATTATATATGTATCTGTGAAATCACAATGTAGAAGATTCCTACTCGAAGAAAAATGAGTACTGTTGATTTATTAAAATTCTGTTAAGAATGGGACTGCATGCCATTTTCTGGTAAAATATTGGTCATTCAGAATATATCAGAACACGTGATATATTCATGACACATTCGTGCTTTACAGATAAATTGTTATAAAAACTGTCTATTCATTCGTTAAAGGCCTGCAGTTTTTTTCAAAAGGAAAACGAATAATTTGACAAGAATTTTAATAAATTAATAATTTCTAAATACAGGATTTTCCGATAAGAGGTGTTATTTTGAATAGCCCGCTATTTCGGTAGATGTTACTTTTGATGCTGTCATTTTTTGACATTTGACAAGTAGAAACTACGCCATTAATAAAAATGGAAAGATACACGCTTCAACAACGCATTGAAATTATTAAAATTCACTTGAGTGAATCAGATGCAAATCATCTTGAGTGATGAGGCCCATTTCCACCTCGGTGGCTTCATCAACAAGCAAAATTATCGCACCTGGGGCTAGGAAAACCCAAGAGTTATTGTTGAAAAGCTTCTCTATTCTCAACTTGTGACTGTTTGGTTCGGTTTATGGTCCGGCGGAGTCATTGGACCTTACTTTTTCGAAAATGAGACTGAAGCAACAGTTACGGTGAATAGATTGCGCCATTGAGAGATGATTAATGATTTTTATGGCCGGAATTGGATGGTATTGTTCTGGACAACGTTTACTTTAGATTTTACACACAAGCAACGAAACCATTGATCTTTTACGATTGAATATCAAAATAACACCTCTTATTGGAAAACCCTGTAGTATTAAACAAATTCGCTATTCGCGTCTGTTTATGCGCTTAGTTATTCTAAACTACGCAACAGATTTTGATAATGTTTTCACTATCATGTAGAAATTGCTTTCAAAAGGTTTAAATATGTAAAAAACTTAAGTTATATGTATAGAAGTAGAGAAAAATCGATGTTTAGTGAACGATCGAAAAAAAATATTTGGGCGCTTACATTGCTAATGCTGGCAAAAACTTATGAGATACAATAATTAAAATCATTCGTTATGGAATTGTATATCTTAAAAAGGCCTAAAAAAAAGTCTACCATGGTATATGTCTATCTTCTAAGAATAACCCCCAGCAACGTCGGGTACACGTCAGCTAGTATTCTATGTCATTAAGTTTTCTTCGTGGATGAAAAATTGTTTACTAACTCTTTCAGTAGGTACTGATTTATTTTCGGAATAATCTGATTCTTATATGTCGCTACTCGCTAGTTTGCCTGGATTACTTTCATAAAATGCAATGCATTTCTGAGAAATTTCTCATGCCAAAGGATATCGACGGATACGCGAGCTGTCTGCATACTATTTATCTTATTTACACTCCTCAAAGGAATACGAAAGAAATGGAATACCATTCAATAGCATAGAACTGTAGATAAATATATTATATGTTGAACTATTTATTTCGAACAGATATTGAGCAATGGAGACACTGATTTGATTTTGTGTAAAATAGATTTCTACCTACCTAGCTATGTAACAGAGAAAAAATTAAACCGTTTACTTTAATCAAAACGTCTCAGGGTCTTACATTTTAAAATTACAAAATTAAATTTCATACATAACATCTCTTGCGAAAGATTTTATCTATTTTTGGTAAACCTTAGTTTAAATTATATTTTATTCCTATGCTAGTCGGACTCAATTCGCTCTCAACGAAGTAAATAATTTGTAATTAAGGCGAAATAAGACTCCAAAAAAATATCAGTTATGGGCGTGAACGCGCTTTAAGTGGGCGAAGCCAAAAACCGATAGATTTAGTATCAAGTTTCACTTGCGCGCCGCAACGAACCAAATATTGTACAGTGTGACATGGTTTGATTTCACACGGACAAGTTTTATTAAGGGGGTATTTGCAAAAACCGAAATAATATTTCGGGGTTGAGAGGAATGAAGTAAGTATAGAGATGAGAGCGCCACAGGCAGAAATATCAATAACAACTTTTTTAAGGTTATACCAATCAATGTAATATATCATTGAAGAAGAAGATAATACTAATAAATCTGAACGAAACATGAAACCGAACAAGTACACAAAATAAAAGAAAACGGTCACAAATTGGAATCGAGCCCAGTATCTCATATCTTACGGGAATGCGTCTTAATCACTCGACCATTATTGCAACATAATATCATATTTCGAATACGGAATTAACAATATCATATCGTTTATTCGAGACACTATCTAGGTTACGAACCAATTTCATTAGAAACTTTCCAATCATTTAAAAAGGGAGGTTCCAAAAATATGTTAAAAATTAGTTGCTCCAAGATGATATAGTTAATTCTGATTTTGAAATATGATATCGACAAACACGAAGTTTAATAAATAGGTCCCAATGGTCGAGTGGTTAAGACGCTGTCCCGTTAAGACAACATTGGGTTCGATTCTTAGTTATCTTTTTAATTTTCTGTGTCTTGTTCTGTTTCATGTTTGGTTTAGATTTATTAGTATTATCTTCTTCTTCAATGATAGAAATATTAGTCTTCGCGATCCTTGATTAATGAAGGTTTTCGTTGCAGATAGGGTCTGTGGCATCATCATCCTGTTAACATGAAAAATCCACCCGGAATACCCGTGGAACAGAACGGGTCGCTATTCACCTGACACAGATCCATCCCAGTTTAAATTAGGGTTAGAAAATTAGCGCCACATATAGAAGTTACACACATCAAGCAATTTCTTTCTTTATACATTAACGATTGCGTTCTTATCTTAAATTTTGTTAAGTTTGGAAGAGGTAACGGACTTTTTCTGAAGAATGAGCTCATGGAGGTTTTTAGGTTGTTTAGAACGTGTCAGATTATTTAGCTTATTGATAAACTCGTCACTAAAAAGGACATGGCTGCAGGCTAGAGCGTGCCAGGGCATGCGAATATATTAATGAGAAGTGAAAAAGTGTAATTTGTACGAATTTGTCAAAAGCTATTGGCAAATAAAGTAGTTCGTGATGCTCTGATCATAATTTGTTTATTTATTTTCAAATTCGTACGTAAAGTTTATAGGTGTTTACAATTTACGTAGTTTGCTGCAGATTCTTCATCTTCTATCTTCGTGTCACCTGTTCCTTTTCTTCATTTTACTTAACTTCACTTTATTTTTGTAATATTTATATTTTTTGTAATACCTGCATTAACTGTAAAGCGCCCTGAGGTGATATCTCACAAAAGCGGCGCTATACAAATTGTCCAATAAATTAATGATAAGTGCTGGTAATCCAAATAAATGTTCCTAAGGTATAACAGTGTAGTAGAGTGTAAAATAATCCGTAACTGTATGTAAATGAGTACTAATTTTTGTGAACACTTCAAAAGACGAATCTGTGCTGAAGTGTTTGCATGTTTTATATAAAGTGTTGTTCTACCATCATAAGTAAAAGTTTATGCAATAATAATCTGTTTTCAGAGCAGACCTAAATATATAATTTAAATTTTAAACAAACCAAACGTGTTTTATCCACTCGAACGATTTTCGGCATATTATGACAAGTTTTATTTATTAATTTTCGGGAAATCGACAGTTTACATTTACATTTAATCAGTTTGTACATAAGTATTATATTGCCAAAATAAAACCAATTATGGATTTCCTCCTTGTGACTTTACCTCTACTGAGACGGAATAATGTGGAATAAGTAAATTAACTTTGTAAGAAAAGAATATGAATTAAAAAATTTATATAAAACGAAAAAATTACAAAACAATACATTTATAGCCATGGAGAGAGGTTGTAGATATAAATCAAATCATAATAGAGATGTAAACAATAGAGACCTAAACATTATTCACAAACCATCAGAGAAATATTCTTTTATGGACCTCTTGTATTTAGTAAGTTTGCAAATTAAAATATCAATCTTGGATAATACGTTATTGTAATTATTGCGTAGTCTGTTCAGGCAAGAATTCTGCTTAGAGTTCGTTTTGCATTGATCAACCCTGAACAGGACACAAGAGCGTGTTGAACGCGCAGGTACATTGAATCAAAACGTCTTGAGCGATCACTTGCCATAATGTGCCAAATTAAGTAATAAAAATGTGAAATAAATGGTGAAATCAATGTGAATTCATTGACTATAAACCGCAGTTGGCAATTCATATGTTTAAATATTAATATTTTGAGGAATGACACGAATACAATCGAAAACCAAGCACCCATCGCTCTAGTGGTTTTTTGGTATGAGGTAAAGAGTTTTTAGAAAAAAAAATTACCGTTGATTTGCATCCAGTCTGTGATCATTTTTCTTGTTGTTTGTGCATTGATGAATCATACTCGTAAGCAGTTGGTTTGAAAATGGGAGGCATGCAGAATAGTACTTAAAGGATCTTTGTCCTTGGGTGAAGTGCTTTAGTGGGATGTTAAGGTCTAGGTTTGCGAAGACGTGGTTATTATTGAGAACTGAGATAGTAAGGAAAGATTATAAATAGTTTGTATTTGAAGAGGTGAAAAATAAACGATCTGAGCTTTCTGCGGACAGTCGAAAGATACAGTTAAATAATTATAACTGTTACCAAACTTATTCACTTTACAAACAAATCATGTTGTCCCAGATGTTTTTTGTTTTGTTTTGTAAACCAGGCACAGGGTTAATATTAAAAAAAAAATACAAATTAAACAAGTATATACACCAGCCGTCCAATGACGGTGTACAACAGTATGTTATTCAAATGATCTGCATAAGGGAACGTATATAATATATTATGTTCCAAGCTGTTAATTAATACCTCACTAATTGAGAATAACTCGGGCATTGAGAGATAGTGTCGTCTTAAGTTTTTAATAAAAAATAATTTTAGGAATACTACCATACACATAAATTTTCAAATAATGAACATACATGTACAGAATAACAGATACGCTAAATATTTAAAAAATAAAATATTTTACAGAAAAAAAAATCCTGTTTTTATATGCTCACTTCTAGTTTTGACATTCCATTTATTGTGTTTGGATTAAGCGTTTATCATCACCATTAAGAGTTTGAGGCGGTCCAACAATCGCGCCATACAATATAATTCTTACCCACTATTATGGTATCCTAGGACCGGTATCATTGTTCCTCACTTATGTCAGATTATTATTTATTCAGGCTGTATGGCTGTAAAGCCTTCTCAGGCGGATGCGGATGTGGCCATATCGAAGAACAAAGGGCGCCTCCCCAACAATCTCATTATTGTCCCACATTTTTGTCTCCACACTTCATTCCTTCCTTTACTCCGCCAGATAAGGTACTTCCTATTGTGCCTGTGTTTTCTTTAGAGATATCACAATTCTTTCACAACTGTAGATACAATGATTTATAATAAGTACGATATAATAATATCATTTAGGATATGATTATTGTGGAAATAATATCAACAATATGGTGTTATCAATACAGTGTATACAAGACTGAATTACTATTTTTTCTATCTACTGGGGCATCAATGTATTGAAAATGGTGACCGGATAAATCATCACAACTTTAAAAAGTTATATAAAGTCATGGAAAGTGATTAACTGGGTTAAGTAGGATAGGTTAGGTTAGGTTAGGTTAGGTTAGGTTAGGTTTAAATTATTTTTAATAATTTCTTTATATCACTTTTAAAAGGTGTGTTGAATTATCACTGTGTTGAGTTATCATGGATCCATTGAAAATACAGACTGGTCAAATAAAAGCGTTCATTTTGATAATTTATTCAAACCGTGTCAAAGAAGACAGCAATTAAAAACAACTCAATGATGTAAAGGATTTGTAACCATTTTGATAGTTAGGTACTTTTTTGATGATTTTATAATTTTCCTTAAATCATCGTGTTCCTTTCGAAGGTCGGCCAACACTACTGAAACCTGAACCCTTTTAGAAATCCGAAAAGAGCGACGTTGTATGTTCAAACGACTCTCCGGGTGAACCAAGAGATAACCAACCAACCAACCATCCTTGGCAAAGAAATCATTTTATACCCCGCTTTGTTAATAGACATGTTTTGGTGGAGCATTCAAAATTTCTCTCTTACCTTTAGAAATCATCCAAAGAACATTAATACAAATAATTTTGAAAAAACCGTATGATTACCCCACAATTAGATTATTTCAAGAATTTAAAGTACCTTCACTTCATATTATTTATAAAAAAATTACTCTTTTTCAAATACATAAAGATTGTTTCAACAATGACAACTTAATAACTTTTTCGAACAGCAATAGACAAAGTATTCTTGGCTCTATAACTATCCCGCGCTTTAACACCCCCACAGCCCAACAATTTTATAAATATTTTGGTGTCAAATGGTTTAACCAATTCCTATTAACTTAAGATTGGAAACAAATTATAAAAAATTCAAAAGCTCAATAAAAACACTATATCAATAGCATATTAAAATCGTTTATACTTAAAAAATACAATATAATCTCTCAATTATTATTATATCGAAATCCTTTTCTCTTATTTCTTATTCTTATCTCTTTCCTTCTTTTACATCCCTTTCTCTTTTCTATTTGATATAATCTCTCAATTATTATTATATCGAAATCCTTTTCTCTTATTTCTTATTCTTATCTCTTTCCTTCTTTTACATCCTTTTCTCTTTTCTATTTGATATAATTTTGTTATATATATATATTGTATGTAAAAAAATAAAAATTCTTTTCATGATCTGAAAAAATATGTTAAATTATTATTTACACGCGTTTCTCCGCCTTTTTAACACGAGCATTTGCTCTAAAAAAAGGTGTATCACGATGTACTGTAATGTATTAAAAAGAAAACAAACTTAATGTAATGTAATAACATGTAATTGTAAATTTAATATTAAAAAAAAAAAAAGTTTCTGTCCCAAGTGAAAAATAGATTCATTGTACCTTACATTACGCATTTTTTACTGGATTGATTATTTTCTCATCTCCGAATTTTTTTTTGTGGTGTATAATTATCAAAAGGAGACGATAATATAAATATTATGAGCACAAAAATGATATTTCACTTTTACTTTTTTTATTTTTTTATTAAATAATTAAACAATTTATAGAGTATAATAACTTATGTTAACTAAAATAATTCGTAAAACTAGTTTTCACTGTTTTTGATGTTTTTTTTTTAATTTTTCTCTTCTATAGAAGCTGGCGCTTGTGTTTAGAAGAGTGGTGAGCATCAAGATGAAGAATATTTAGTGTTTGTAATTATGATTTCATCATATCAACGCCGATGTTGAAAATGTCAACAGACTTACAGATTTTTGGCAGCACTCTTCTCATGCTATGCTGGGCCAGAACATCCAATCTGCCACGTGGATTATGGAGCAAGTCACGATGTCAACCCTGGCAGTAGTTGTTCGGTACGAACAATTTATATCATTCCAGGAGGTATGGGCTGTCAATAAAATAGTTGATTATTTTAAATGCTGTCAATTCGTTTTCACTTTTGCAGTACAAACTTCAAAAGGAACTATTCAAAGCATTTCGTTTTATTTTTAGAAGTAAAAAAAAAGACAAGAACCCGCTTTTACAGATGGATTTTTGAAAAGATAACGAGGGTTAGGTGGAAAAAATGGTAGGGTCAGAGGAGATTCAAGATTAGGAGGTTACTGGAGATTCTGATTTGGAAATTATTTAATAAGTAGATATTATTTGAGGATAGTAGACAAGGAGAGAAGATTGTAGTATAAATATAATGTCTATCAAAAGATGCGTGCAACGGGAACACGTAACACCAACATGTGATATTCTCATTAAAAATTCTCATTTATCACGTTATCTGAAAACGTATACCCTGGCAATATTGTATGCTCTCAAGACGGTATTAAAAGAAACCAGATAGAATTCCCTTTATATAAGCAATATGCCAGCAAACTTTTCACTTGGGACTTTTTGTAATCTACAAACGAACCCTCTTTTCGTCAGTCTCAGTTGAAGTGGAAGATATTGCGTGATGGGGAAGACTTACCTGTGGGATAAATACGCTCGTTATTATGAGACCTGTCCGAAGAATTATTTTTGAAAACTAAACAACATTTTGTACGTAAAATATATTATTTATTTAGTTTTCGTAAGCCAGTGAGTGTTGTCTTCATCAGAGTATTGAAAAATTGCTGTGAAACCGAAAGATGGGAGAGATAGAATAACATTTTTTTCATATTAAACATGCTTATTTCGTTTTTTTGTGATGTGAAATATTTCTGCGTAATGAACTAAAATTTTGATGATTGAGTGAATTCAGACAAACGGTAAAATAGGTACCTACCTACCTATCATCAGAATATTTTTTTTTTTGTATTTAGTCAGTAGTTCTAAATTTGAAACAGTTTTTTTCTGATGATTTTTCAAGACTAAGAATCATTTAATCGAATGGAAAATTTCTGAGGCTTTCTATTCAAGAAAAAATATAGTTATGTTGTGAAGAAAATTGGCAAAGTTTATTTTTGAAAGGCAATGTGATCCTAAGGGAAATATACATTTTAAGAACACTTTCAGTTTTGAAAATCACACAATACAGGTCTGCGCTTTTCTTTTGATGAAAACATTCATAAATTTCAAATAAAAATAACTAATCTGTATTAACCTGTTTTTTTTTGGGAAACCGCATAAGGGTTCCAACTGTTACCAACCGTCTGGAGCCAGTGAGACTATGGGATCCTCATTTGAGGTATCTTCTAAGGCTGATGGTAGTGGGTAGGGGAAGAATATGGGATAGAATAAGGTGCGGGTAGAACCTTGCTATTCAGATCTGCTCATCAAATACGGCCAAAGCCATTTCAAGCAACGTTTCAATTCAAGGAGAGCTAAGACTACCACTCAGAGTTGATTGCTTGAAAAGGCTTTAACCGTATTTAGTTCATAGTCAGGTCCATTTCCATCCTCTCCCCACTGCCTCATAATATACCCCAAATCAAGGATACACAAAAAAATGCGACTCTTGTACAGGCACAATAATTATTATACACTAAATGCCACGTTTAAATATACATTTTTATTTTTTCCGTTTGTAAAATGTGTTTTTTTTATTTTTTTTTTATTAATGATTTTTCTACATAGATTGGTATAATTTTACAATAAAGGAAACATTTTTTGAAGTGAAACTTCTTTACGCGCGTTATGCAATTTCTAGGACCGGAGTAAAACCAACTCATGACCGTTATGAAAAACCGTGATCATTTCGCTATAGGAGCCTAGCCAATATTATATACCTACTTTAGGTCACTCTCCAAACTCAGCTTCGCGGTCTAGAGGCAGAGCGCCCGATTGTCGTCGTGAAGAACCGAGGTTCGATCCACGCTTTAACTAATATTTTTTTTCTTTTAGTGATTTTTTTAATAATATATTTTTTTAAAGTGTTAAAATGCTCTCGTGCTGCGACTTTTAGATATTTTGACTATATGATATTTTGGTCGAATACGTAATAACCGCGGTCTAGAGGCAGAGCGCTCGACACTCGTTACGCAGGACCCGGGTTCGAATCCTATATTTTTATAACTTTTAATTTTTTTTATCAACGATTTGTAATAATGTAGTAAAAAATTAGATAAATTTGTTAATTTAAATTTAATTTACTTTACGGTACCTATATGATATTTTGGTCGAAATATAGCTTAAAAATCGAGCCGGTAGAGTCGCTCGGTATTTTGATTAATTATTTTTATTTATCAACGATTTGTAATAATGTACTAAAAAATTACATAAATTTGTTAATTTACCTTTACTTTAATTTACGATACCTATAATATGATATTTTGGTCGAAATATAGCTTACAAATCGAGCCGGTAAAGTCGCTCGGTATTTTGATTAATTATTTTTATTTTTCAACGATTTGTAATAATGTAGTAAAAAATTACATAAATTTGTTAATTTACCTTTACTTTAATTTACGGTACCTATATGATATTTTGGTCGAAATAAAGAGAGAATGAAATGAAAAGAGAGAGAGAAGAATAATAAAAGTTTCCCTTCCGTCGTGCGTAGGCTTGCCACACACTGTATTTTTTTTATATAAACAGTTAAAAAGTAAAGAATAATACATTTAGCAGATTAACCAAAAAATCCCACATAGGCATCGCCAGCTCGTGGGTATACTTGTGTTTATTAACAGTTAAAATTTTACTCACATACATACATTATCTTTGTAGAAGATCAGTAAATAAAATAAAAAAAAATAAAAATCAGTGTTTACAGAATTACAATTCAAAAGACATGATTGAAAAATGTTACAGCAGGTCGGATGTTACGTCAAGTAAATATGATTCATCAAACAGTTAAAAAGTAAAGTAAAACTCATTTAACAAAATAACCAAAACAACAAAAAAAACCCACCATTTGTTAAAGTTAAAAATTTTACTCACATAGTTACCTACGTACATACATACATATTAAGAAGATTATAAAAATATAAAAAAAGTAAAGAAAATTTTACGATACATCAGTTCAGATGTTACAGCAGGTGAGATGTTACAGCAAGTAAATGTTTGTATCAATGGTATTTATCCAAGACTTTATTGCATTTTTATATTTTTTGTTGGAGGATTTATTTTAACATTCAATTTCTGTAGTCTTTTAGAGAGCATTATACATTTTTGATGTTATAAAATACGCATGTCTTTGCGCAAGTCTGGTTTTACACAGTGGAACTTTAAAAACATTATTTAACCTGTTACTAAATCGGTTTATATTTTTTGTAAAAAGGGTATTTAGATCAAATATATATTTTAAACATTGTAAAAAGATAATTTTTCTTATCGCAAACAATTTAGCTTCTTGGAATAATTGCATCGAAGAGTTGTTCATATCTTTATGCAACAATATCTTTATTATTATTTTTTGCGTTGTTTCTAGTGGCTTAACATGCGTTTTATACACGCCCCCATACAATTATTCCATAAGATACTGATGATTGCACCATAGCATGATACACCAATTTCATTCTTTTAATGTCGACTATGTAATTTAAACGTTTAAAAATATAAGTAAAATACCTAAGATTATTTACGAGCTTTTTTATGTGATCTGTCCTTTTGAGTTGGCTGTATATTATAATACCTAAGTATTTAACTATATTCACCATATTCATTTCTGTACAGTTTAAACATGAGACAGGTTTGCAAGTATTTTTGTGAAACCTTATATTTAAGGGAGATAAGGGTGCCGCCTTTTTGTTATTATAAAATGGAATATAAAGAGTTTTTTCACAATTAAGGGTTAGAAGGTTTTGATTGAGCCATTCTTTGACAATGGATGTGCATTTATTTGCATTTTCAGAGACTTCGTTCTTGTTAACACACATACACAAATACTCGTATACATTACATATATAGACGTATAATTTGTACCGACACTTGTCGTAAGTAAGTTTTACAAAAACAAAAAATTAAAACCTCATTAATCATGTCGTTAATTTTTCTCTTCTTCATAACAGCTCGTCTAATTTACTGTAACGAGATCAAAAGATTCGATAGAACATTATTAAATGTTTGAAAAATATACAAAAGAATTAAAGACAGTATTTTAATTCATAGAATTAAAAATCCACCCGCGTCACTAATCTTCGATTAGTAAAATCATCATCAATCATCAGGTCCAGGATTTACAACCCTGGAAAATGGAGGAGTTGCGCAAATATCATCATATAAAAAAAGAATTTTGCACATGGTATTTGTGATTTTCCTCTTGTGCGATTATTATTTTTATATGGCAGCCATGGAATGCCTTTTGCATGAATCAGTATGGAATTCCAGTATTTAATGAGTATTGTACAGCTACGTTTGCTCCTCGTATCATACTTCATATTTGAAATTAAACTGTGTTTTTCAATTCTGGTTTCTTCATTATTAAATTCCCATTCAGCTCTGTTTACCGAGAAATAGATATTTTTAATAAACTTTCGGATGTTTTATTATTATTTTTTTTTAATGTGAAACCGCACAACAATCCAACTGCTCCCAACCATCTGGAGCCAGTGAGACTATAGCATCCCCAATTGGGGTATGTTGAGAGGCTGACGGTGATGGGGAGGGGAAGGAGAAGGGGAAGAACCTGGATACTCATATTTGGTCACCAAACACGGCCAAAGACATTTTAAATAACGTTTTAATTCTGAATGGTGGTCATACACTAAAGGGATATTGAGAGTATCTTGCATTGTGGAACGTGCAGGATCAATAAATACAATATCATGGATATTACTTTTATCATTAAATCGTGAAATAACACAAATATTAATTTATATTATTTCTGACCCAATGCCTTACACTGCAGTGGAAAGGTTAGGTTCATACATTATTCCTTGATACACTGAACCTCAGATTCTTACCTCTTCCTCATACCTTTTCCTTTTCTGAACTTCCCCTCCTTCAATTACTTAGAAAGACTCTCCAAATAGCATAAACTCTCTGCAGGGAATTTTTTTTCCTCAGGGCAGGAGTTCATGCAAATAAAATACTAAACTAAATTGATAATAATTGGTGCATTGTCTAAGTGAAGTGTTGCGGAGTAAAGAAATAAAGAATTCATTCAAATTATTAATAAAACAATGTTACACATTATAGTAGTAGTTTAGTAAGTACGTCACCATTTAAAATCGGATAAAAAAGGGTTAAGGTCACTGTGACGGAAATTCTCGTATTGCTACGTCCCTGAGGCATAAGGTCAATGCTTATATACATAGCTTATATACATGCATACATATGTTTATATACATAATAAAATATTAATTTGTTGCGCATGCCGGGATATGAACCCGCGACCTACGGGTTGCTCTCGACCACAGAATCCGTGACATGCGCTCCCCTGACAGATAAAATAGGGATCTTATATATTTAAATATATTTATATATTTTAATATTCCTGGGTTACAAATAGCCTAACAACATTTGATAATCTCATCAAAAGTTGCTTCTGTCGTGATGGAGGACTAGCCAGTCAATGAATCTTACTCCATAACCTAGTTGAGGACCAAACGCGATACCAACTCATCCACCTACCGATATTATGCAGTTACGCTTGGGAAATCCAAATGTATGTGTGAAATAAATAATTAAATACCTAAAAATGTACAATAAAGCTGAGTGATTGGCATACTTAAAAATAATTTCATTGCCAATAAATGTGGTTTGTTTCAGTATACAAGTGTAGGTACATTTAATTTAGTTTTATTTAAATCGTAAAGACTAATCAATAACCTATTAAATACTCAGAGTAAATAATCAGTTTTTCCCATCACTGGCAGTTTAACCTCAGAAAGTAAGTATGTACCCCCGTGAGTTTCGGCTCGACTGTCCGACTGCTAGCCAGTCTCAACCCCTAGGACGGGCTATCTACCACCTCGCAAACTACAATTTATTTTTTGTCATCCGTTTAAAAACGTATGCAATCTGAAAATAAATTGGATTCTTCATCAAAGCTATCGCGGTGTTATTTTTGATTTTGCAGCACTACCTTATTGTCCAATTACAAATGGCTTTGTATCCTTTGTGGACCACCTGTACGTGTATATATTATTATCACCCTACCTCTTGTATTCAATTTGGTGAAATAGCCTCGAGCGATATTTGGTATATTATGCCAAGTTTGCAAAATGTTTTGAGCTATCGCTTGCCATAATGTGCAAAATTTACAGAACCTAAAACTATGGGATAAATGATTAAATCTACGTGAATTCATTGGCTTTAAGCCGCAGTAATTAAATTTATATGTTTAATTATTAATATTTTGTGGATTTTTATTAATTACATTAAATGGTAAATGTGTATGTTTATGACACCAATAGCTTGAGTGTATACAAAATTTATTTTTACAGTATTATTATTATATTGTATGTTCTGAGGCTGAAAGTAGTAGGGAAGGAAAAAAAGAGATAGGGAGAAAGAAACCTGACTATTCAGATCTGGTCACGTTTAAAGATATTTCAAGTAACTTTTAATCTGAATGGCGGTCTTTCACAAGTGTGATACTAAGAGTATCTTTTACCTTGCAACGTACCCCAAATATACTTTATTTATAATATTATTTTATAAAAAATGCTTACAAATTAATCAAACAAATTTTTTTTCTGCCCACCGGGATTTGAACACGCCACTTACGGATTCGTAGCCAAGGATCGTTACTACTCAACCACGGAGGCCGTCAAATAACGTCGTATCGTTCGAACGATAATTGCCTTCAAATATCATTCGATTTTTTTTTAATGTTTTAGTATGAGTTTTGCTTGCCATGGGATTAATATTTTTACACTATGATGCATTGTGCTAACTAGAAATTATTTTTTTTAATGGAAAATTAAGACTATTCAAAATTAACATCTAGAAAAACTATTGTGTTTGAATAATGTAAGGATTCAGCAACCAAATAAAACCATTTGTGTAGTATTTAAAACTTTCCCTTAGAAATGCAATTTTCCACGAAAAAAATAATAAAAAATCGTGGAGCTTTTCAAGCATCAAAAGCTACTTTTTGCAACAATGAGAGCAAGTTTCAGTCGAGAAGTAAAGTTTATAAAATAAAAGTTTTGTATTCATGTAAATTCATGAAAATATATCTGTATCGGGAGAAGAACAACAGCACTACTAAGGGTAACAAGAAGGTAGTTACATCTGAAGGCAATGTCATTGTTTATGCAACCAGGCAAACATAAATTCATTATGGCGCGAACCAAACTTCACCGCGCATTTTCTGAGAGCTATGAGACTAATGGGGGAGAGGGGGGTTGTCATTTTCATTTGAATAAAAGCAGTAAGTCACGCCTTCTTGTCACTACCCTTCATAGAAGGCGATAAAAGAAATGACTTTTTTAAGCCTGCAAAAAAATGTAGCTAAATTTAATATTTTGACGGCCAAAATTAGGTCACTGAAATTAACCCGCGGAATTTATTTGTCTGATGAAATGAAGCAATTGAAGTTTGCATCAGCGAATCTCTTTTTAATGGCCCGCCTGAAAACTTTATTATCATATTTATACAATAGTAGTGTGACAATGTGAACTCATAGAAATGTACTCACCAACAGTGCCTTTTAGTTGGTACTCATAAATACAAATGTAAGGAATGGAAATTTGAATTATTCCAATTATAAATTTGGGGGGTGGGTGTGGATATCGCCGCCCTTGAAATCATTAATTGGATAACCTCTGCCATTGGTCACCCCAAGTGGTTCTCTAAGTTTGGTGACTTTTCAGAGGTGCCCGGGTTCTTGGGGTGAGGTTTGTCCAGGGCTTGGTGTCGCATGCGTTTGTACGCTAGCAGAGAGGCGGGCCGGATCGGTAGAGGCTGATTGTGGAAGTTTCTTTGATCTCTCCAGCCAGACTCTCCTGACCCAATGACTTGCACTGCAGTGGAGAGGTTGGGTTCATACATTATTCCTTGATACACTGAACCCCAGATTCTTACCTCTCCCTCATACCTTTTCCTTTTCTGAACTTCCCCTCCTTCCATTACTTAGAAAAACCCTCCAAATAGCATAACATCTCTGCAGGGAATTTTTTTTCCTCAGGGCAGGGATAATGTAAATAAAATATTAAACTAAATTGATAATAATTGTTGCATTGTCTAAGTGAATTGAAGTGAATTCATTCAAATTATTAATAAAGCAATGTTACACATTATCGTAGTAGTTTAGTAGGTACGTCACCATTTAAAATCTGATAAAAAAGGGTTAAGGTCACTGTGACGGAAATTTTCGTATTGCTACGTCCATGTGGCATAAGGTCAATGCTCATATACATAGCTTATTTTTAGATTATTGATCTAACCAATACTTCAAGAAAAGTTATTTTGAGCTTAGAACACACAACATTCACATAAAATCTTGTTACATTTCCAACCGTCGTGAATAAAAAATATTCTCTCTTCAAAAGTTTGTCCCACTTTTATTATTAAAATTCAAATGTCAGACTGGGCCATATACAGTGCATAAATTTTAAAGTTTTTTTTAATATTAATCACTTCGAAAATAAGGTAATCGTTAGGCCAGGGGATGAACGCTCGACGACTGCTTGTCGGATCCAGTTAGACACTCACAGATATTAACACAACAGTTTTTTAACATAACCTTAGTGAAATAAATGTCTAATTATTAATCCGAGGGTTCACAGCCGCTTTATCAAAAATGATCTAATTATATTAATATAACATAATATATTATTAATCTAAATACAAATACATTAATTGCTGTCAGACTATTTGGTCATGTAAGATATCCCTATGTCGTGTGTTAATACTTATCAATAAACCTACAAAATAACTGTATTGTCTTTTTACCTTAAACATCCCAGAGAGCATTATTTTCATTTTACATAATTAATTCTGCCTACAAAATTTACCGCTAGGTAAACTATTACTTACTACACAAGACAGGTGTTGTGTTGAGCACTTAGGTAAATTCTTAGTATTATATATAACCTTTAAGTTTTTTTTTTTTTTCTTTTTTTTTTTTTTTTTTTTTGTTACATACATGGTTTTAAAATACAAATTATGTTTTTTACATACATATTAAAAAAAGAAAGAAACAATGCGAATTACAGAAAAGTATATGTACACATGCACATATGTATACATATATAGTGTATTACACACCATACATAACATACACACACAATACACGTACACACATGAAACACGAGTTCATAAACAGCATATACATAGAAATAATAATATGCATAAATGTATGATAGCAAAAAAATCCCACATAGGCATCCCACAAGTCCTACTGCCAATTCAGACCAAGGCGACAGGTTTCCTTTTGTTCTGGAGCTTTGAAAGGATTTTGAAAACAAAATTAACGAAAACCTATGTCAGAGCTTGTTCGAGATGTATTTTAATTTGTTATTCATTGACACCTTTTAGGTTCATTTGAGATGATTTACGAACATAAGAGAAAACTGAATACATCTTTATCACGTCATATAGAAAGCTACGAGAAAGTAGATTCCCTAGAATTTCCAACTAATTCCGGTAGGTACCTACGCATTTAATCGTTTGAATGGCAAAACTGCTAATCATTTTAATGTAATATTTTTAAGTATTTTTGTACTCCCATATAAATTAATATAAATTTACGAATTATTTACTGTTATCAAGTTTAATTTGTAAAATTCCTTTTAATTTTAAGTTTTTCTTTTACATATTGAATAATGATATTATTATAATTAAGTTTATTTATAAACAACTCCTGTTGTGTAATTAGTACTAGGCGTGACAGTATTTTTAAAATTAACGTTACATAATTTACGCAGCGGTTAAAAATGAAACATATGTAGCGTCAAGAAGAATCCAGATTAACTCATTAATAATAAGCAGCTCAACCTACTTAGTACCTACTTGCGAGTTACTACGGACAGTTAAATTGTAAACAAAGCAACCTACCTGCTACAAGCATCTACTTGCCTACTTGCGACAATACGATCGCAAGTCGGTCTGGCACATTACGACAACTCGCCAGAAGGTTCGAGCCTATCGCCTATGCGTTAACGCAGTGCGACCGAAAGTTCCCAAAAGACCCAGACTGAGCGAGTGGCTCCGATTTAGTTGCAATTACACCTACGTACTGTCGCCGCCAGCCGTACAGTATAAATAAGCCCGACGCAGCGAGCAGTCAGTCAGTCATCAATCTGCCGTCAGTAGACAAATCTCGCGAGTGACAACCGGTACGCCCCGCGCCCCCCGCGAAAGACAATACACCCGGCTTTGCCCGTACAATCATGGACTCCATCGGGACATCATCTTAGCGCCTTGGCCACGTCCCTGGCCAGCGCTACACGGATTACAGCGCCCTGGTTCCAGCGTCTGTGCCCAGCGCTTCATCCACGCACCATGGCCACCACGAGGAGACGCAGCATCCTCACTGGTCTACGCAGCTCCCGCTCAACCGCCTACAAGGTCCACCGCATCTTCGGCCTTCCCGTCAACACTGGAGTACTGATTCCCAAGATCGCCAGTGCCTGACAGTCAACGAGTCCTGGTCACCAGCGCCCGGCGTCGACTCACTGACCCGCGCTTGACCAGCCATCACAGCCAGCTTCCGGTGAATACAACACCAGTCCTACATATACTCTCAACACGGCAAACTGACTCACCAATAAACACTGTGACCTTCACGACCCGTCTTTTATTTCGTGCCTATCACCTAGATCCCCAAACATATAATAAATGTGGGTGTTTGGAATTTGACGGATCAATATCTAATAAAATTGCAAAAGTTCTCAAAAATTGTGGCTTAGATATTACCTTCCGCATAAACAATAATTTAGGATCGTGTTTTAAATACTTGAATTGGGTCATGTCAGGAATTGGGTAATGTCAGGAATCGGGACATGTCAGGAATTGGGTCATGTCAGGAATTGGGCCATGTCAGGAATTGGGTCATGTCAGGAATTGGGTCATGTCAGGAATTGGGTCATGTCAGGAATAGGATCATATCAGGAATTGGGTCGAGGTCAGGAGACGGAATAATAAAAGAGTAAGTTTCTACTAAAAGACACAACTTCCAAAAATATTAACATTAACACATAATATAATTTAGGTTAGATTCTTATTTTTCTCACTCCCTCGTGAAAAGGTAAAGATTGATTTCGTATTAACTATTACATAATATTACAGTCAAAATTAATGATTAAACGCAATTCATTTCCCCATAATTTTAGAAAGATTTGTGAGTAAACTGTTACGTAAAGGACTTACGTAACAAGGTGTGTGGATCCTCCGTCTTAATTTATATCTGGAATTTATATTGATTTATATTGGCTAAATTGCCAACCCTGGAATTATTTGGTAAATTTTGGTTGCCACATCTGCAATCGGATCACAAAACCTGAGGAGTTCAAATTGAAGAAGCGTTCATTCCTTGTTCAACATCCCAGAGCAGTTGGTATCCTTTTGGCTGGTGACCGATGGATCCACTTGATTTCGTAAAGCATCTTTCGATCCTGCACTATCACAGGTTTTTGTCTTGGGGACAACATTGACAAGGCGATTATTTTCTACGTTTCAAGCGGATATGAGTTGCTACCATCAGCTGTCTTTAACTTTGCTGCATTCGGAATCGCATCCCATTTTTTTAAACACCCACGAGGCTCAATATTTCACTTAGTTTCTGTATAGAGGGTCTTTTTAAATAAAGGAAGGTGAGGAAGTTCTGTGAAGGAAATAGGTATGAGGGGTGGTTATGGATCTGGGGGTCATGAATGAGTGCAAGAAGATTGGCCGATAGTCGAGAGAGACCATCTGGAGAAGTAAAAGGGTCTCCCCAAACTGTCCTCTCCCGGTCCGACCCGCAACGCAGCTGGTCGGCAGGCGCTTTCTGAATACCCCTCACCCGATGAACCCGGGCACCCCTTCCAAATAATCAAACGTAAAAAACTACTTAGGATGACCTATGGCAGATGTTACGTGTTCTATAACACGTAAAATGAACCGTAAATCACATCCACATTAAAATACGACAGTAAAGAGCTCATTCGATTGGTTTTGAATAAATCACGGGAAAAGTGGAATGAAGGATACAGCCTACCTTGAATTCCCATGAATCCGGGCAATAGGGCTTTCGATGCACTTGCACTGTTCGGGTGAAATTTCCTCCACAACGAGATAAACGAGAAAAACGAGAGAATTTTGATATTTAATACAAATCATGTGAATATTACAACGAGGATACTAAGATTGCACCTTCTTGCTATACGACACGAATTCGACTGTCTTGCGACAATTTACAGTGCAACATAAATCATCTTATTCATTCCAATGTGGGTAAGGCTGTTTTAAGGAAGGGAATAGATAGTAGATATGATAGTATATGTATGGGAAATGATAGTAGGTATTATCCAAAACTGTTTCAATACTAAACAGCAGAGGTGTTGGCTATCCAATAAATAATTCTGGGGCGACAGTACCCAAATCCGCCTGCCAAATTATTAAACTACATTAACAAGCCCCCTTTTTGCCAGAAAATTTAATTTAGAATGCAATTTTTATTGCACAAAGGGTAACAATTATTACCCTTTATAATAATTGTTACCCTTTGTGCTGTGCATAAAAAAAAATCTTGTCTTAAACATTAGTTTACAAAAAAAATAATAAGCAATTTTTATTGACTATAATCTTTAAATGCATAACTCTTTCTTTCCATTAATAGAACCAATAATAATTATAGTAACCTAACGGGTGTAATCACTAATATTGGGTCAGAAAGAATTACCTTTTCCTGGCAAAAGGCGGTCAAGCGTGAGGCAGTCCGAGGTACATTACATTGATTTGCCTCAAAAGAGGTACTGGAGTGAAACAACCTAGATTCCCAAATAAGCTCATGAATGTTTGTATAAAGGGATCTTTTTTACCACTCCCCTATTTAGGAGATGTGTTACCATACCGTGAATACTAATCCCTCTCACCTTTAAATATCAATGCAATCTAAAACACTAGAACCAAATATAATTATTATCATTCCGCGAAGATTTTCACGAAGCACACTAAATGTCACAATGTTTCATACTCGAATATTTATTTTAAAAAGACCGCCAAGTGTTCATATTGCTCCCAATCTTCTGTAGCCAGTGAGACCATGGTATCCCCAATTTAGTATGTTGTGAAGGTAAAGGTAGCGGGGAGGGGAAGAGGAAGGCAGGGAAGTACCTGGCTATTCGGATCTGGTCATTTCAAGCAACGTTTTGATTCTTTTGTCCGTGATTTCGGTGGTTTTTCATCGGGGCTATAATAATAATAATATTTGGAAGATTTTTATAGTACTCTTTTTGCGAAAAATATTTCAAGGGCGCTGTACAAATATATAATAAAATTCTACAATGGTGTCTCTTATTACTGACATACTAATAGTATCTTAAAAATCTGGAACGTGCTACAAAAATAAAAATATTATTTTAATTAATTAATATGTTTACATAAATATATTTTAATAATTAATGGAATTTCACCAGCATTCCATCAGTATTCCATCAGTATAAAAATTAGAAATATTATTTTAAATAAATAAATTGTTAAGTAAATTTTTTTAAAAATAAAATTCACTTGCGCAACCCTGGATTTGAACTCGCGGCCTTCGGATTCATAACCAAATAAAAGATACAGAGAACTGAACAAATACTTATAATTTTTACAAAATTTTGCTATTTATTGTTTATTAAAAAATACAATTACAGAATAATGAAGATTTGACTGTCCAACTGGGAAGGTTTCCCGTTTTAGGACAGTCAAATTGATAGCTTTGCGTAGGTAATGTAACACAAATACATAACAATAACTTCGTAACACTGGAGAAATTACTTTTTATGTAACATTTTTTTTATTTTTTATTTATCAATATAAAGTTTTTTAACATAAATTTTTCGACATCTGTCTCACTAGGATACACCTGTGTCGAGACAGACGTATTCAGGTACTTAAAGAATACTTACAAAGGGGCTATTATAAAATTATTGAAGATATTATTTTATTTTGTATGTGAATTGTTGTTAATGTTTACTTGTAATTTGGTTTACATAATAATATGTTTGTGATAGTGGGACGCCCCATACTTGTTAAAAATAAATTAAATTCATAACATTGCGGAAATTGGTTTCATGTTTACAATATAAGAGATAAGTTTGGAAAAAATCTTAATTTTTTTCACTGTTGCTATTATGTGTAAGAATTATTAATTAAACTGATGTAAGACGTGTTTATAGTACTTATTATATGAGTTTGTGAAGGGTGGTGGGAATTTTAGGTTTATAGCCAAAAATATGATATAATTATATAAATATGCTAGAATGCAATGATTTAAATAAATTTTCAATGTAATGATATACTCGGGCCTTTCCGGCAACGTTCATATATTGCTTGATATTTATTCGTTAAAGTTGTCTAGCCCATGCGTCGCACTTCTCTGAGAGTCAGGACAAATCTATTACTAGTAGTTCTATGATCAGTAGACCTCGTGATATTGATTATTCCAATTTGATAGTTCATAATGCTCATGCAAACTCTGGCGGAGTAAAAAGGTACTTTCCAACACGGCTACTGTCTTGAAAGGATTTTTTTGACTCGGAATACACAAACAAATTTACAAACAGATGAAATGCAAAGCGCTCGATATAAAACAGGCTAATATGTATAAATTCCGCGAGCCAATTAAGGAGCGGTAGTAAAAAGGTCTTGCATACAAAGTATTTCATCTTTTTTTATAGTGCCTTCTCCTATCGGAGTTTGGCTATCATCAAAGCGATCTTTACAACGCAGGCTACAGCATTAAATACAGAGACCGGTACAAAGTTCTAGAAATTGGTGCTAGTACCGAAAAAAAACAAAAACATGCACAACATGTTGTTTTTCTCTTTGTGAAATTGACGGCCTCCGTGGTCGAAGGAATCTCGACAAGCAAGTTGGAGGTCGCGAGTTCAAATCCCAGCGTGCCCAAGTAAATTCAATATGATTAATTTATGTTATTTCATAATTTACCAATCTAAAATAGTAAAATAGTGAATTTGTTACACGTTCCAGAGTGGAAGACACTCGCAGTATCACCTTGGTTTATGACCGCCATTCAGAATTGAAATATTGATAAGAGATAGGTACTTCCCCACCTTCCTCTCCCACATCTCCTTCACCCTCCCGACTATAAACAGCCTCGTAAAATACCCCGATTGGGGATGCCATAGTCTCACTGGCTCCAGACGGTTATTATGTTTCACATTATTAAAGCATTTGTTAGTTTATTAAAAATACCCTTTTCTAGGTAAACAGAGCACAGTGGAAATTTAATATTGAAACAAACAGAAATGAAAAATACTTCTTTTATTTTAAAAATTAAGTATGAAGTAGGATAATCATCTTAAATACCATTCGTATAGCGTTCCATACTGATTCATGTAAAAGGCATTCCATGGCTGTCATATAAAACATATAATGGTACGAGAAGAAAATCACAAATACCAACTCCTCTATTTGCCGGGTCGTAAATCCTGGACCTTTAGGATGATGATTGTAGTAATCGAAGATTAGTGACGCGGATGGACTTTTGACTCGATGGATTAAAAGACTGGCTTTAAAACTTTTGTATATTTCTCAAACATTAAATAATATTCTAACGATGCTTTTCATCTGATTTTGTTGCAGTAAGTTAGGTGAGTTGTTATGGAGAAGAGAAGAACAAATGATATGAGTTGAGGTTTTCATTTATATTTTTAAGCAAAAAGTGGAGAAGCAGTAGACTTAAAATTTCAAAATTAATATTAAAAATAGTGGACAGGATTAGACATCTCTGGTCAGTTATTGTATAGATTTAGCTCTGCAGGATGAAACAATGAAATTCAGTTGCCTGTGCATTACACAGGTGAATTCATCTGAATTATATTTTTTGACCAAAGAAGGCACTGTTTGATCGATTTACGACTAAAAGATTTAAAAAATTTTGTCACAAGAAAGTGACAGTACTTTTTCCTGTTTGGTCGATTTACGACTAAAAGATTTAAATATTTTTGTCACAAGAAAGTGACAGTACTTTTTGAATTACAATGTGTGAATTCAATTTATTCTAAATTCTACTCTCTTGAGAGCTTGTCGTGACAGATAATTATTTCATATCATTTTATTGTGCTGATTGCCGTCCGCTGCCGAATTTGGAGATTAACCTTGAGGATAAGGAATTGCTGCCAATCTCAATGCGAGTGATATATTCGGTGAGTTCTCTATTTTATGTATTTGGCGGCTGAGTGATAATTTGTTACGCTGCCTGCAAAGTGAATTTTTGTAATCAACCCTTTTTTCATGAGGAATTATTTATTCCATGATGGTCTGTGTGGCTTACAATCCAGATCATCACCAAACAGTATGTATATAAATAAAATCGATATAGCAGTTTAAAAGGTTTTATAAATACTCACTGGTCGGTACAGATGACGTTTTACGCTCAGCCAGGCTTTTAGATGGATTTTAAGTTGTGAGCTATCGAAAATTATATACAAAGCATGAAATAACGTAAACTGATAAACTAAAAATGAATCTATATTAGTAAAACAATATAGAAGAAGACAAATCACTAAAAGTACATTACCAACGCTACTATAATTAGGACTGTAGGATTCAACAAAGTGCTAATACAGATTATGTTTGGTTCTATAAATGGGCTTGAAAGATACATCAATAGTACCCCCGAACGTGTTGCCCTGATCATGCATCCTATTGGTTAGAGAACGTGTCTGATAGTTGGTTGTGTATATATTGCAGAAAGAATTTAACATTTTGTTTTGGGTTTCTATCCAACTATTGAAACAATGAACTACCTAGAAATAAAAATAAATATAAAATGATTTGACGAAATCAAGCACCCAACAAATAAGTTATTTTTTACTGCACAAGAAACCCATTTACCCGGAGGGGTGGGGCTGTGAAATCCCTGATTTGGGGTATATTATGAGGCAGTTTGGAGATGATGGAAATGGGTCGGAGTAGGCTTGGTAAGTACCTGATTATGAACTAAGTATTGCTAAAGTCATTTCAAGCAATCAACTCTGAGTGGTAGTCTTAGACCCCTTTCCAACAGGGATAAGAATACATATGCGCAGATGTTCGTCGCCGACATGTTGTAATTTCATCGACAACCAGCCTAGCGAGGTGTTTCTCACTCTCGTCGTCGAGACTATATGGCGTCACTTGCGTCAGATATTTTTAAACAATGCGTGAGCTGTATATCAATTCTAGGAACAAAAAAGTTAACAAAGAATTACAGGATATAAAAATGATAGCTACAAAAACTGTTAGGTCGTGAATGGGGTTATTCTAGTTTTTACGTTTCGAGAACTCAAGAATGATTGGTGTATGGACTGTGCTTGAAGTTGTTTGCGAGGTGAGTACAGAAAGTAAGTATCGGATACTTGCGTATATCCCTTAGGGTCCGAGGTTCTACTACTGTTTTACCACAGAGGTCATCTGCTAACTATTCCATTTGTATTTACGCACTTTGTTCTCTTTGATATTCTTTCTGGTTAAGTGAGCATGAATCGTTGGTGGGCCAAAGTTTCCGTCGAAGTAAGTTTTAATCCTTCAATTCAAACCCACCCAGGTTTTCTAGTAAAACACATAACATCCAGGATGTTTTGGTTAGGAAACCGCAATTATAATTCCTGGATTAAAACAACCTTTTTAAATAAACCAAACATCTCGTTTTCACCTTATTATAAACATAATAACGTAATGTACCTAAATAATATCATAACTCCCGGGAGTCTCAAAAGTTGGGTCCGAAAATTAAGATAATAATCATATTTTTTCATATAGTACAGTACTATTGAGCTTGTATCGAGAATATATGCATCAAATAGATTGATTTCAAGAAAATAATTAAAATATTTACCGTCGCAAGACTTGAGTTTTAACACAATACATTCTCGAAATATTGTATCATAATACCGTGATGCTTGTTTTTGTTTGTATCATAGCTACCGAATACAGAATAAAAATGTATTCCTTCCAATGGATCCTCTTAAAATAAATTAATCTAAATTAGTGTAATGGAAGAGTCAAGAATAGAGATGAAGAATGATTTTTCTGATGAATGACTTGGGTCATATATAATGGGCTTATGGATGGCCTTTGACATTAGTAAATATAACAATTGACGGTATTTCTGAACCCGCATTGTCCGTTATATCTTTCAGCTAAGAAACGTTTATCAAGAGGAATGAACGAACGACTTACTCAATGAAAGCATCAATCTAAATACATTGAATGTATTTAGAAATTTTTCGAACGGTGTTTGAAGCAATTTTAATTACATTTCATCTAACAGCGTTAAGGTCAAGAATCTAAGGACAGGTAGAAAAAAACTAAATAATGTTTTTTATGTTGAATGACAAATGTTTTCTAAGAGAATTATTCGCCTGATTAAATTTGGTCACACCTGCCTTAAGATTGTTAGACTATACAGGGTGTCCGGGGATAAAATGCGATAAACATCGGGAGGTGATTCTTTTCCCACAGGTTGTTAGACTACACGGGGTGTTCGGGGGTATAATTTGATAGACTTGGGGAGGTGATTCTTTTACCATACCTGCTTTAAGATTGTTAGACTATACAGGGTGTCCGGGGGTATAATGCGATACACTTCGGGAGGTGATTCTTTTCCCACATCTGCCTTAAGATTGTTAGACTATATAGGGTGTCTGTGGGTAAAATGAGGGAGGTGATTCTTTTCCCACACAAAGATATAATTCTATATAAGAATTTAATCACCCCCCCCCCCCCCCCGAAGTTAGCGCACTTAATTCTGGACAATAGGTGGATTGTAAAGGATGCTCCTGGACGACACGGGACGATCAAATGAATAAAATACTAAATTGTGAAGAAGACAAAATAGTTTTTATGAGGTGATTTAAAGATCCAGAGCATGCGCTGTGGTATATTATGTGATTTTTCATCTTCTCTAGGATTATAAATGAATATTTTCATCTTCTCTAGGATTATAAATAATAATTAAACGAATATTATCAGCACATCAACAATATCGAATTACAGTTTCAAATTTCCTCGGAACGACCTCTTTCCGTGAATATCTCCGAGGTCTTATTAATACAGCTTCATTCTTTGAAATAGCGTTTTTACCATCAGAAGACATCAGTGGGACATGATACAAAACTAAGTCTGTTAAGTCGGGATGAATAATTGCCCTTCGTAGAAGCCAAGCGAATTTTATATTTAAATCGTACTTGGAGGAGACGGGAGGGTAAAAAGTCTTTTGCTCAGAAGTAGTTGTGATCATATTTTGCTGTGTTAGATGGGAGGTTCAGACCTTGACAGGATTATTTCAAGAAACTCCTCAGCAATATCCATGTTTTTAATTAAATTATTCACCAACTTTCAATGTGAGTTATTGTGGGCCAACATTAAAATAAAATCAAGTTGTATTTTTATTTTGGAACATTACAAATATATAGTTCACGCTTTCACAGTCTAATGATCTGGAAAATTTTAATTATATTTTGCGACATAAATGCAATTAATAAGATTACGATGAAATTTTTCTTGCACAAATTAAAATACTCGTAAGTAAACTAAATTCATTTTCATCATTCAATATTATCATTAGCCGATGAAAATTCTCCGCTGATTGGAAGCGTCTTCAAGCTGCTATAACGTGTTTTATTATTTGCGTTGTCACCCGTTTTCGCCTAATTTAAAACATTCGTTATTCCAGTTAGTTTTAGGCATAGAATAAAGAAGAACGCAAGAAATGCCACGTGGACGTGTTTCGAGATTAAAATATTGGGCCAATCGGGCCTTAAATTTCCAACACAAAACTGTCTTTTACCATGATTACGAAATTCAAATAGGGTAGAGATCTACGACGTCAGGCGAGTATAAAGCTGACAATTCACGTTGGGCCAACGTTATCGATAACTCTCCGACGTGTGAACGGTCTTGGCGAGTTCTTTTGATATGTGCCGACATTATTTGATGTCGACAAACCGGCACTGATCTGTTTGTCGGCCAACATTGGCGAACAACGCGTTGCAACGTCCAATATAAGCCAAGAGGTCATATAAATGTTAGGCCAGGGCATTGTCTCAACGCGTTAAACTGACAGCTTAAGTGAGACAGATCGTTTGCTAAATTGTCTAGAACGAAAGGCACTAAGCCATTGGCGAAATTTGTTTCCATTCAATTTTTTACAGAAGCCATTTATAGTTTTCTTCTTTATTCGACGGTTTTAAGGGAGCCTTTTAAGATTGCGTTTTATTTTATTTTTATTAAAATAGACAAATAATATAAACCTAACAATGTATAATTCAAACAATTTTAATTTTTAAATGACGGAGGATTTAGCTAGCAGAGGATTGATCCCTCGACGCCAGGGTGGTAACACTACGCTTTGGACCATTCAGCTACTACCCTTTCGATTCATAATACCATATCTCTGGAACAATTCTGGGGGCATTTGATACGGTGTTGCATCTATTGACTCCCTGTTCTCTGGGTGGTGTATTACTGAATACCATTACCTTTTTTAAATAAATGTTCTTTTCGTTACTTCATCGATCTCTATCATCTAAATATTTTTTTCGTGTTACCATCAAGGATGTTTATTGTTTATTTATAATTATCCTTAGTTAAGATTCAAAACAAAATAATAACTGTTAAAGCAATTATTTGTTAATTAGTTTTCACCCTTTTTTAATTAGGCTTCACGTGGTGAAATTTTTACGACTGTACGTTGAAACGCTTCACCTCGTGTAGTTTTGAAAATAAGTATATAATAATAACATGCCCTCAATCAAGCGGTAAGATATCATAATGAGGGCAAAATAATTAGCTCGGCAAATAAAAATCCATATAAAACGGTTTTAATATTCTATTTATGATTATTAAATTCTATTCTCTCTGCAATCTGAAAAAGGTGAAATTTCTACTTATCTTTTCTCAAATCGTATAATTTATAAGCCGACACGATATCGGTATGAAAATTACTTAGTAAGGTGAGACGATTTTTTCTCGGTACCTACTCCATACGATGAGAGTACGATCAGTGTGAGATTTCAACATGATAAAAAAATCATTGCAAGGCACTCCATTACTCTATTCACATGGAAAACTAAAGAACATAATAACCTACCTTATATTACATAAAGACATCAAAGGTACAAATATTTTCTGTTGTGTATTGTAGTAAAAAAATGTTATACCTACCTATCTAGCATCATGTCAAATAGACAACTCTATTAAAAAATAATGATTCTTTATATTCATAATTAAAAAAACACAAGAAATTACAATTTACATATATATTAGAAACACTAGATCTAAGGATCAAAAACATAATATAATAAGCGTATATATAAGATTATTTTTCTATGGTGGTAAACTCTACAAAAATATCCCACTCTCATTCAAAACTCATAGCAATATTATATCGTTTGAATCTTCAATAAAAAGCTGGATACAAAACACGGCGAGATCAGAAATAGAAAATTTACTGACACCAAATACAGACTGAAAACAAAACCACTCAACTTTATTAAAAAACACATAAATTCAATTTTTAAATCAAAAGGAATAATTTACAATTATTTCAGAAAAAAACATCATGTAATATGATTGTGTTTATTTCAGAAAAAAACATCATTTAATATAATTGTGATTATTTCAGAAAAAAACATCATGTAATATAATTATGATTATTTCAGAAAAAAAACATTAAGAAATATAATTATGACTATTTCAGAAAAAACATCATGTAATATGATTATGATTATTTAAAAAAAAAACATGATGTAATATAATTGTGATTATTTCGGAAAAAACATCATGTAATATAATTACGATTATTTCAAAAAAACATTAAGAAATATAATTATGATTATGTCAGAAAAAACAGTTCATTATAAGCCATTTTTGCAAAATCACCTCAAGGGCGCTGTACAAATTAATACATTTCTACAATGATCTGTGTTATTACTAACTATGTATTTATGAAGATAATATACAGTACCATACTTACCTGGTAGGTCACATGAGATTAACATTGTTTATTGTTTATTAGCGAAATTTAGAGACGGTACGCACGCACAGGACATAATTGCAAAATTGGACGTAATTGGACTCTCCGGTATTTATTTTAATAAAATATATTTATGTTCGGTAAGTTTTTAGATTCTCACGGCCAAAAGCATTTTTGTTGTTTGTTTTTGGGGTGTTATGCCGTGTTGCGCTAACTCCTTCTTTAGCCGACGTTTCGGACAGCGTTGCAGTGTCCATCATCAGGGCAGATCCGGTTCGACACATCTTCGGATCTACCGGATCTGCCCTGATGATGGACACTGCAACGCTGTCCGAAACGTCGGCTAAAGAAGGAGTTAGCGCAACACGGCATAACACCCCAAAAACAAACAACAAAAATATATTTATGTTCTTTATTGAGCGTGTTTAGGAAAGGAAAACAAATTTTATGCTCAGCAGTACTACAGTTCAAGGTTTTGATCAGAATTCACTTTACTAAATGTGATTCGTCCCTCGGTATAAGACATATTTCGAATAATGTAAATCCAATAAGAAAACTGGGTTTAGGATGTATGATAGGCAAAAAAAGAATAATGTAACATATTTATAATTATTTCAGAAAAACACTACATAATAATTACTTACCATATAACATAATCCATACTACAAAATTTAAATAATATGTAAATGAAATCGTCAGCACTGGAGATCCCAGTGAGGATATCATTACGTTGATTTGTTACAAAGAAAAGAAGACAATAAAACATTTATTATTATTATATTATACCTATCAACCGTTATTCCCTTAAAAACTTGTCATTTAGTAGAAATAAATGTTTAATTAATTTTTCTTTGAAATTAAAAATTTTCCATTTCATTTTTCAATTACATCATTCATGAATAAATAATGTTTTTCCGAAAAAAACTTCCCTATACAGAAATATATTTTGTTCAAAGGCTTTTGGAGCAATTCAGTCTCTGAGAAATAAATATCATTGGCAAGAAGCACAAGGAAAGATGTATCTAACGTGAGCCATATTGCGTTACATGATACAAGGAAAAGTGAAGTATAGGTGCTTAGTTTTACTGCTTGAATACACGTCTCTACCAATACCATATTCGCCCGCGAAATATTTTTTATAGGGTGATATAAGTGTAAAAATGTTTCAGTATTTTTTTTATATAATTTTTTTTTAGCTAACGTATACCCGGCGTTGCTCGGGGACTAGTAAATGGTTTGGGGTTAAGTTTCGGGTTTTGTTGATTTTAAAATACTTGACAACTGGGTGGATTTTTAAGGTGGAAATAATATTATTGTATTTTAGTAAGCATTTGATTCACCTGATCGTGCAATGTCTTCCTCAGACGTCCTCGACTTCTTCAAGCATTCACTTCCAATTTATACATTGTACTTATACCTCATTCTTCGTTCATCAACTGTTATTTACTTTATTATTATTTGATTCGTTTTTTTATCGGGTGACTCCAACTTTTTCTACCATTCATACCACTATCTAAACACTCCTGGCAATAATAAGAACTAACTTTCGAAATCGGTCTTGTAGTTTTTGAGTCTATAGGGGACATGGGAAATTCATCAAATATCGTATTTCTTTCTTGAACACATTGGTCGATCGATTGTGTGTGTATGAGGCCTAGAAGTCAAAAGGTAAAATGGCAACACTTGTTTTCTTTCAAATTGGTATAGATCACAGATCTATTGATTAACAGTAGAATGTGTTTAACCTCAGTATTTCCACTTTGCAATAAAATCCAAATATATTTTGTATTCCTGAACTTACCGAAAAATAAAAACTATTTTTGAAAGGTGATAAAATACGCATTCTAATTTTACTGTTAGAAAAAAACATATAATTTTTCACATATATAAAATTTTAATGCAAACCTGAATAGTTTTAAAAATTTACAATTAACTTTATGAAAATATCGTATCCATATTTTCAAAGCCAGTAGTTACTAAAAATTAAAGAAGAATCCCATGAATAATTATTTCCAACGTTAACCAATCATATTTTAACAATAAACAAAAATACCGACCCTTACCTACTCTTGTCCGGTAGCATGTTGAGCAATAATTAAAAGTGAACAAAAAACGTACCTACCCAATTTACCAATCCCATGACCGTTGCGATCACGCCACAAAATACAAAAACCAATTTGAAGATCCTCGTCTACCTGACACCATTAAAGCAGTAAAATATGTAAAAAGGCTATTTCATATTTATTAGCCGCAAAACCTGAACACAGCCAATGATTTTTCCTTTTTATTAGGTGCTGTTTTTAGTTTCATACTTTCCCACAGCTTATATTGAGTGGGGTTGAAAATATGGCTATTTAAACGGTGTCTTGCTGAGTATCCCTTCATTAAAGAATTTAGTAATTTTACGAAACATAACCCTGAAGAACGCTTAGTTTGATCCCTTGATATAGGTAAGTAATTATGTTTAGGGGGGAACTCTTTCAGAATCGAACAGGTATATTTGTAATATAATACAAATGAGCTCCCGGCCTATAATCGGCTACCCTCGGATGCAGTCGGAACTATTCGGGTCCCAACAATGCAAGCACCGCCACCTATGACTAAATTTCAAAACTAACTTAACTAGATATTAATTACTGCACCAAACAGCAACACTATACTTACGACAATGTACAAAAAATTATAAAATTTCAGTTATTTTTTTTTTCTCTCGATATACTGCTGACTTTTAGGACTGCATCAAATATTCTCATTTTTCAGAGGAGGTAAGGCGTTTTTCTATATGTATAAATAATGGTGCGTTTCCACCTCTTTTATTCCATTTCATAGATTCTACAATGTAGATGAGACTTTCTGTGCCGTAGAACACTCGATACAAAAAGAAACCCATTATTAAACCGTAGAATATAGCAAGTTTGAACGAAATAGAAAATAGCAAAAGTGTTAAAGTGCAACAATTTATTATCATTTTAAAACGGTTCGTTCTATGGAATAGATCACATTAAAGATCATAGAATAGATCAGCCGGGATCCTGGTTTAAAAAATGTTAAAAGTTGTTATAACGCAGTAAGTACTTGAGGACCTGTAGACGAATAGAAATTGGATATTTCCGAGTGGTATATTTTAATTACTTCTTATGAATACATTAATAAAATCTCTATTTTTTCTAGAGGGATTCCTCGGGAAGTAACTAATTTATCGCTGACAAAAATAAAAATTGGTCCTTCCCGCTCATCTTATAGTTGAAAAACTTTTTATAAAATTTGAAAACCGTTTTACATAAGATATTTAATGGTAAGATCCTATTTTTATTAATCTTAAATATAAATAACTTGCATTCCTGGGAATCCCTTTAGAAACATTTAAGATTTTAGTAATAAATACATCAGAAATAATTAGAATGTGAGCGTCGGGGCAAATCCAGTTATCAGGGTATTGTGTCACCTTAACAGACATTATTATTAATTAAATCTATCAAATTTGAAAGGAATGACAATAATTCCATTGAAAATGTCGAATTTAGAATTTAGAATTTGTACACTTGATAAATTTCACGGAATCAAGAAATCTCAATTTAAACCATTGTACCAAGTTTCACCTTGATCGGAGTTATTAAGACCGAATAATATTACATTATCAATTGCGAGTAAAGAAAATGATTTTTCTGTAAAGGTCAATTCATTATTAATAAAGTAACAAAAATAATATGGTATCTTGAATTAGTCACAAAGGAGTGATTAGAGGCTTTGTCCCGGCAAGACAGAGATCCTGGGTTCTACACCCAGTTAAGACCGTTATTCTGTTATTTTATGTTTTTTGTTCTGTTTCACATTTTTTTCATTAAATATTACATTGATGGGTATAACCTTTAATTTTATAAAAAAAGTTATTCAAAGTTAGTTACATTAGCCGTGCTATTGAATAATAGCACGGCTAATATGTACTGACTGTTAAAGAGACCTGTTTTCGGACTTAATGGTACTTGTACGGGACGTGTTTGCCTGCACAAGAAAAGACTGTAAATAATAGGCACCGGCACACATCAGTCCTCAACCTGGGTAATGATTTAAGTAAAACACCGTGAGGTGTTCTATCCAAACCATCATAAAAGAAAGACGATTCGAATCAAAATTCACATTTTAATTACAAGTATTGTACTGGTATACAGAACGTACAAAGGGGTGTAGCTTATAGGTATTTCCTATTTTTTACAGCCAACCCAATTCACAAGAAATAGTTATATGTATTTCAATACAACTGGGATTTAAAATACAGATAGAAAACTGATTTAATCGGAATCCTTTCAGCGATAATTTCAGATTGGAGCACATTGTGCGTCATCGCGCCACACGATACAGCAAATGGCGTAGGCGACGGCTGGAGCAGTGGCCAGTTCAATTGGTAGCCAGCAGGAATCGGCCAGCCTCTAGGTTGTCAGCATCAATGGCTTATTCAGTCGGCAGTCAGGAAGAATTGGCCGGCTTCTAGGTTTTCAGCATCAATGGCTAATTCAGTCGGTAGCCAGGAAGAATTGGCCGGCCTCTAGGTTTTCAGCATCAATGGCTAATTCAATCGGTAGCCAGGAAGAATTGGCCGGCTTCTAGGTTTTCAGCATCCATGGCTAATTCAGTTGGTAGCCAGGAAGAATTGGCCGGCTTCTAGGTTTTCAGCATCAATGGCTAATTCAGTCGGTAGCCAGGAAAAATTGACCGGCCTCTAGGTTATCAGCATCAATGGCTAATTCAGTTGGTAGCCAAGAAGAATTTGCCGGCTTCTAGGTTTTCAGCATTAATGGCTAATTCAATCGGTAGCCAGGAAGAATTGGCCAGCCTCTAGATTTTCAGCATCAATGGCTAGTTCGGTTGGTAGACAGGAAGAATTGGCCGGCTTCTAGGTTTTCAGCATCAATGGCTAATTCAGTCGGTAGCCAGGAAGAATTCATCAGCCTCTAGGTTGTCAGCATCAATGCAGCAGGGATTGGCCAGCCTCTAGGTGATCAGCGGCAGTGGGCAGTTCAGTCGGTATCCAGCAGGTATTCGTCAGCCTTTAGGTTGTCAGCATCTGTGGCTGGTTCAGTCGTTAGCCAGGAGGAATTCATCAGCCTCTAGGTTGTCAGCATCAATGCAACAGGGATTGGCCAGCCTCTAGGTGATCAGCAGCAGTGGGAAGTTCAGTCGGTATCCAGCAGATATTCAGCGGCGGCATGGTCATTTGATTATAAAAACCGGCACACGGAGACGCCCCATTATTGTAATGATGACAGATGCGTCTGGCACAGCTGATAGAGTGCCGGCCGTAAACAGCTGGTTGCAAACAGTTGTAATTTTTAAATTGATTGTGCCATAATGGAGGAACAGATTACAGATTTCAGTTGACACTCAGGAATTTATAATTATATTTAACAGATCGCGTTTTATTTGGAGGTGTTCCGTCCACTCGTGTTAATTTTTGAAATTTGACTGACCCAATATTTTGTTTTAACTGGGTATTTATAATTTCGCCAACAAGCATTCTTGTGACATTAATAACAACAAACAAAAAAAACTTGTTTACTGTTCTAAACGCAGGTGTTTGTATGAGTCAGCGTCAGGTGTTCAATATTCTTTTTTTCCGGCTTGAATCGCCTAGTAACCGAATATTTTTATGCATTTTTCAAATTGCAAATTTTATAATATTTAATGCAATAATATCATGTTTTCATGTTCGATACAGTACTAATCCCTGCTACTGATCTATTTACTGTACTACTGCACGTATATATACTAACCCAGTGCGAAGACAGGTCTCTATAACACGGCCTGTAATAATAAAAATGGCGGTGATAATACTGATCATTATAATTCTGGATTGTTCCTGATTTTCTTATCAGGTCAAGGATTCTCACTGAATATAGAATAATGGAAAAACAAATGCTTAAGAACGATTCATCGAGTTCATAATTCATCATCCTATTTCACACAAATACATATTTTTGAACGACATTGTGATTGATTGAAAAGCTTTCGTGTTATTAAACATCCCCTATATCGAAATATCATTCCTAACCTTATTGGAGTGAGTAGGGTGTTTGTGAGGATTGTGAAGATTGCGTACATAAACCTATAAGAGAGGATAGACCGCCACAAAATTCTGTATTTATTCACACACTTCTTGCTCATAATATATGATCTCATAAAAATCGCTGTATCTCTCTTACTGTTATGGTTAGAAATATGATCTAAACGGTATTAGAAAGAGAAAATCTTTATATCCCAGTCTAGAATGTGAGGAGGCAATAATTTTTATAATACATTTGTCTAGTAAATCTCTCTTTTTCGTTATCAGTAATTTTAGTTCATCGCTTAGACATTTTTAAACAAATTTTATGTTTGCATTAAGAATTGTAACATTTATAAAGTTGTTGGGTTTTAGTTTTCTGATACGTTCAGAATTGTTAAATTTATTCTGATTTAATTTCAAAGCGGTAATACTGTTACCTTCAGACAGAATATGCCAGAGGCCTGAGAGGTTAAGAATTTGTATGATTGAATTTAAAATTAAACATTCATAAACAGGAATGTAGCCTGACCACTATATTATTACACTCTTACATTTTTTAGTTATAACCAATAAATCTTTAAAATAATATTTAATTTTCCATAGATAAAATAAGTAATTTTGATCACATAAAAGCCACTTACCAATGCATTTTTTCCAAATTGTAGGATTGAGTAGAAGATAACTTGGACTATTGAAAGTAGAAATAACTACAATATCGATTCAGTTCATAAAATATTCACACAATGCGCCTACCCATTCTGCACCGTAAATTCTGTTACATTTATGTAACACCGGTTGCTGACTCAAACATTCAGTAGGCGTTTTCAATTTAATTTCGCCGGTTTTCAGCGGAATTGTTTAAAATTGGTTTCAGTAAAACAAATTAATATTATTCGATTAAACAAATAATTCGTTGTTCAAACAAACAGTTGAATATTGGTTGTAATATTTTATAATTTTTTTAAATGAATTTTATCGTTTGATATTTTTTAATTGTATCTGCGTATGGAAGCCGAAAAAATAAACATTTTAAACTAAATTATTTTATTTTTACTTGAATAATTTTTTTTATAACCTTAAAGGTTATAACCCATTAATGTAATATTTAATGAAGAAAATGTGAAACAGAACAAGACACATAAAATTATAGAGTAACGGTCGTAACTGGGTTTAGAACCCAGGATCTCTGTCTTACCCGGGCAGAGCCTTTATCTACTCCTTTATTTCTTATTGTATTTTAAAATGGGAAATCATATTGCTAATTCTGAGGTTAATTTCAGCCTCACAACATACCTTAATTGGGGATGCCATAGCTTCACTGTCTCCAGACGATTGGGAGAGGTTGGGACTCTTGTTTCACATAAAAAAAATAATAACAAGAGGTTGGTAAAAGTCACGTAAAAAAATCATGTCGCAATAGTTTAATGGTTAGAGATATTCTTCAGGTATGACATAGATCTTGGGTTTGATTTACACTTGCGAGAGTTACCTTTTTATTTGATGTGTATTGTTCTGTTTCATATTTCGTTAAAATTTATAAGTATTCTCTTCTTCAGTGATTAGAATTGATTTTTTAGATAATAAAATATAACAATTAAAAAAACAACGGTTAACAGAATCTGGTTTTAAAGACGTGACTAATTTTTAAAATATTTTTTTATTTGTATTACATTATAGGTATATAATAATAATAATCGATATTATTTACCGAAAGGAAACAAAATTGATGTTGATAATATATCAGCTTTCGAACTACTATCAGCTTATTTTCGCAATTTATTATGTACCTTCTCTTGCAATATTATCAGCTCTACTTTATTCCAACTGAATAGAATAACTCCGTGTACTTACCACCTACCACTTATTAATCGAAATGCAATAAATATATATTTATTTCACTGCATCCATATTCTTAAATTTATTTACATTTAATGTGTATCTAATTTAGTAACTGCAATATTAGTCTATTTCATTATCTATACTTTTGTTATCATGCTATATAAATTTGTTTATTTCTTACTTTATAAATAAAAACTTTCTTTCTTTTCTTTACCTTACGTATACTTTAATGGCACTACTCCCCAACTCAAACACGAGAATCGTTTTTCTCTATTGAATTGGATAGTTACGTTAAAAAGAAAACATTTTACTGTAATTAGTTTTTAGAACCATATGTTTTTCTTCTGTAAATCTGTCATAAGTATGTATTTCAAATAATAAAAATAATTTTCCCTAGCAGTGTGACGTAAATTTTGCTCCTAAATGAGACACTCGCTATCTGTGGTTAACTGTTGGTAATATAGATTATCATATTCGGTTTCCACTTTATCAATCCTTCTTCACCCTTTATACTCCCTTTACTTGCTCATCAATTTGTCGCAAAAAGATTTCATATACTTAATTGACACAGCATCAGCATCTCTTGTTCTATGGCCGTAATATATCAAATAAAAATAACGAGGTGTAATCTGGAGACGAAGATGATGCGATGTGATCTGTCAAGAGTTACAGCGTTATACCGCGCCTAAGATTTATAGACTGTCAAACATTTTCAGATAGCAGTAAAATAAAAATATAATATTCGCTTATTGGGTGGCCATAAAAAATAGTGCCTTGCTCGTGTTAGGATAACCCGAAGTTTTGTGAGTTAGTTTTCGAAAGCCTAGTAGGAATGAGCAATATTTTCTATTCTTTTTGTCGGAATTCAGAACGTACGAAAGGAAAAAAAGGATTCGAGTCCAAATCAGGCCTAACGATACGGATGCACACAAGCATTTCTCCTTGTGAGGTTTCAAATACTGAGGCACATTATAATATATTCCTTGCTTGAGTGAATCACATTTAGAAATATAGCTGACGTGTACCCGGCGTTGCTCGGGGTTATGAATGGTTCGGAGTAAAGTTTTCTACTGTACCCGAAAAAAAGGAGCATATTTGTTTCACTTGCACGTGCCAGGGTATAGATTCTCCAATCCATGCCACTCGCAATCTCCGTCGAAAGTAAAGGCATTGCTTGATATTCTTATTCTTGAGTCTCGTCGAAGGTAACGCTAAACCTCAAAAGTCGTTCTATTCGAACAACGAGTGATTCGACCCACTCGTTGTTCGAGTGGAATGACTTCCTCGAGAATCGAGGCCCAGGTCTTCCTCGGGAGTCCTCAACTGCGTCTGCTATTCTCTTCCACATCATACATTCTCCTCACAACCCTTTCTTCATTACTACACATAAGTAATTGATTCATTTGATCTTGCTATGTTTATTTTTGTTATTTGTTTTTGGGGTGTTATGCCGTGTTGCGCTAACTCCTTCTTTAGCCAACAATTCGGACAACGTTACAGTGCCCATCCTCAGGGCAGATGGCTGATGATGGACACAACACGACATAACACCCTAAAAACAAATAAGAAAAATACTTTTGCCGTGAAAATCTTAAATCATATTTGCACGGCTATCTCTGTCGTCTCCGACTTTTGTACCATTCACTGCTGTGTTCCGTATTGTTACTATTAAAAATTACATTATATCGACTTAATTCGACTCCGAATCTCATTCTAGTGTAGAGATAATGCGTAATAGTCTTTCTCTAAAACTACTCTTTAAATACTCCTGGTACTAAGACTGATAATGGTACTGGTAATAAGAACAAAATTTGAAATTTACAGCGAAATCGTTCCAGTAGTTTTGAAGTCTATATCTATTCATTTTTATGTATGTAGATAGAAGATATAACATTTTATTCGATGTTACTCATTTCAAATCCACCTTGAACACTGATCGAAAAAACTTAATATTTCCCGCCTGTACTTCGAGTTTTCGAACACGTTATTGTTTTCTAAATGTGTTAGGTACTAATCGACGACTCGGTACATCGGAAAATAGAAACAAACCTCTAAATAAAGAATTAATTAAATCGAAATTGTAGTTGTGTTCACTATAATATTTAAAAAAAATACATTAGTACACAAAGTAAAACACTTTTTATGTACAACAATCTTTTAAAATTTCGAAAATTTGTCTATAATATAGTAATAAATATGGAATATCAAGACCATGCAAAATATTAATTTACACGAATTAGCTTCATAAGTTAACCACTGATTACAAAAGGTTTAAACTTCAACTTCGAAGTTATTTTAACCATTTGACGGCTCACCTCAAACTCAGAACTCAGATCAACAAAGAGGAATTAAATTAAGACTTCAAATATCATCAAAGGAAATTGGCTACTTTATGTTTCCTGTTTTCATGTTTATTGTGCCTCGAAAAAAGTAAAGGAAGAGTAAAGGAAGGAGAAGAAGTTCTGGAAAGGAAATTGGTATGATGGGTGCGTCCAGAATAGACGGACGTATGAATCCATCCCTCTCATTGCGGTGCAAGGCAATGGGTCTAGAGAGTCCGGCTGGAGAAGTCAAAGTGTCTCCTTCAACCAGTCTCTCACGATCCAGCCCGCTACGAAATAGGTGAACGGACGCGTTTGCCGCCAAGACGTAAACAAATCTCTCCATGAACCCGGGCACCCCTGTTAAGTCACCAAACGTAGCGAACTACCTGGGGTGACCTACATATGTCAAGGTTATTCGTTATTCTCTTTCTTGTAATAAAAAACGTTTTTTTTTTAATGTGGCTGGAAAGATTATTATTTCGATCAATTTGTCTCGTAATTTTTTCACCCAAGCAATTCGCTTCTGCCTAAAACTAAAACTGTTGATTAAAAGTGTCGTCTCAAAAGAAATGTTTTTGTAAAGTGTTATTTTACATAATAAGTAAAAGTATCTCTTGAGGCACTTCTAGCTTACTACATTAGTCAACATCAGTTCTGGCTATACGGCAAAAGGCTCTACAGCGTGGAGACCAATGATAACGAATCGAGTTAGCAGCACCACGCGTGTTTTTTCGAGTGGCGTCTATCTCATTTTGGGTTCAAGATTTCTCCTTGTCGAGATAAACAAACTTTACGTGACTTTGATAATAAAACATCAGAGAAGCTGGCATCAGAATGTTTACTTTGCGGAACATACGAGCTCTATAGCGAGAGATAATTTAAAAGGGACGAAAAATGAAGCTATTTGTGATACATGACAATGACCAATATGGCTGGTTTAGGTATTGCAAAGTTTTTGTTCGCCTGTTCATAAGGATAGATGACAACTGGCAAGACGACTGTTTATTTTCCGTTCCAAAAATAACCATAATTTGGGGATTCGTTTTGTTCTCTGTGACAGCAGAGTGTTAATGTGATTATTTTAGTATTTTAATAGACACCATTATGAAGAGCCAAAGATACTGAGGTTTCCTGAATATCTAGACTGTAAATTTCAGCCTTTTCATAGAGGAAGAGATGAAGAATAAACTAAGAAGAGAGATGGAGTCAGTCAATATGATGGGAGAAGAGAGAGGTACAAATATGAAAGAGTCAAAAGTTCATGAACGTCCTGTGAGGACTTTTTAACGATGAAACTGAAATTGGTTTATCAGAAGAAGATCAAACTTCAGAACGGTTAGGCCAAAGCGACATAAAAAATCTACTCAGCTTTGTCTTGATTTTGTAGGTCAAATCCATTATTTTAAGTTTCCAACGTTTTAAAATATAAAATATAATAAGCATTCAGGTTTTGCGAAATCATATATATATATATACATATATTTATTTAAATTAACTCCACATGTATGTCAACATTGGGTATGCTATGTAGAGGGTCATTTTGTGGAAAGGAAGGAGTGAAACTGGTTCATGAAGAGACCCATGTTGTAAGAGGGAGGAAATACAAGATTGGATAATCTATCAAACGTACCGCCTCTTTCTGAACAGATTCTAAGATTTTTCAGGTATTTTGGGACTCCAGACCAGAGGTGGCTTTCAAATTCAACCATGGAGCGCACTTGCGTTTTGTATAAAGTTAGCAGTTGTACTATAAAGTATCTACGGGCCCTGTTTAGTTTGCCCGGATTTTCAGAGGCTAACTTAACTCTGGCTTCGATGGAGTTACACCAAACATATCAATGGAAGTCCTGTTGGGTAGATTTCTTCCATTCATATCTTGGACGTAGCTGAACATTAATCAAATCATTATAGTACTCGTACAACGAGAAACGAAGAATTATACCGGATAAATACAATACAGTTAATTAAATGTGTGAAGTTTTCGTAGTAGTACGATTTTGCTGTAGTACATTAAAAAAGTTTAAATTCTTTGGCCAATGGAAAATTTATTTCGTCTCGGGACTGAGGTTAGATAAATAGAATTAAGTTCTGGAGAAAAAAACTTGACAAAGAGTAAAAGCTGTTTTAAAGTATTCTTACTCGAAAGCAATTTCAGCACCCGATTGGAGATTAAAGATTATGTCGAAGTGAGATTAAATAGTTTTCGCCATGCTGAAATAAGGTAGTAAGAGTCTATGGAATAGTATTTAAATATAAATCCAGTGTTATAAGGCTATGGTTGAAGCTTGATATACATAATAGAAATATATTTAGCTTTTACGTTCCGTTATTTTCTATTAACTGTATTAAAAAGGTTCAGAATTTCGTTAGAACGAAAAAATATCAATTCTATTTTCACGGCCAAAAGTATTTTTGGGGTATTGTGCCGTGTTGCGCTACCTCCCTCTTTTGCCAATGTTTCGGACAGCATCACATCGTTCATCATCAGGGCAGACGTGTAAAGTGTTAACGTTGGCTAAAGAAGGAGGTAGCGCAACATAGCATAATAACCCAAAAATAAATCACTACATTGTGCAAATTTGAAAAGCGGTACATAACTTTGATAAATTACTATAATACACTATTTTAAAGGTATTTAAGCATTAAAAAAACGGTTTTACTGAGGATTGAACCTTCCTACCCAGGTACTTGAGTCGACAACTCTACTGCAGGACTGACATTTATTTCGTATATTAACTACTGCAATATTACCAATTTCATAAAAATGCGTATACGTTAGCGTATGGATGCGTGACCGGCAACAAAGTTGATATAATGCTTTTTTATCGACAACGAGTCTCTCTGCCGAGTTTCAGCTCGATCGTAAATAGGGAAATGAGTTAATTTCCGCTTCTAAGATTTACATTGATTCATCACTGAAAACAAGAGGCAAATTCAAGTAGATGTATTTAAATAAATCAAAACTCACAGTTGTTGGTCTTCAATCAGGAAAGAGTAGGCAGTAGGTATTACGATGCTGAAGAAAATGTAGATAAAAGGTAAAAGAAGTTTGGGAAGAACCTAGATGTTCCAACCAGGTCACTTAACTTGATTAAGGTAACATAATATTCAAATAATGGGGGTTTGCTCGACGCTCACACTTTCATTATTTCTGATGAAATTTTTTACTCAAATCTCGGATGTTTCTAGAGGGATACCTACGGATGTAAGTTATTTATATTTAAAATAAATAAAAACAGGACCTTACTATTAAAAAAATTGATGTAAAACGGTTTGAAAATTTTATAAAACCTTTTTCAATTATACAATTGGCGGTAAGCACGAAATTTTATTTTTTTAGACGATGAATTAAGAACTTCCCAAGGGATCCTTCTTGAAATATTTGAGATTTTATCAACAAGTTTATCAGAAATAATTATAATAAACAAATTCGACCCAGAATATTGTTTTTACACGACTTATGTCTTATGTCGCTAGGACTTTACTTTATTTTAGTTATTTAATAGGGCAAATTCAACATTGGGTCTGTCCAATACACCAGGGCCGCGCGTCGCGTATTTTTGCGCACGGCTGCTTCACTTACGTCCTTTAGATTCTGGCTTTATTTTAGCGTATTGTCTCATATTTCTTTTACCGGGGCTATACTGAGAGAATCGACATCAGAAACATTATTAATTATTCGATGGTAAGGTTAAAAGAAAAACACTTTACACATCTTTTAATCAAATAATAGTTGTGTTTGTGTAAGCCACAAATTAATTTTGCAATTATTAAAATAATAACATACTATATTTGACTTCATCAAGAAAGATCTTATATATTAAGTAAAAAAGAGGAAATAAATGAAACAAAATAAATTTCGCAGTATGTTGGTAATATAAACATTTCATAAAAAATTACAGTAGTGTATTAGCAGTAAGGTTTGATTATTACAATGCGAGAGAAAAACTCGTACTTTTATGTAGGAGGGTTATTTTCCTTCTTGGAAAAGTGTATGGTGGTGTTAATCTCGCGGTTTGTCATTGTTTCTTGGTAAGACAAGTACCACATCAGCACTCGAGAACAGATATGATTTAAGATTTTCACGGCCAAATGTATTTTTGTTATTTGTTTTTGGGGTGTCATGACGTGTTGCGCTAACTCCAGAATTAACATCATTGCAGAATTGTCAGATGTGACAGATGATGGACACTGTAACGTTGGATAAAGAAGGAGTTAGGGCAACACGGCATAACACCCCAAAAAAAAACTCTAGAGCAGTTTTAAATTCGTCATGGAGTGCATTGTTATAAATGAAAAATGCATTCTGAGAATACCACTTTACTATGAACTGGTGAAATGTCATTTGAATTTGTTTATTTTAATTTCTATTATTAGTACGATAATTTCAATATTATTATAAACTCAATTATGAAAAATTCAGAATTTAATAACTTAAGCTGGCTCTACATACGCGCGCGAAGTCGCGCCGTGAATTCACGCCGTGAATATACGCCGCGATCCGCGCGTGAACTGTGTCCATCCACATTCGCAAAGCTTCAGTCTTGTTCGCGACTTTAAAGCGCGCTCTACACTCGCGGCGCGAACGGCCGCGAAGGCCGCGAAACGCGAGTGTGGATCTAGTTCACGCCTTCGCAATCTTCGCATTCGCGCTTCGCGCCATTCCCCGATTTTTGTCGGTTTTTTGGCCCGCGACAAAGGGTTTGCGGTTTAAAGCCGCGAATAAGACTGAAGCTTTGCGAGTGTGGATGGACACAGTTCACGCGCGGATCGCGGCGTATATTCACGGCGTGAATTCACGGCGCGACTTCGCGCGCGAGTGTAGAGCCAGCTTTTAACCGCAAACCCTTTGTCACGGGCCAAAAAACCGACAAAAATCGGGGAATGGCGCGAAGCGCGAATGCGAAGATTGCGAAGGCGTGAACAAGATCCATAATTGGGTTTCGCGGCCTTCGCGGCCGTTCGCGCCGCGAGTGTAGAGCGCGCTTTACTGAATTTTCGGCTTCTACATGTTCATTGAACAAATAATTTGCGAAATACCAGTCGTAAGCGACAATAAAAAAAATACCGTTAGATTCATTATTAATGGTTAATTATTATGTCTTTATGCGCCAGTTGATTCACATAACTGAAATAATAACAGAATTTTAAAAATAGCCTTGAAATTTTATGAATTATTTAAATTCTGTGAAACAACCCATTCTCAATGTGCATGTTAAGAGAGGCGTTAAACAAATGCCTATTAGCAGCGGTTTTTCATTTGTCAACATGATCCAATTATCATTATTTTTCTCTTATTCCGCTTCACTCTCAATACGCAATATTTCACTTTCAAATAAATGGATTTAGCTTTATTAATTCAAAACATGATTTATTATGTCGGGGGAGACGGAAAAATACGCACTTTTAATTTTAATTTCGTTTATTAAGTCACTTACGCGATATGTCAATTAGTATGCGGCGCCGTTATAGTCGCAGCCGACGGCGACTATGTTCATATCAAGAGTTGGATTATATTCATAATATCGTAATTCATACCTACAAAATATTTCATATACACTGCTGCCAACCAAAAAAAATTTAGTATTGCCATATAAAATAAATAAAGCTAAATCCATTTATTTGAAAGTGAAATATTGCGTATTTACCGTGAAGCGGAATTCGTTACCTTTAATAAAATAATAATAATACTTGGATGACTTGTATAGCGCCGTTTTTGTGCAAAAACACCTCAAGGGCGCTGTTATCTTTTAAAAGAGTAATAGTAAAATGTTATCAAAAAATCAATCAAAATCAAAAATTATTTATTGTAAAATAAAAATTACAAAAGGTGTAGCTTATGGGTAGACCCCATTTCTTCCAGCTAACCACATTTATTTAATTACAATGTTTATATAATATTATTTGTTTTATTATAATAATTACAATGTTTATACAGATAAAATAACAATATACCAATGAAAAAATAAAAAAAAATACAAATATATATAACAATAAAAATAGGCGTTTCATTTACGTGAGGTATTCACTCAACGTGTAGTGACATTTATTAACAAGGAAAGTGTTTAGTAACGATTTGAATTTGTGTGTATCTTGTATTTGTTTAATGTTATGTGGAAGGTTGTTATATACTTTAATGGCCATGTAGTATGGTCCTTTTTGGAATATTGTTTTGTTTGCTTTTGGTATTAGTAAGTTTTCTGTGAGCCTTGTAGCGTATTTATGTGTTGAGTTTTTTAGTGGGAACTTGTCTGTAGATGATCGCACTAACATGCATAACTCCATTATATATATATCTGTGACTGTCATTTTCAATTTTCAGATTTTTAAACATAGGTCTACATGAATCTAAACGATCAGAGTTTGTAATTTTTCTTATGCATCTCTTTTGTATGATGATAACATCTTTAGCGTTTACCGAGTTATTTTTTCAACAAAGCATTAAAACTGCTGAGAGAGAGCGGATAAAATGGTGAAAAATGTGTGTTTATATGAATGCTTTGTAAAACGCAAAAAATACGAAATCTATCGTAAAATTTGTTATTTGGGCAATGATGATAAAGAATCTCAATATTTTTTAGTTGAATCATTTTGAAGTTACTTTATATCATTAAAAAAAACTTATCTTGTTTTGCAAAAAATTATATAAGTTTTTAAATTAAGTTTTTGAGAGAAAATATTATATGCTGGTTTCGATCGATGGTTTGTATTCCAAAGATATAATTGTTTCGAGGAAAAATGAAACCAACTCGAAAATGTAATTGAAAACGCTAGGAAAGTAAAAAGAAACGTCGTTCAAATTCTCGTCTTACAGTTTCCTGGAAAATGCCAGAAAGATCGTTTTTCTTATTTGAAATGTAGGTAAACATTGCATTCGCCGGGGAATTGCAAATCCTTTTGCATTTGCTGTGTATTAAATTCCATCTTGTATTGCTATTTTATGAAAATAATTTCGATTTTATCGATGTTTATGGTACGTAATAACTTACATATTATATTAAGTTACTTTTGTAGTAAGTGGACAAGTGCATCGGGTTTCCTACCCCCTTCATTATTGCACATATATTTTCGTCTCGTAATAGTGGTATCAGGAGATAAGTTATTAAAATAAGGCTGTGTGTAGTTTTCAAAGTTCGGAAATTGTATCCTTGAAAATTGCCTTCAAATATAAGCCATCTTTCACTGACTGTTATAACCATTCTTTATTCTATAGTTATGGCCATCTGAATAAATACGCGTAAAAGTTCCTTCATAAATTCACGAAGAAACAAAACTTTCATAAGAACATTGTCATTATCTTACAATTTATTTTTATAGTTCATTTTTCTTATGGTATGCACTGCTTTTCAACCTTTTTAAACTGCAAACCACTGTTTATGATATTGGTAACATAATTTATTAACAATAATCGTATTTAAATCATGAACGTAATTATTACGAATGGTTCCAAAAAAATCCGTAGAAATCGGTTTTATTTTTTTATTGCTAATGAAGTGTACATGTAGCATTTCCATTCTCTTTGAAAACGGCCAAGGAAAAATATCACCATAGACGTTACGTGGCTTCCGATCTTTCTTATCCTTTCTCATACCAATACTTATGATAATATTCTCAGTCACTCGATCATTCCATTCCAAATATTATGAAGAATTAAATGAACAAGTTCTAACATCCAATCGATACAGTTTTTCATCTAAGTTCGTCATTTCTAAGATATAATTTTTATTTTCGGTAAACTATTCAATGGATAAACAAAAACCTCTGCCATAGATCACCTCAAGTTTTTCTCTAAGTTTGGTGACTTAACAGGAGTCTCTGGGTGCACGGGATGAGGTTTCTTTAGGCCTTGGCGGCGGATGCGACATCCACAAACTCACCACCTAATGTGGGAGGAATGGATTCATACGTCCGTCACTTCTGGACATGCTGACCCCCAGATTCCTAACTACCCGACAAATATTTTTCATTTCTTCGAAGATTGAATAGACCCTGAAAAAAATTATTACTTAAGTAAAATTATTATTATTAATTAATAAATAGTTGGAGTTAATGTAAAAAAAGAACACTTGTTGTCGAAAGATGAATGTAAAATTCAGCATGTATTATATGGATTAATGTTTGTCAACGATGATCTATAAGGTATATTTCAGGTAACCCCTGTTCTTCTTAAAATCATTCGCCATGAACCATATACTAGAATGCCTATAATTTATTGACACTTCGAAAACAAAATTAGATTTATCAAGGTATATTCAGATGTGAAGGAAATTTTGAAAACCGAAGAATTTTTGCCCCGATTCCCAGCGGCATATTGACAATTTCTAGAACATTTCCATGTTCTTATTTGTTCATTTATTATTTGCGTGAAACCGCAAACAGCACTTCTATTAATATTCTTCACAGAAATAGGCTCAAGGCCGAGCAGAAAAAAGTAATTTGGGCAAATTACAGAACTTTCTGGAGTCAATGATAATTTTTTGACATAGAAAGGGACAGGATAATCTGAAACCTCTCCCTATAATTTTAGCAAGTTATTCCATATTCCACTTACTTATCCAATGTGGTGAAAGAAAATTATATAACTTCATTACAAAAATGAATATTTTAAGGAAGAAAATAAGGACCGCCCTGAAATCGCGTGACGTCAGAGCTCACTTTGCCATTTATATAGATTTGTTTGGATAATCCACGATTTACAAACAATGTTAAATATACATGTAATATAGGTAGTCATTTGGGAGGCGAGTACGGGTACCGCCGCCCCGGGATTAATTTTCATTGGGAAACCAACACCTCTTTCGTAGGTCACTTTAAGTGGTCCGCAACGTTTGGTGACTTAGCAGGGGTGGCCGGGTGCATGCGGTGAATTTTGTCTAGGTCTTGGCGGTTCAGGAACCAGGAGAGACTGGTTGAGGGAGATTTCTGACCTATACATCAGGACTCTCTCAACCCATCGCCTTGCACTGCGTAAGGAATGCATTAATACGTCCGTCACTCCTGGACACACTGATACCCAGATTCCTACCCACCCCTTAAACCCTTTTCTTTCCAAGAATTTCCTCTCCTTCCTTTCCTTAAAAAGACTCTCCACAAAATTCCACCAAAAATGACATAAGCCTTGAGAAAAAATATTTTTCTCAGGGCGTGAACCTGATCTTTAATGTTAGTATTTGCGATAATGGGACTTGTTGGGGTATACATAGTTAAACTCACTGTCCTGTAAATAAATTTTACTTCGACAATTATTTAATAGACAATGTGTTCCAAAAATCATTAATTAATGTAATACAGGACATGGTTCTTCCTAGTAATTCCAAATAAATTTCGTTTGATGAAGTCAATTTATTTTCCAACTGAAAGCAAAACCCTCACAACCAGTTTACTGAATAATTCCAACTGATATGAGGATTTAGTTAGTGACTTGTCATGTCTATTTAATATCTGTCTAAACCAAAATTATTTACTATAGACTTTTTCATTAAAGTATTACATGAACATGAAATCCGAATCAGATTAAACAATTTAGGAGCTCTTGAAATCTAGATTTACTTATTTTTAAATTGTACCGTTAACCCGGTTAAACTTTCCCATTTCCTTACCCGACCCCTCCTCTAATATGTTGCATCCCTCTATTCTACATGTATCATTATCTGTCGTTGTAATATTTTCCTGTTTATAATATGTCATTGTATTTAATAATAGTTAGTTAAGTAACTTTTCTGTGCCTTTGTAGATCTACAAAAAGCATACGACCGAGTCGTCAGGAAAAAGCTATGGAAGGTGTTGTCCAAGTATGGAGTGAATACAAATCTGACTCAGGCAATTGCGTCTCTGTATGAGGGAAGCGTTGCATGTGTTAGGGTGAACGGTGATTTTACGGGGTGGTTTGATATCACAAAAGGTCTTAAACAAGGCTGCGTAATGTCACCGTGGTTATTCAATCTATACATGGATAATTGTATGCAAGAATTGAAAGAGGTGGGATTGGGCGCGAATTTGAATAATTTGAAAGTACGTTGCCTGTTGTATGCTGATGATGCGGTGCTGATTGCTAATAGTATAGAAGATCTACAGTCTCTCGTGTCTAGGATGAACGAAGTATGCATGAAGAATGAGTTAATGATGAATGTAAGTAAGTCTAAAGTAATGGTGTTTGAAAGAGAGAGTACGAAAACAGTGTGCAATATAATTGTGAATGAGGAATACTTGGAGCAGGTGGATGAGTTTGTGTATTTAGGAAGTATGTTTACGAGAGATGGGAAGGCTGACAGAGATATTGAAAGAAGGGTAATTTTATTTTTTTTTAAATTTTTTTTTTTTTAATTTTATTGAAACATATAAACAAGGTTACAATTTTTTTTACAATATAAACACTAATATTTCAATCACTCTCCTAATAAAGCAGCTGCTTGTGTTTAGGAGAGGACAACAAAAATATTTTTACATTTGTTTAAATTAAACAAAAAATATTAGTAATAAAACAAAAAATAACAATAAAAGTAATAAAAATATAGGTTAGTTAATAAATGATTCAAAGAATTTAAAAGGCAAAAACATATTTCTAAACAATAAGTAAAGTTATGAGGTGGTACAAGAGTATTTTAATTTAATTTTTTTTTATATTTTTCAATGCAGGTAATTCCGTTAATGGAGGACTGAACGCCGTTGGCGCTAACAAAAAATTGTCCAAAGAAGCGAAGTTAGCAGTCCACAACGGAGTGCTGGTACCTACGTTGATGTATGGAAGTGAGGCATGGAACTGGCAAAGAAAGGATGAAAGTAGATTAAATGCTGTTGAAATAAGATCCCTGAGGCGTATGTGTGGTAAAACCATGTTTGATCGTGTGAGGAATGTGGAGATCCGCAAAGAGTGCAAGGCTGATGTAAGCGTAATGAGTAAGATTAAGAAAGGGACGCTTAGATGGTTTGGGCATGTAGAGCGAATGAGCGAAGATAGGAGTGTAAGGAGGATATATGATGCAAATGCGAATGGTAGCAGAAGTCGGGGACGCCCGAGGAAGACATGGCACGATCAAGTGAATCAGATACTCGAGTCGGGCCATGTCAAGAGTCAGAATAATAGAAGAGTATGTATGAGACGATGTATGATTGTGAATGAGGCAAGGAGTGTGTGCCAAGACCGAGTTCTTTGGCGGTCCGTCCTCTCTGCCTACCCCTGCGGGGAAACGGCGTGATGGTTAGTTAGTTTTTTTAGTTAGTTAGTTAAGTACATAATGACACAATGATATTACTACATCGTCATCAGAAGCCTTCGCGTTCGCATCCACATCCCGCCGTGACGTGACCTACGTGTTATGCCTCCCATTGTAATACATACACAAGACTGTCGTACAAAGACACAGAGATTCATCATAACATATTTATTTGTCTCTACTTACCGTTACCCACAACTTGATCCAGCTTTTTATTTATTTTTGAAAAACTTGACGGCTTATTTTTAATTATGACCGGAATATTATGCAATTTTGGTCCTAATTAGTGGTGTGTCTTTTGTCCAAAATTAGTATTCTTTGAGGGTTATAATATGTGATGTGGGTACATAATGATTGTTCTTTTTGTTTGTGGTTTAGTTTCGTGTGTGTTTTCAAAATAGTGCTAGTAAAATTGTTTTATGACAATTTTGTCAAATTTCGCGAACACAAGTTGATACCTGTTAGTAACGGTATTTTTGAAATATTAAATGTAAAAAAATCGTCGTTTTTTTTTATTTGGACCAGTCGTAAAAAATTATAAACACATTTACAACGCTGATAAAGATGAAATATGTTTTCATCCCTTACAAACCAGCCTTTAGAAAAGAAGATCCCCTTTACTTGCATGACTTGATACAAATGATTGATGATCATGTTTTGTGGTAACACGTATGGGCCTTTTGCATGAACATATTAATAAATTGGGGGTCCGTATAAGTAGATACGCGGAAACGTTTTCTAAATCAGAATTTTAATGATACGTCAAATTTCGGATGTATGTGCAAAGGCTAAAACAAATTTTTTATTTGATTAAGAATTGATACTCTCTACAAATAACAGAATTTGATTTTTACTACACAGAAAACTAAACACTGTGCAAATCATATTGATCAGAAAGTAAACACTGAAAAATAATTAATTATTGCACATTTTCAGTATTGTTGTATCTCCAGGGTTTTTTTTCTCTTAACCAATAAAACTCCGGCTTCAACCAAAAACTTGGACTTTTATTGTGATAGATTGACAATTTCTCTGATATCTTACATAATAAGCAGACGGTTGGAATAATCTGGACCCTCACCTTGAGGTTCTATCCTTATTTATTATCCTATTATTCTTATATATTTGCACCATATATGGGTAACCTAATAGCTCATACACCTATATCAAGGGTAGTACAAGTATAAGATTACGTAAATCATCTAATAAAGTGAATACCGTATAAATGAGATCCCTGAGGCGTATGTGTGGTAAAATCATATATGATCGTGTGAGAAATGTGGAGATCCGCAAAAAATTCAAGGCTGATGTAAGCGTAATAAGTAAGATTAAAAATGGGACGCTTTGGTGGTTTGGGCATGTAGAGCGAATGAGCGAAGAAATGAGTGTAAGGACAATATATGACGCAAATGTTAATGGTAGCAGAAGTCAGGGACGTCCGAGGAAGTCATGGCAAGATTAGTGGATCAAATACTTGAGTCGGACCACGTCAAGAGTCAGAATAATAGAAGAATATGTATGAGACGATGTACCTGTGAATGTGAATGAGGAAAGGATTGTGTGTCAAGACCGAATTGTTTGGCGGTCCGTCTTCTCTGCCTACCCCTGCGGGGAAACGGCATGATGGCTGGTGACTAGTTAATCAAATAGTTTGTTTTAAGATTATCAGAAAACCGATCAATATTACATTTATTTATTTGTCATCAATTTAAACTACAGGACATCATTGTCAGTTATTTTAGAAATTAAATCAAACAACACATAAAGTTTATTAAATCTAATTGAATTTATTTTTTGTGGTATCTAGAAAAAATATAAGTATAAATCAAAATCAAAATTATAACCTTAGAAGTGTTGAAATTATACATAAAATTAACCTTAAAAATACACCTAATATAAATTAATAGGTTGTAAAGGGCGCAATTTCCCTGTGAGAGGTCCATTGCAAAAAGGGTGCCTTAGTACATATCGGCGTTAGCTCAGGTGGTAGAGGTTGAGGTCATGATCATCAGGCGTCAGGTCAGCTACGGCTTTTACACGAGGAACGGATTGCCAAACAAACCACTTCGAATTCGTCAAAGGAAACGCATTAATGGGATATGATATGTTACATTAGCGTTTAGGCCATGTAATATACTATAGGTGTGTTACACAAATAGTCATCGCCGCACAAGCCGGCGGCAAAGCTTGATACTCCAATCATTCAGGGTGTGGATTATAGTCAATCTCCCAATTAAAACAAGTCTCTTGATATGAGGGTTTATTATACAGGTAATACAGGTTATCAACAGATCTACAAAAGGTACATAGCTTTTTAAGGCCTAACTAGTTACTAGGCAATCTATTGACTCTAAGGGCTCTGATTGACAAAGGTATAACATTCGCTCACGTGTAAACTAGGCTGAAGCGGTGAATGATGAGCAGGGGCCATAGGCGGGTGCCTAGGCAGGGTGCAGGACGAAGGGCGGCTACGATAGGCGGATGCCATAGCACGGCCTAACTGATGCGGTAGGGCGGGAATACGACGAAGGGCGGCACAGAAGCGGCCTGAGGCGGCCAGGGCGGCGCAGAAGCGGCCTGGAGCGGTGATGGGCGGCTTACGGCAAAAGGGCGGCGCAGAGATATGGCGCCATCATATCCATGATGGTGTAGTCGGCCGAATTGCCTGGACGTGATAACTGAGTCTAGGGACGCGTCACATTATAAAATGTACGCACGCCGGTCCCATTACGGCGACACTGATTTGGCGGTAAATAATAACTCGGAACTAAAGCATAGTGTTGAACTCAACGGGGGCCGGCGGTGAACTGCGGCCGAGCGCGTGGCTAGCTAGCTGCAAGTACTTGACCTTGTCGGGCGCAAGTGGGAGGGATATTCTACGATATCGGATTGGTTGTAGGTCCTTGTGGCCTACGTGACTGGTATCAGGCGGTGATGTCGCGAGCTCCTGCGTATGTATTGGTGATCTAACACGCCATCAGTGCGTGGTTCGTTTCCTGCAATCGTGTGGATCTACATAATTGTGCAGTTAGCTCTTGCAAGCTATGTACAAACATAACACTACCCTCCTTGTCGACGAAAGAAGATCCTAGGCAACGTAGCTGAAGCAGGGCAACGTCCTCCTGTTTGCCGTAAGAGAGGTACAGAGCTACCTCATTTCACAAAGATTTAAACACTCCCTAACTTAAGAGCCAAAACAAAATTTTTAACTACCTGAGAGCCAAGTTGAACAATCCTAACAAGTACACTGAACAAGGGTTGCCAAACCTCTTTCAAAAATAATTGCAGAAATGAACTCCAAGGCGCGATACAAAACACGCTATGATTTACATACTCGATTTTTTTTCCAAACAAAAAAGAATACACATGGCCTTCCTTCCAAACAGAAAGAATACATAATACTTTCTCCAACAGAAAAGAATACACATGGCTTTCCTTTCAAACAGAAAAGAATACATAATACTTTCCTTTCAAACAGAAAAGAATACACATGGCTTTCCTTTCAAACAGAAAAGAATACATAATACTTTCTCCAACAAAAAAGAATACACATGGCCTTCCTTCCAAACAGAAAGAATACATAATACTTTCTCCAACAAAAAAGAATACACATGGCCTTCCTTTCAAACAGAAAAAAATACATAATACTTTCTCCAACAAAAAAGAATACACATGGCTTTCCTTTCAAACAGAAAAGAATACATAATACTTTCTCCAACAGAAAAGAATACACATGGCCTTCCTTCCAAACAGAAAAGAATACATATGACTCTTTCCAAACAGAAAAGACTACACATGGCCTTTTTTTTTTAAGACAACACCAAAACAACAAATGTAGCATACCATGTGGTATATCCGAATGGATGTACACAATTACCACCAGGCCTACACTTTCCATCAAACCACAAAAGAAGAACAATTAAGCCATGTTTACAATTGTACAATGTTATACATAATGATATTCTGGTTAGAGAATATTATTCGCTTATGCGATTGACCAAAATCAATCCATATTCGCGTTTTTCACAATGAAATTCTTAAACTAGACATGGTTTTTTATACACAAAATTCCTGTTTAGGGAATATGTACGCTGATTATATCATGCAATTGACCGAAATCAACCCATTTTTGCGTCACTTACAATGAAATTCTTGACACTATACAAAACAAGTATCAATTCACATGTTATGTTATTTCTTATTATCCATTGATAATTTTGAAAAACGGAAAAAAACAAAAAGATTCTCCTCAAGATTTTAACAATATATTCTCATTTTCGTCATGGTTTGTCTGGTTTGCTAATAATTCTTAGGCATATAGTCCAACCTCTCGTATCGCATATTAATTATTAAGGTCAACGCTACCAAGACCTCCCATGTAATTAATTCTAAGGCTAATATCATCCTATAACATTTAACGATTTACTTCCTGTAAACCGTACAGCGCTGTACCAGGTGTTAACAAGAAACACCCGCACGTCGAAACGATAACGTTCGACAAAACATTCGGACCACTCATAAAGTGTCCTTCCCACCAAATAACCAGACAAAACCTACAATGACCTTAAGTGCAATTATCAACCCAATTCTTTGGTTAAGATTCAATAATGTCCCAAAATGACATAAATATGCAACCTCCATTTGTCCTTAATGACCACAATTTAGATTCCCAACGAGTCTAAGACATAATTACGTTATCTTTACAAAAACTATTTCTTCTCACCGGGTATATACTATAATTCATCTTCCTATGAGAAATATACACACCACACTTGACATGGCGTAACACATATTACAAATAACACAATTTTTATTTTGTCTCAACTTTATGAAGGACTTTACACGCTGGTTTTTTTTTACCATATTGATACCGAAGCAATCAATTACGTGTTTACAAAAAATTACAATACACAACCCATAACTAATTAATAATTAGTTAGGGAACAATTTACACAATTATAATTTACAACATATTACATACCACTCAACAACTACTGTGTGTGACTATTCAATTTCTGTTATATAAGACTTATTTGAGTCTTTTCAATTTAAAAAATCGAGAACTACATAATCCGATTCCTAGAGTTTGACTTCCTTAAAAATAAACGACACGTATTCACTACGCAAGAAGAAAGAGAAAAAAAAAAATTCCAGAAAAAACAAAATAATTGGTAGGTAACCAATTATATACAAAAACATTTGACAAAATTTTCTATACAAGAGAATGTCTGAACAAAAACCACATACAGGGTTTCTCATTTGAACTATACAATTTTATAATACAAGATATTTGAGTTATAGTTACAAAATGGGTTCCTAATCTACCACTGATAACTTTAAGTGATGAAGAACGAAATCATCACTTCAAAGTACAGGACATTTCTTACGCCGTTTCCTGTCAACGAAAAGAAGATTATATGCACACATATAATCTTAATTTGTACTAAAAATTGGTGTTTATTCTTAGTACAATAATTCCACGAAATGTAAATTAAGTTTACCTTTCGGTCCCGGGCAGGATATTGAATACTTAAGTCGGTTTTTTCTTTATTAAAAATAAAAAAAAATCCACTAAGCTCAAGGTTGCTTGAATTAACCCTCAATCAATGTAACGTGTCGTGTTTCGTAAACGAATTATATACATAAATGTATATTTTTAAATATAATTTCATATAACTTATGTAGTTACTTCATAACTACAACTTATATCTTCTATATCACAATACTCACTTATTGTGATAAATGTGTTTGATTTTCGATTTATTGTTATTTGCTATTTTAAAACGAGTTTTAGATATGGAAGAGAGAGATAAAGATATATTATGTATTTCTACAAGAATTCTGCTAGCTAGACAGAATCTCCCAGAAAACATGATAAACCAAAACAGAGAGGTTATAATGTCAGCCAAAATAGATACACTCAAAGATTCATGACGTCCTTGAGTTATAAAAATTGAATGACACTATTCCCTCTACTATTCACTATTAAAAAAAGAACGCGAACGAAATAGTATTCAATAATTATTACGTATTTTACTGCAAAAAAAATATATATCATACTACTGCTTCGCGGCGAGCTTGACGAATTCATTATTATTATTATTAATTTTGTGCGTAAAGAATGTTTACTGCGACGCGAGAATAATAATTTCTTGTCCGCAAATTCTCCGCGTAAATATAAAACATATCATGTTACTGAGCGGAGTTTTTTGTTTTTGACCAAACAATTTATTTTCTGTGTAATATTAGACATATCAGGTTTCACGATATTTCTACTTAAACCGGATGGGACACGCCAACGTGATTGTATGTGTAATTTCTGCACGAAATTTAACATTCTTAAATGATTTGACTCCATGATTTTATTGAAATAACGACCGAGAAGTTTAAATGCTTCTTTAAAAAGAAACAACCAACACGTTATCTATTTGAGAATGTAAATTAAAACAATAGCTGAATTTAATCCTATTGCAAATTGATACTTTGGAAGTTCCTTTGAGTATTTGAATTATTTCAACTTATTACAATGAAACAGATAAGCAAAGCTTAACCTGACAAAAAAAAAATTATTTTTATAATGAAACAATTAAATTGCATTCCAAAATTGAAATAAAACATCTATCTCTCGGAAACATCCACATTTAACATTTATTACGTCGTAATTTCTCGTATTTGGTTTATTGCGTATTTAGTAACAGAATGTATTTGCTTCACGCTTCCGACGGCACATTCAATATTTTTTTTTTTTTTTAGATAATAAAAAGTTGCGCGTTACACTACCGACTGCACATTTGTATTACAAACACTCCCGAAACAGAAATGAACCTCACACACAGCTGTGGACAATGCATATTAGTACACATGGATATTACAGTAACACATAACAAGAAAAGACACATTCTATCGGGCAATTGACTATCCAGGTTGGGCGTCCAGTGTTACATTAGCGTTTAGGCCATGTAATATACTATAGGTGTGTTACACAAATAGTCATCGCCGCACAAGCCGGCGGCAAAGCTTGATACTCCAATCATTCAGGGTGTGGATTATAGTCAATCTCCCAATTAAAACAAGTCTCTTGATATGAGGGTTTATTATACAGGTAATACAGGTTATCAACAGATCTACAAAAGGTACATAGCTTTTTAAGGCCTAACTAGTTACTAGGCAATCTATTGACTCTAAGGGCTCTGATTGACAAAGGTATAACATTCGCTCACGTGTAAACTAGGCTGAAGCGGTGAATGATGAGCAGGGGCCATAGGCGGGTGCCTAGGCAGGGTGCAGGACGAAGGGCGGCTACGATAGGCGGATGCCATAGCACGGCCTAACTGATGCGGTAGGGCGGGAATACGACGAAGGGCGGCACAGAAGCGGCCTGAGGCGGCCAGGGCGGCGCAGAAGCGGCCTGGAGCGGTGATGGGCGGCTTACGGCAAAAGGGCGGCGCAGAGATATGGCGCCATCATATCCATGATGGTGTAGTCGGCCGAATTGCCTGGACGTGATAACTGAGTCTAGGGACGCGTCACATTATAAAATGTACGCACGCCGGTCCCATTACGGCGACACTGATTTGGCGGTAAATAATAACTCGGAACTAAAGCATAGTGTTGAACTCAACGGGGGCCGGCGGTGAACTGCGGCCGAGCGCGTGGCTAGCTAGCTGCAAGTACTTGACCTTGTCGGGCGCAAGTGGGAGGGATATTCTACGATATCGGATTGGTTGTAGGTCCTTGTGGCCTACGTGACTGGTATCAGGCGGTGATGTCGCGAGCTCCTGCGTATGTATTGGTGATCTAACACGCCATCAGTGCGTGGTTCGTTTCCTGCAATCGTGTGGATCTACATAATTGTGCAGTTAGCTCTTGCAAGCTATGTACAAACATAACAGATAGTATATTTACAAAGCACAATTACAAACAGATACACAAATGAGATGGGTCATTTACATCCTAAATATCCTAGCGTTTCGTTAGGAACAATCTCTCTTGATAATTTAGGTTCTGGCTGGCAAGCGTGTGTGTAGGCATAATTCAAGTCACAAAAGGCACATAAAAGGTAAAGATAGTTAATCCGCTTACATGAATTTGTAGTAGGTTTCGCGTACATGTTGAACCACAAAAGGAGGGTTATCTTCCGTACTGTACGCGCTATTACGCGTACATTTCTCCATGGTGAGTAGGCACAGCAATTAGGTACAGGCTTCGAAAATACTTGTACAGAGCGGCCGTTAATTTAGGCGCGCAATCATGGCGTCCTGGTCGATAGCAAAACAGACATGTTGACAGGGCCAAGGCTAGATTGTGAGTCTGGCGGTTGGTGATTTGAATGGCCGGCGTGTCGAGCGTAGAGCAGTTTTACCAACTTGGCCGTGCGCAAGGCAGGCGCGCGCACAGCGACAATGGTAACAACTCACCACTGACTAATTGAATTCGCGGGAGTTTTGAACGTGTCCGATTCGTTACGTGACACATCCCCGCCCGCCCGAGAAAAAGCGACGTGGCAATGAAGCAATAGGCTTAAGAATCCTCTTTTACTTAAAACATGCCACTGGCTTCTCAGAGAGATGGCTTGCGAGAGAGAGAGAGAGAGAGATTGTTGGGTGTGCTAGCTAATTGATGACAAACATAAAACACATAGTGACATGACAAGACAAGACAAAATACAGTGACATGACAAGACAAGACAGAACACAGTAACATATGACATGACAAGACAAGACAGAACATAGTAACGTATGACATGACAAGACAAAACACAGTGAAATTTTGAAAAAGAGAAAAAAAATGACTCTAAGTTTATCATTGGTCCGGGAAGCTAAGATTTGCGAAGCGTAGATTGTTTGCGTAGTGGGTCGGAGTTTGCGTAGCACTTGTTATTTTCACTAACACATGACCCTTTGAGATTACACTCAAATGAACACTAGGGTCTTGGAAAAGAACATGGTGTGGAACTTTGTTGTTGCGGAGGGGTTCTACTATCACAGAGGTCAAAATAGGTGCTTCAGGTTTGTAGAGATGCCAGAGTGGATTCATGCTGGTAGTAAGCAAGGTTGTACTGGTTATTAAAGCGTGCAGGGCTGCGAGTAACATGGGTTGGTGCCAAATGGAGGTTGGTGGTGAGTATGCACAAACGGCATTTGGTGAGTCTGCATGAACGGCGACTGGTTGGTCTGCGTGTTTTAGTATTTGCAAGACAGTGCTTGTGTCAGTGCTTGATGGAGCAAAAGACAACTGTTGATTTGGCAGGAACGGACAACTAACCTGGGGCTGACATGCTCGGAGGTTGTTGTTTGGAAAGTGTCATTATATTGTGAGACAACTTGTTCGCAACTGCACAAACGGCTCACACTTGATTGAGTTGAGTGTGGTCGGGTGCTTTTTATATAACGAGGCTGAAGAGAGGGGACCTCCGTGACGGTAGTGAAGGCGGCAATGAAGAGGGCTCAGCTGGTGATGAGAGAGGCTGCTGGGCTTCTTTTTAGTCCAGGGGTGAATTATTATTAGAACAAAATTCTTGAAGTTTACCTGCCTGGTAGACCAATGATGCAAAAATGGTTGGAGAGAAACAAATGTCCCTTGGGTAGAAGAAAGAGATTTGCTTGCCAGAAACCAGAGAAAGAGAAAGATAGAGATGTTCCTAACTAGTTGATATTTTACAAATGTGAAAAAAAATATATGTTTTCGTATCAAGAGGTGACTCTGTATAGTCCATTCAGTGCAATAGTACTGAATACAAATCCACTGATACAAGAACATATTTGTGCAGTGAGACAAAAAAAATAACTTCTTTGAAAGCAATTGACCTTTCATGGTCAATGTCATCGCTAAAGCGGTAACAACGTAAGGCTTTCAAGGAAGAAAACATAGTGAATATATTTCATTGAAGGGTGAAGGGATGATGGAAGAAGGGGTGAGAAAAAAGGATTCGTGGATGAGGTTTGTCCTATTTGACAGACGATAAGCCAATGCTTATCGTACTATTTCCAAATCCGTGAATAATTTTTAACAATATGTACATGGTGAAAGTGATGACGAAAGAAGATGTTTGAGTACAGAAATCTGCTGAAAACTGGCTAGAGTCCGGATTCGATCTTCAGGAGAGAGCGAAATATATTTGACAGCAGGTTTCCCGACTCATTACATTTACAAGAAGGTGTGATGAAACATAACATACAACATAATACAATTCTAGTCTTTCATGTGTATTGGATGAAAGGCAAGGGGTCGATTTAATCTTCTACAAATTTGTGAGAAAATGACAGACCCTTGTTCAAATTTCACAAACCTGGGAGTTTTCTTATTCGTTTCCCAGCCGACGAGTTAGGTGTTTTTGTGTCATGTCCCGATTGACCTCCTACGACACGATACCTCATAATCAAAAGTGAAGCCGATGATTAGTCCATGGTCAATGGATAGTAGGTAGTTCTTGGGTTTAGTTACAAGAAGTCTACAGGCATCAGTTCAACCAAAATTTGCTGAATGCTCAGCTTCAATGTTATTTTAAAAAAAAAAAAAAAATTCTTCCAAGAGGGAAATTTCCTGCTGTTTGGCAAGTTAAATAAAAGTGTCAAATGTTTTTAAAATGACCAGACATATCCGGGTAAAATGATCTACGTCAGGTAGTTCAAGTATAAACAGGTGGCAATCTTAATTAAGAAAGGCCAATTGATATTATATCGTTCACACGAATCACGGTAAGTATTATGACGTCTTCACGTATCATGTTAGAATTTGAACGATTTTGAAAAAAAAGGTCGAGCCTAGTATTGCAAGGGTGTAAGACAGTAGGTATTTATATCAAAACATTGAGACAAATTACCTATTCGCTGCATTGGCGAAAAAATTAAGTGATTATGACGAGCTTCTCGTATAGCGTTGGATTTTATAAAGTTCGCACGTATCATGGTGGATTTTATAACGATCTCTCGTATCATGGTGGATTTTATAACGATCTCTCGTATCATGGTGGAAGACAAATTTACGTTTGAGTTGATAAAGAAGTTTTCATTTCAATACAGACGGCATATGAACAAAGTACACAATAAACATACTCGGTGATGTCGATAGTTATTGGTACCAGCATAATACAAAAGTTAACATGACAAGCAGATACAATTGTACAAGACATGTGATGTGATGGTAGTAATTACTTACACAGCGCACAAATATAGCGAAAGAGACCTATTGGTTTTACTTACTCTTTGTTTACAATATACTGTGATGACACAACCAAAAGTTGAGTTTACACGGTAAGTGATGACATAATACAAGACATATGTCAACAAGAATTTTTTATACAAGACAAAAAAATAATATATATATAGCAAAGGAGGCCTATTTGGCTTTACATATTCTTTGCTTATAATATAAAGGTTTGTAGTGGTTTATTTAAGACCTGATTGGGTTTTACCTACTTAAAATGACCAAACAAAATGAGCAAGGAAACACGCTTGGTGTTACCAATTGCCACAAACACGAGTGTTGTGAACTTTACATGTTATACATTTTTATATACAAAAAGGAGGGCACCTTGAGACACAGGATAACTTAATATGAGTGACCTGGCTTGGTGTATTTTAACAAGGCAAATTAATGTCATTCAAGACAAAATAAAGTGCGACAAAATAACAGATTTGGGTCAGGAAGTTGAGATCCTATGATTTTACATACTCAATGTGACCGAAAGGTGTTATGCATGGTACAATGTTATTGATGAGGAAGACAAATTGCAATTTGTTTTTCTTTACAACAACTATTTTCAGAAATGACGTGTCAATATCAAATTCTGAAAAAAGACAAGAGCAAATGGGATAGTTGAGCGCCATTCAATTTTGGGAAAACTGAAAAAACTTTAACATGGTAATTGTAACTTATGTTTGTTACACCTGTGTAACTTGAATCAAATGACGATACCGAACTGGAATACACACGCATTTTGATTACAAATTACAGGGGTAGAACATTCACCTCAATTGGGTGTATGTTGCAAAAGGGTCATTGTTTTATACGATGGAGCCCATTAGAATAAATATGAAGGAGAATAGGAAGAACAAGAGCAAAAAAATAAAATGATATGTCAAGAAAACTTGGTGTGTTGGGAACAGGGAATGGAGAACATTTTCGAGTATCGCGCGTACCCAAAATACAAACCGACATTGAGGAGGTGTCTCTTTTCTGAAATGATCAGTTTCAAAAAAGGTGTGTACATGAGAAAAAGTGAAACGTGAGAAAAAGAATAGTAATAAAAGTTTATATACAAAGAAATAGTGTACCGAGGTCAAGGTTACAATTGACACTTATTGTACCTTGTCGTGTAAGATTTACTTACAACAAACCATAATGGATGATTAACTTATGAAAATCAAGAACATTATGGTTAAAAAGGCTAATGATTTCAACAAAAAACGAATAACACTATGGTAGACGGCTTGTGAGATCAATAGTAGAAGTCTTAGATAGTTGTTTAAGCAAAGTTTGTAGTGTATGGCAGTGGTTGTTTCTGCCAATGAGGTACAAACGTAGGGACAGGAGTGATGGTTTCTATTGTTTCCATATTTCCAGCCTTGACAATGTCCTTTATGTGGTAGTTGCCTATGTGTTTACCAGAAATGTCGGACAGGGTGTACACCAAATCTGAGATTTTTCTCAGTACTTTAGCCTTGATAAAGCGGGGTGCCAATTTGGCAGAGAAGTACATGGCACCTTGTGACAATGTGTTATTTCTTCTCCAGACAATATCCTCTTTATTAAAAGTGACATGTTTCCTGCGTAAGTTGTATCTGTCCGCACTTTTTTGGTGGGCCAGTAATAAAGCGTCTGTTACTTCGCTGTAGATAGCAGAGAGTTCTTCTAATCGGTGAGCATATGTTTCTACAGGGTCTTCAGATGAGGGGACCGATGATGGAAAATCAATATTCCGATGTAGAGAGCCGTGAACAATTTGTTCCATGCCGTGTTTGAGGAAGAATGGGGTGTAACCGGTTGTAAGATTTACCGTGTTGTTTATAGCTGCTTGAATTTTTTCCAAGTTTTTACACCAAGTGCGTTGGTCTTTATCAACTAGGATAGCCAGGGCAGTATTGATGTTTTGGTTATAATGCTCTACAGTGTTGTTCTGTGGTGTGTAGAGAGTATTATAAAAAATGTCCTTTATGCCGTATTTGGACAGGAACTCCTTAAATTCAGTTGCGATGAACTGTTTTCCGTTATCCACAATAATTGTACGGGGGGTTCCGTAAGGTATAAATATGTGTTTTTCCAAAAGGCTTACGACTGCAGATGCGGTGGCTCTTTTTAAAGGGAAAATCCAACAATATTTGGTGAAAATGTCCACTACACTGAGTATATGCATGTGTCCAGCATAACTTCTGGGGAAAGGTCCAATAAGATCCATTGACAGTGATTGCAGTGGTCTATCGGCGCGTTTGGGTTTACCCATAAGACCAGCAGGGGGTGCAGTGCTGTGTTTATAAGCTTTGCAAGTGTCGCATTTAGAAATATAATTTCGCACTTGTTTGAAAAGACCGGGCCAATAATATTTCAAGGATATTTTCTTATATGTCTTGAAGGTTCCGGGGTGTATGGATTCCGTGGCACTGTGGTTGTTGAATATTATTTGTTCTCTTTCTTCAGGAGGAACAACCAGTTTCCAGGCATGGTCTTCGAGAATAGACAAAGGAGGTTTGCAATTACGGTACAATTGTCCTTCTTTTATGATAAAATTGGGAAACTGTTGAGGAGAGTTAATGCAACCGTTGAATATCTTTAGATACCAGGTGTCCTTAGTGGAAGAAATGGGAGCAGTTGGTTCGGTGTTTAGGAGAGCAAGCTCGATTCTTGAGAGTGCATCAGGTACAATGTTGTCGGCGCCTTTGCGGTGTATGACATCGAAAGTGTATTGAGACAAGCGTGATGACCAGCGAGCGAGTCTACCGGATGGATTGTTCAAGGAGATTAGCCATTTTAGGCTACTGTGGTCAGTAATTACAGTGAATTTGCTGCCGTCTATGTATCCTCGAAAGTGGTGAATAGAATCCATTACTGCCAGTTACTCTTTTTCCGTTATTCCGTAGTTCTTTTCGTGTTTGTTTAAGCTTCGGGAAAAGTAAGCTACAGGGTGTTCTCCATCGGGAAATTCCTGAGTTAGTACTCCGCCGATTCCAACATTAGAAGCGTCAGTATGGAGCGTGAAAGGAAGTGTGAAATCAGGGCAGTTCAGCACAGGTGCTGTTTGTAGAGCAGATTTCAAAGTGATGAAGGCTTTTTCGGTTTCAGGAGACCATAAGAAATTACTGATGCCTTTGCGTGTACCAGTGATTTTGTTGAGGGGTGCTGCAATGTTGGAGAAGTCTTTGATGAACCTTCTATAATAACCGGCCAGTCCTAGAAAACCTTTGACTTCTTTTGCGTTTTTGGGTCTGGGGAAATTTGCCATGGCTTCGACTTTAGCTGGGTCCGTTCTCAGACCTTTTTCGTCGATAATAAAGCCTAAATAACGCAAGCGGGACTTGCAGAATTCTGATTTCTTCAAGTTGATGGTAAGACCGGCGAGCTTGAGTTGTTGGAAGACTTTTTCCAGCATTTCAATGTGTTTTTCGAAAGTGTCAGTTATGATGATGAGATCGTCTAGGTAACAGAATAAGTTATTATCCGATTCTGGGCCGAATAACTTGTCCATTAACCTTTGTAGTTCGGCAGGGCTGTTTTTGAGGCCGAATGGTAACCTTTTGAAGTGGAACATACCTCTACCTGGTATGACAAACGCAGTTTTTTCACAAGATGCAGCATCTAATGGTATTTGCCAAAAAGCTTTGCTTAGATCAATTGAGGATATAAACTTGGCGTTTCGTAGTTTGTCGAGGATGGCGTGAACAAATGGAAGTGGATAGGCGTCAGCCTCAGTGCAAGCATTAAGCCTTCTACTGTCGATGCAGAATCGTGCAGAGCCGTCCTTTTTTGATACAAGTAGAGTTGGGTTGGTCCAGGCGCTTCTACTAGGAACTACAACGCCTAAACTCAACATTTCGTCTAACTCTTTTTCCAATTGTTTAAGTTTCTGGGGAGCTAGGTTATAGTACCTTTGTTTGATGGATGGTCCATTGGTTTTGATGTGGTGTTCAACTAGGTTTGTTAGACCTAAACCGCATTTTTCGAAGGATATTGATTCGAATTTGTTGATCATCCTTTTTAATTGTTGTGACTGAGCAGAACTTAGATTTTCGTAAGGTATTACTGTACGAATTTCACTGACTTGTGTGGAGTGAGAGGTGTTGTTGCAAGTGTTAAATACCTGGGGGGCGACATTAAAGGCCTTCCAGATGTCTACACCGAGGATAAAGTTCTGGGTTATTGAAGGAATCACTAAGAAGTTGATCGTGATTGTTTTGTTTCCGCAACTGACAGGTAGTGCTAGAGAACCTGTGACAGTTTGTGCTGTGTTGTCTGCGGTTGTGACGTGTGTAGAATGCATCTTGATTCTAAATCCGCAATTGACGAAAGGTATGTGTGCATTATTGCCGAGGCAACTAATAGATGCGCCACTATCCATAAGTCCCGAAAAGGTGACATTATTGACGGAGAATTGAGCATAGGGTCTTCCGTCTTGAGCTTCTTTACAACTAACAGTTGAAAGATGTAAGGCCTGGTTGAAGTATTTTACGTGTCTCAACCACTCTATCCATTCCTTAGGCCTTGGAGTGAAATGGATTCCCGAGAGGTTGGGTATTAGTTTTTTTGCTTCTTGTTTACCCAATTTGGAGGGGGTTTCGAAAAGTCCGGTGGAGGTTTGACAACTTTATTGGGAGCGTGTAATCTCTCGTAATTGTGTCTTGATTTTTTGAAAATTTCTCGTAGATTGTCACGAGGTGGAGAGCGGTTTTGGGAAGAATGCCTCTTAGGTGCTCTGGTGTCTCGGGGTTCTTGGAGGTTAGCTTGCTTAAAACAAGTAGTTTGAGAATGACCGGTTTTCTTGCAGAATGAGCAGGTTTTTCTTTCATTATATTCTGGTTTGATACCAGAGGATTTGCTTGGTTTGATGATTTCGTTTGCATCGTTAGAGTCTTTTATTCTGTTTTGGTATGTTTCCAATAGAAGGCAAACGTCGTTAAGTTGGTTTATGCTGAGGATTTTTTGTGAAGTAATGATGTTCTCATATTTATGGAGGAGACCATCAATTATAATCGGCAGCAGTTCGTTGTCCGAAACAGGTGAAGAGAGCCTGGCGTTTATGAATTCAGCTCTTTGTATGTAGTTGGCAGCTGATTCATTTGGAAGTTGCTTGATTGCAAAAAGCGATAGTTTTATTTTGTGTTGGGCTTCCTTTTTTCCAAAACTGCTGATGAGGGCTGATTTTAGTTTGGGCCAAGAATCTGCCCTTTTTTTCTGTGATTTATGCCACGAGAGCAATTCGGGTGCAATGAGATCGATAAAGTTGCGATGTAGGATCTCTATGGGAATTCCTCTGACTTGGGCAGTTTCTTCTATTCTGTCAATAAAATTTTCCACATCGGTGCGACCGTTGAATTTAATTTTCCAGGATGATAGGTCGTAACTTTTATTTTGTGGAAAGACCGGTGCTGGTATGTTTTTTGACTCAGGTGGTACTGGTGTAATTATTTTTGCTTCCTCTGGTTCGGGGCAATTAAAACGTAAATTCCTGATGTATTTCTTGTTGAAGTACAAGGCGTAATTTATAAGCGACTTCCTTGATTGGTCAGTTGGCGACAGTTCCCTTTTACGAAGAGCTTGTAGTAATATTTCTCTTTTTGATTGGAAAATGTTGGTGATTACACCAAATGTAATTTCTGTAGGTGCAGTGGGTGAGTCCATTTTGAAGGTTTGCTTGATATTTGAAAAAGGAAGATGATTGTGTTCCGGAATTTTTTGAAGTGTTTTGAAATTTTGAAAATTTGGCCAGGACTTTGCTTTGTAAAACTGTGTTTTTTAGTTTCACTAGTCACTTTCACTTGTTGAGAAGAAAAATTGGCCAGGACTTTGCTTTGTAAAACTGTGTTTTTTAGTTTCACTAGTCACTTTCACTTGTTGTAAGGTTAAAACTTGTCGAAGGCACTTGGAAGGTTAACACTCGTATTTGCATACTAGAGGAAAAAACAGTTGTACCTATAATTTATTAGGAATGAATGTATAATTAGTGTTGAGACAAACCCGTGTTTTTATTTACACTAGTTGAAGGAAGGTGATTTGTTGGTAATGTTCGCTATGTGAAAGGAGACATTACGGTTTTGAAATGGGCGTTGAAAAAAAATAAACACACACGAATTCGTGATGTTTATTGCTTGTTGAGAAACAAAAACAACTCTGTTGTGTTCGTTTTTAGTTGTCGTGAGTGTTCACGATACGCGGCAAGGTGTGAGCACGCGTGGCCACCATTTTGTGAACCCAGTTTTTTGCGAGCGCGCCAAAAAAACGGTTTGTGGACATTTGTTAAGAAGGAAATCACATGTTGTTACAAGAATAATGTACATGAATAGAATTTCAATTGACGAACACGAGGTAGTCTATTGTTGGCTTATGAAGGGATGACAAAAAAATTTTTTTTTGCCCCATGTTAGGCGACAGTGTAAAGGGCGCAATTTCCCTGTGAGAGGTCCATTGCAAAAAGGGTGCCTTAGTACATATCGGCGTTAGCTCAGGTGGTAGAGGTTGAGGTCATGATCATCAGGCGTCAGGTCAGCTACGGCTTTTACACGAGGAACGGATTGCCAAACAAACCACTTCGAATTCGTCAAAGGAAACGCATTAATGGGATATGATAGTATATTTACAAAGCACAATTACAAACAGATACACAAATGAGATGGGTCATTTACATCCTAAATATCCTAGCGTTTCGTTAGGAACAATCTCTCTTGATAATTTAGGTTCTGGCTGGCAAGCGTGTGTGTAGGCATAATTCAAGTCACAAAAGGCACATAAAAGGTAAAGATAGTTAATCCGCTTACATGAATTTGTAGTAGGTTTCGCGTACATGTTGAACCACAAAAGGAGGGTTATCTTCCGTACTGTACGCGCTATTACGCGTATATTTCTCCATGGTGAGTAGGCACAGCAATTAGGTACAGGCTTCGAAAATACTTGTACAGAGCGGCCGTTAATTTAGGCGCGCAATCATGGCGTCCTGGTCGATAGCAAAACAGACATGTTGACAGGGCCAAGGCTAGATTGTGAGTCTGGCGGTTGGTGATTTGAATGGCCGGCGTGTCGAGCGTAGAGCAGTTTTACCAACTTGGCCGTGCGCAAGGCAGGCGCGCGCACAGCGACAATGGTAACAACTCACCGCTGACTAATTGAATTCGCAGGAGTTTTGAACGTGTCCGATTCGTTACGTGACAAGGTGTAGCCATTAACATTAGGCGTAGAGGCATTTTGTGAGGAATATTTGATTTTTTTTTGTGGTATGTTGTTGTAATATGTATTTTGATTTAGTCATGCATGTAAATATTCTTTAAGTAACTGAATACGTCTGTCTCGACACAGGTGTACCCTAGTGAGACAGATGTCGATAAAATACACGTAAAAAACTTTATATTGATAGATAAATAAATTTAAATAAAAAATTAATTGCCATGTTGGCTTGTTTTCTTGAGGTATTAATAGGTTTTCTGTTTATGTTTTGAGTATCTTAGTGCAAACCTGTCTTAGTATGATCTTACTGGTACGCGTAACTCTATTATAGCTTGCGATCCATTCTCTCTGCCTACCACTGCAGTACAATAACGTGGTAGTAGTAATTTAATTTATGTATATGATAGCAAATATTATTTGAAATATATTATTATTTTTATCTTACACATCTTACAAATAAATTTCGCATTAACTTAATAAAATCAAAGTTAGTCTTATCTAAATGATATGTAATTGTGTTTCATTTAGTATAACTAAAAAAAAATAAAAAAAGAGTTTCTTGCGTCCTCTAGAATTCGTCAAATGTGACGTGCGATAGATTAACTTCTGAGTCACAGAAATAACATAAATACGTATCTAATTTCATATATGTACGTGTCAATGTACGTTCTAGGTGGTAGATCATTTCAAATACTCAAATAATTGCTCAGTGAAAGACAACTATTCAGAATCGAATCGTTGCTTGAAATAGCATTGGCCTTGTTTCGTGATCAGACCTGAGTAGCCAAGTACTTTCCGAACGTTTGCTTCCCTATCGTACTTCCTTCCACACTCTATTTTGCCTAAAAAAATACCCCAATTTGGGATACCGTAAAATAATATTGGTTATAGGTTCCAGCCAGGTGGCGGTTTCCTTTTCCGTGTTCAATAGGAGGCAATACTGCTTTGAAACACGCACGGGTTTATTGCGCTAATTCTATTTCTAAATTCATGTTCAATATATGCACGAGTTTATAGTTACCATGCGCAATAATTGCGCATTGATTTAGCGCGTTGCAAACACGTGCACGATTGAAGGACGCTTGCCTTTAATTAAACACGAGTTTAAAGCGAGTTAGCGGAACAGTACTGCATATTGAATACGGAAAAGGAACAATGCCGCCAGGTGGGACTTAAAACATCGTATCTCAAGTTACTTCGTGCGTTATGCCTTAAGATGAACCTTGTGGAATCCTGAATTGCACAGTCTAATAGCAAATCAATATATGATTTTGAAATCCATTGGGAATAATAATATATGACATTATGCGAAAGCAGTTAAATTTCACGGCGTAGAACGTTGATTTCTGACACAGCTCAATGATGGGCGATAAAATGTTCCAAGGATTCATAATTTCCATACGTGGGTACGATACGCTCACGCAATAATAACAAGATATGGAAAATATTTCAGTGGAAATGGAAATATTGCTTTCATTAGAACCGGAACTAAATACAAGAAATTTCCACGATTTTCAAAAATTGTACGAATTCTTTCAAAATCATTTTGGACTTGGTTAATGAACAGAATTACATGTTTTTTAAATTACCTTTACACTATTTATTTAAAACGTTCGTTCTAATTTACATATAAAAAATTATGAATTTATGGAATACCTAAACATATGGATTACGCTGCGCGTGTGATATCTTTTTATGTGTAATGGGATATTTTAATGATAATTAGTTATATCAGTAGTTCATACTAAAATTGAGGTTTCCAGATGAAAATTATTAAAATGTTGAATTACGTATAATAGTTACATATATCTAATTATGACAGCCTTGAAGATACTCTCAGTATCGCCCAGGTGTATGACCACCATTCAGAATTGTAACGTTGTTTGAAATGGCCAGATTGAATAGCCAGATACCCCAATCTTCCTTTCCCCCATCACTTTCCCTCTACGCTACCTCCAAACGTACAACATACCCCAATAGGGGATGCCATATTCTCACTGGCTAAACATGCACGGGCCAATTACATGACACTAGAGTTCAAGGATTGAGAGATTTCACTGAAAACAATTCTACTTTTATTTTTTTTCATTCTCCACGAAGAAAAATGAGTTTTGCTGATTTATTAACAAATTCCTAATATATTGGAACACACGTTAACGCCCCTGCATTTGCTTACTTAAATGATAAAATGAGAAAGAAATATAATTTTTATGAACACGTGTTCCGACAACGTGATAATACATTAATCTTTTAGTAAAAGTTTAACAAGAAACCTATCAATTCATTCGTTAAGAGGAACCACTTATCGGAATTCTTCATACAAAACTTAAATTGGGATTCGAGGTCAATATACTTGAACAAAATAGACAATTATTTTTTTTAAATCAAACATTTACGCAAATATCTAGTACGTATATGTGATACTTTATTTATTTTATGTTTTAGATTGGAAAATATAGGCCATTAAAGAATTCACGATTTTAGAGTTAAATTCGACAATTTTTTAAGCCAACCATATAAATACAATGAAATGTAAACTAAAAATAAAACCTCTTAAAAAAAGTCATTTTTAAAAATTTATTTACGACAAATTATATTTACCCTTCCACAAACTATTTGAATTTCGCGTTAAGATTAGAATGTGATATTTTTCAATATCTAATTGAATTTATATTAAAAATACGTTCTTTCTTCATCGTCATTTCGTTCAAACTCATTGAAGCCAAACATGAAATGCAGATTTTTTTACGTAATAAATTTCCATTATAAATTCCGCAAAAATATATTTTTCTTTTTGGTAAGAGGAGAAAAAAAAAATGTTCTAGCCGGGTAAATAATAATTAGACTTGGTACTGGGGCGGATGATGGATACATAAAATTATGCGCACACAATATTCATTCCACTGTTCTGATAGATTAATGGTTTATGATTATTTAAGAGTGCTTGAAATTATGTAGCCACTTCAAATATTTCTAACGGTTGGTTTAAAATTTAATAATAAACAGCAAACATCGCTAATACTTTCTCACGGAACTCAATTAAGCTTGATTTGGTTAAGAAAAACACACCCTTTAAGATCATACATATACCATCATTACAAAGGGTGTTGATATCCGTTTTTTCACAATGTAAGCTGTTTTCGGAAGGTTTACGTTCTACGTAGCTAGTAGCTACCATTATTAGAAACTTATAAACTTAAATTGGAGTGCCAATAACGAAATATATTCCTGCGGTGAATATTAAATAATTTCTTTTATTGCTGATAGCGCCATTAGATGGACTAACTAATACTTCAATCAACTCTTGATTTTATTATTTGAAGAATATTCTCCCAATAAAGTCGTACTACTTTACATTCTAGGCAAAATATTAAACTAACAACTTTTGGTAACTGCATACGACAGGTGATGAAAGCAATTAAAATGGTTTTACGATACTGCAACGGAAGATCTGTGGAATTAGAGTTTCAGGAATATGACTTAGATAAATGGCGTTGTGTACAGGCTGAGGCATGCCAAACATGACAGGACATAAGATTGGAATATAAATTCCTTTTGCTGTCACAGGAAAAAGGCATCTAAGGACATTATGAATTCTTCGAAATAATATTTGTGGAACATGAAACACCCATTTGAAAGTTATGCCAACAACGTGAAACAAGTAATTTCTTCAATTTTGCATCATTCGTAACATTCGTGAAAATTGTAATTCGTATCCTTGGACTTTGCAAGACTCCAGGACTCTCCAAGACCTATGCACATTATCCACATCTTTCTTTACTTTCTTCCTCAGCCTGTCACATGAAGTTAAAGAGTCGGGGGAAGATAATATAATTTCCCTTCTGTACACCTTTACAATAGAGGCAGGAGATTTCTTGTGAGATTTCACATAAAGTTTAATATCGCAATACAAAGTGGTGGTTCGAAACGTAAGTTTAAGACTATCCCATGACAGATAAAACTATTGTTTGTTTCATGCAAATTTACTACACCTAAATTAGAAAACTCCGATCTAACGATATTTATTTATTTTGTCTGTGTGCTATTTCTTAGAGTTCTTATATTCAAACCACCCCGTCGTAATTAATGCATGAATATATTAAACGGTAAATTAAACTTTAGTGTACCGACAAAATAAGTTTCCGACATCTTAATTACTCCACCGTCGCCTTCTGCATACATTAGATGATGTTGTTGCTGCATAATGTGAGATGGTGATCAAAATTTCCGTGACACTTGGAGGGGGACAGTCTCGAAACACCCGGATTCTGGGAGTATCGAGGGATGGCCTTTCTCACCCCAACGGCATGTCATTGAAATGCAGATTTAAGTTGTTATTTTTACGACCGCTCGTGCTAAGACATTATGAATGTATAGCTGAGGGTGTAGGAACCTATATCCAACTTTTACTTCTCGGTACATCCAGTTGTACCAAGAAGTAAGCCTTGTAAGATTTCTAATGGTGGAGGCCTTTTCTTTATAGGTCGTAGAAGAAATAATTATTTTCAGTATTTAAAAATGATTATAACCAAATTATCAAATGATTGTAATCAAATTGTTAAATGATTAATTTTGTTTTCATAAGAAACAGTTAGTTTATTGCATGACAGGCATATCGCTATTTTACTGTAATGCTGAACATTTTCAAAATGTCTGGTAATCGTGAAAAATTATGGAAGTCAGTATTATGGTAAATATTTTTTGTCATCGTTCTGAAAAGTCTGAAAAAAAATAACACATAAACCAAATATTACATAATGTCAAAGTCACTTTGCGGCAGTCACACATTACAGGCGAAAATGAAGGCTTCCGTGAAACTTAAAAATAAAATAGTTTAATCCTATTAAATGTACGCTAGGGAGAAACTGATAAGGACATAAAGTTTGTCAGCAACGTTCGTATACCGTGATCATTACGTCAGCGCTTTCCAGGAAGTGTTATTTTCCGTTGTGTCTGACGCACAATAATAATATTATAAGTTTATTGAAAATACAAAGTTTATAGCGTGATCTAAATAAACTCTCCTAAGTACTGCTTCAAAGCAAAACTCTGTAAATGTTATCGCTATGGGTCGACGACTTCATTATTTTCTCTTTTATGAAAATTGGAATAAAACATGTATTTATAACGTCTTACAGACATTACTTCATAATAACAAAATGTCGAGTTAATTAAATATCGAATATCACGGCTTACGATTAAACAAGTAACGAGGACAGTCTATTAATAAACACATGAATCGTTGATTTCTTTAATTAAATTTATGTCGCGATACTACAGATAGATCATCCAAAACTCAGGTTCGTGGATGTTAATTATTCACCGTAATCATCTCTGATTTGGTCGGTCAAGTAACAGAAGATACGATATTACTGAAAACAAAAAAGGGCCAAGCCTGGGACGATAGAAAATTATGCAATATAACCATTATAGCTTTAACACCCTTTGGAATGACGAGGAAAAGCTCAAATACGTGGCATCGCAAGGAATTTAAACAAAGATTGTAAGCATATGTGATACCTTTGCCTAGCATTGAAAATACATAAAGTGAATTAAGATGATGTTTATGAAAATAGCAAATAGCGTTTTTTAAATAATTCATATAATTTTGCATGCATTATCTATATTTTTTCTTTGAAATATCTTTTTATTATTCAGTATATCTATACTTTTATTTCAATTTTTATTTATTTATAAATATCTATTTATTTTCATAATAATATGTCTTTTGCCCTTTAGTTTTATTATTTGTTTCAACATAATATTATTTTCTTGGTTCTAACATAAATCAAGTACGACTACCAAAATACGGGCATGAGCCCAGTATGATAGTTGAGAAAATTACCAAAATTGTAAATTAAAATTTAAAAACAATATATAAAGCATTATTTTTTCAGTTTTTTTTATAAAATCACATAATCGAAAAAAGTTTTCGTGAAACTACGATTTTGACTATAAAATATGACAGACTATAAAATCTGTTTCCTAAATTATCTATCTTTCTATCTATATAAATAAAAATGTAAATGTTAGTTTGATTAAATCCCAAGCTTCACCGAAAACTTTGAAATTTTGACACAACGTTGCATTTGAATACGCGTGTGTTTTTGTAAACCTATATTATAAAGATGTCACCTGTGACAGGTAAAAAAATATAGTTTTGAAAAACAGCGCCATTCCTTTAAGTAACACCCGCTATCGTTTCTATATATGCACAGACAAACTGAGTCACAGCAACGCGTAGCGGGGTACTGCTATTTGAAATAAAATATTATATAATTTCACTCTTCAAAAAAAAATTGAAAAGTAAAAACGCAGGTATTGTTCTTACATGAACACCAACGTTTCGATTCTGAAAACTGATTTCTCCCCGTGGTGAAGTTGAGAGTAATTATTCTGAAACGAGTAAAAAACAGTTACATTCAAATATACATTATTTATAAAAATGTAACTGTTTTTTACTTTCTCACTGTAATGTACTTTCTACAACACGAAATACTTAAGTACTTATAAATAACTACAATAATATACTGGCCACTCCTCTTCCAAACACAAGCTAACGCTTCTATGGAAGAGTAGTATTCAAATCTATTAATATATAAAAACCCAATATAAACACGAGTTAATATGTAATTACTTTATTTCTTTAATAAATATTTAAATTATTATGTACGAGTGTATTGAGTATACACCTCTGGGTCTGGAGCCAAGGTGAAAAAAATTTTACCGCGGAAATAGTCGATATGACGATAATAATTCACTATTATGCCTACTTAAGACCATTAATCCTTAATCACGTTCTTTCTAATCTTATCTACTTCCCCACGTGCCCCTTTAAAAGAACCTTGTTTTGGCTGATCTAATTTGGAAATGCTTTAAAGAAAACAACCCCAATAAATAAATAGATTCACTGAAATTTCCACTCAGATTTCTAAATCCCTATTGTTGTCAAATTTTCTTAAGTAATTGGGTTACTTATCTTCCTAGTTCTGAAACCGTTCAGAGTACTATTGCTGAAATACAAAGGCGACCACATCGACGCGATCAGCGAAAATTTCATAAATATATATTTTTTAAATAGATTATAAAATCTCTATATGATGCAAGGTGTTCATTTATTAATAGCTGACGTGTAACCGGCGTTTAATAGTTTGGAGTAAAGTTTTGAGGTTGTGATTTCTAGAGTACATGACAACTGGGTGTATTTTTAAGGTGGAAATAACATTATTGTATTGTAATAAATATTTGTTTCACTTTTTAATTTTTTATTTATTTTTTTATTTTTATGTGACACCTCACAAGAGTGTCCCTGCCTGTGCAGTGTACAGACAGGGGAACTATGTCACCACCCGGTTGGGCGGCGTTGTGAGGCGGAATAAGGTAGGGGCTGTAGGAAGGGATTTGTTAATGCGGGCCTTGAAGAGGCTCGGATTATAGGAGGGAGGAAAAACAGATGCCGGTAGCTCGTTCCACATACGAGCCGACTTACACAAAAACGAGTCGTAAAAACGGCCCGTTCTCATGAAGCCAACGTCAACCGTGAACGGGTGTTCAGTTCGTGTCCGTCGAGTTTCGCGCACGTGCACCGGTGCATCAGGAATCAATGCTGCTAACTCCTTGGAGCAGGCTCCATTGAAATACCTGTAGAACAGACACAGCATGCCTACATTGCGTCTATGCATTAGAGAAGGCAATCGGTCTGTTAACAACGGATTGTCAATCAGACGGATCGCTCTCCTTTGCACAGATTCAAGCAGGTTTATTAAGTATTTTGGGGCACCAGCCCAAAGGTGGCTCCCAAATTCAATAGTTGGGCGGACTTGAGACTTGTACAGGGTCAGCAGCTGGTCACTGTTGAAGAATCACTTGGTCGTGTCACGTATTCCTCGGGCGTCCTAGACCACTTCAACTATTCACTTCCAAGTCATACATTCTCCTTACAACTCTTTCGACGTTCATCCTAAGACAAATTAATGTTAAACTCGGTATTCCCATTGAAATTATAAACTATAATTACTTAGTGAAAAAATTAAATTTATTAAAACTCTCAGATCGAAGAATTATATCCGACTTTCTATTTATGTTCAAAATTGTAAATGGTAGTGTAGACAGCATTGATTTAATTAACCTCATTGAATTTCATGTACCCATATTCGTTCTAAAACCCTGTTTAATTGTAACAATTCTAAGACTGGACATTTCAAACACTCGCGTGTACCTAGATTACATGAAATTAGTAATAGGTACGCAGATGTAGCGGATCTGTTTAACTGCACAGAACCTAGGTACAAAAAGGCTTTGATATCATACCTTTTAAATCATGACCAATAAAATGTTAGTTTACTCACACTTATGTAAAAAGTCAAATAAATATGTATGTAAATTGAACTGCTTGGGGCAAATGAGGAAACTTGGGTCAATAATAATAGTCAATACGGTGAACCAACAGCTTGATTGGCACCTACTTTCAACCAAAACCTGAAAATAAATGCATGCATTTTAGCTATTGTAATATATTATATCATGTATCTATACTATCATATATTTCAATCAATACTAATCTGACCTAGTCTACCTATAAGTTTTGCATGTACTTGTGTCTCTAACTTTCCATCTATCTTATATCCATCTAGATTTTCTGTTAATTGTATATTTTCTGATGTCACTGTTTATAATTTATTGTATATGGTATATTTTATACCGTTGATATTAAAAAAAAATAAATCACTTAAATCTCATTTTTCCACCAATAATTATTTGATTAACGTCTTCCTCGGGCATCCCCGACTATTTACACCATTTACTCCATGAATGTGGTATCATTAAATCCATGTTACTAGTGTTTACACTTCCGTTGCACATAGACATTTTGAAAATGTTGCTTGTTATATTATTCTGATATTGTTACAGTTTTGATATTTCAATAGACGTTTTGGGCAAGCCGTAGAGTAGTGAGTAAATACATATTATTGAATCAATTTAAGGTACCGTTGTTGTATGAACAAGTTTTCTAATAGTAGATTTGACTGTTTACAAAAAAAATTATAATTTACCCCCTTAATATTTCTCTCCGCCACTGTTTAATTTCATTCTAGCTAGCCTCTTCTATCCTATTCACAATGGTACAAAGAGGCACCTAATTTACATTGTTTGGCAAAATAAATAGAATTTCTCAAAATTCGTCATTAAATACACATTGATCATTACAAAAAGATTTCAATTATATTTCTATTTTATAAATTTAATATTATATTTCTATTTCTATTAAATTGTGAAAATATTTTCACAATTTAATATTTCTGACCCAGGTGTTCTAATAGTATCGCACTGTAGACAGGAAATTAATATCCGATCTGTAAAAATAACGTAGTTCTTTTAAAATAATTAAAAAATCACCTCATGGCATGATAATATATTCAATGAAAATAACCAACTTATCACACCACTATTTTTAATAAACAATATTATCAACACGTTTAACAAATTACACAAATTAAAAATATGTATCCTTATAAAGATATCTTGGATTTTGAAAAATTTTGCCGATGTTGCCCGGTCTTTAAAAAAAGTTTTTCGAAATTTAATGTATGTCACTATCTAGGAAGGCCACTACCTTCCTCTCATTTTGAAGATCAAGTGTGCGAAATTTTATCAGTGTCGGAATAAAACTATAGATTTTTATACAAATCAAATCCACCCCGACATCTTTTTTATAAATAGACAGAAGATAGATAGTCGTGTTAACAAAGTTCGTTATTTTCATTTATTAATAATTTTAATGTTTAAAAATTATATCAAACACTCGAGCGATTTTTGGCATATTATGGCAAATTTGCAAAAAACGATTACAGCGTTCGCGTATAATAATGTGCCAGATTCACAGCTTATTAAAATATGGAATAAGGAGCAAAATCTAAGTTGACTCATTGACTTTAATCCGCAGTAAACAGTTCATATGTTTGAATACTAATGTTTTGAGGAATAATATTAATTAAATAAAATGGTAAATTAACCAATCGCTCAATTGGTTTAGTAACAATATGTTTGTCGAAAAAATCAATTGTATAGGTAAGACCCAACTATGAGTTATTGTAATGATATTAAAATGAATAGTCGTTGAGGACACAATAAATTTATGTTCAGTCCTGCGTTTCCTTTGTTATTTCACATTAAAATATATAGATACTTAATGCCGCTAGATTCAGCTAGATGGATGGTTCATAACAAAATGGTTAAAATAATCAATTGCTCACATAAATCTGGCTCAAAGAAGAAATGTAATTTCTCAAACGATTTTATTCGGAATGTTGAGCATAAAAGCGTGCTACATTAAACACACATAAAGCGTTTAAAATGTCTTATCTAGTTATTTAGTCAAACATTTAAAATGGGAATACTGCACAAAAGTTTCAACCCTCGGGGCCAATATAACTATATGATATCTTATTTAAGGGATGTTATTGAGCTGAACCAAGATCTCAGAAGGGAAGTAAAATTGGAAATAAGTGATAAAGTTTATGAATCTTCAAATCTTGCTGCTAAATTTTTTTTTAAATTTCAATAGTTTTGTGCAAACCATTTTAAGTTTTTTTTTTATTTTTTTATTTTTTTTTATTTTATTTTTATTTTTTATTATTTAATAAATGTTTACAAGTGAAATAATTGTGTCCTATCCGGTATTGTATGAAGCCGGAAGCAATGACCTTATCCCTCTGCCACGGTGGTCTCCTCATTCCTAATATTATGTGTTGATTCTGTAGATACAGTGTTATTTTTCTTGTCATGGTGTAAAGAATATTGGTTTAAATGGTTTGATCTGAAAAATCAGGTACGTCCCAACATTACATTATATTAATTTATTTCTCAACGTTAGTTATGGCCGCTGTTGATCATTTAACACTCCATAACTGCATCCAAAATACGCAGACCGGCACATAATTCATTTTAGTACTGTAGGAACTAAGTCTACTCTCGTATATTTTAGACTGCAGTGAAAACGGCTGCCAAATGGAATAACGCAAACAGTAGTTAGGCTTATTTTAAAGTTGAAGTGAAATTAACCTAAGCTTTATGTTCTGGATGAATCAAACAATGAATTTTCTATAAAAGTGGGCTGCCTAATCAGGTGCCAGTTCAAGTCAATATAATTTCAGAAAATAAACTAAATACTTATTATATTTGTGTTTAAGTCCGGGTCACACGAAACATTGGAAAACAGCTGTTCAACGTTTCGATGTAAATTATAAAATTATACCAATGAGAAAAATTATTAATAAAAAAAAGAAAAAAAAAGGTAGTGATTTTCCTAACTTCTTATTCCCCATCTCCTTTCCCACAATTTCTATTCAGCCTCACAACATGACTCAAAATGGGGATGCTTTAGTCCAACCGGCTCCAGGCAGTTTTGACTCTTGTTTGGTACTAAAATAAATTTCTTCAGGCAGCTAAAACAATGATTTCAAAACATAAACAAAAACGAAAAAAAAATTCTACTATCCAAGTTACGGAAGCTGGTCCCTTATGAAACTCAGAACACGTTAAATTATCCACAGTTATAACTAAAAATTTGCATAATATTGTAATGAGTTGTTGTCCTTGAAGTTGGACAACTCAGTGCATGCTCACCATTCTCTTTGAAATTTTGCATAATTTACCGATTTTAGAGAAACTACTCCAATAATAACAAACTTACCGGTTTACATTAGTATGGATGGATTAATGTGGTTCATATTTAGTTTCACAAATATTACAAATATAAAATTACTGACTTATTAATTGAAAGAATTCTTATACGCAGCCATTTCGTTTTGGCCAATTACACTACGGGCGTATTATGACCGTTCGAAACAAATTGAAACAAACGGCTTTGAAACAAATTGGTTCACCCAACAAGTTGCGAATAACTAATTCACTTAATCTATGTCCCAAAAAGTATATTCGGACTGCCAATGCATATTTAGGTTAGTATTTTAATACAACATTCACTATTTATTAATACTTTTACGTTACTATGTATTATGACGTTTGACATCTCAGAATATCAAATCCCTCCAGTGTTGCTAGCATATATCAATAACTTTACAATATAGTATCGATAGGCAAAACTACCGACAATTTTGTATCAATCTTCATAGTACGGTCGTCCTATTGCTAAGAAGACCGGTATTAGTAATGTACATCAACATACGCTGGCAATACTGACACGTCCGTCTGTGAATTTACATCAGACGGCTACGTAAAGTAAAACATACTAATAAATTGACAATATCGAATTAAAATAATAACTTTAATAAATATTGGCAGTCCGCATGTAATTTTAATACTAAAAAGGGATTTAATTAGTTCATGGAGTCTTTAGTTATGAATAACAACATTTTTTCCTCCAAGTTGGAAAAGAATCAATTGATCGCGTCTCGACCGTCCATGGATCGGGTATACGATATATTTCAATCCTAAAAGCTTGTTAAGTTCACCTCCATTATTAATTAGCCAGTTAATTTGCACAACAAACGACATTATCCAAAAAGTCATGCTAATTGACAAGTTAAACGATACCTTGGAGGCTTCGCCAAAAGCATTGGCTTTTGTCCACCGACTGTCGGAATCATGTTTTGTCCGTGCTCGCGAACATTGCAAGCTGACCATAGATGACGATTTTTGTCATAGACATAAGACTTTATGGATCAGTATAAAATCATCGGTAGTTATTCCCATCGATCCAACATTCTAAAGTTATTGATTTCAGTGTGATGAACCCCCCGGTCTAACACCAAGCATGTATTGATGAACAAAATGTATGTATAATATATAATTTTTTATTAAATAAACGGAAATTGTTTTGTTAAATTTCTGACAATTATATTATTATTATACTGCGTTTCTAAACAAGCAAAGACAGAGTTAATAACGGCTTTAATATTTTTTATGTACAAGCTAAAAAAGCAGTAGGGTCGTATTTAAGATGCCAATTTTTTTATTGTTTTTTCGAATTCTATAAATTATTAAAAACAATACAGAATATATTTCAAATAAAATATATTAAAGTGTACGAAAGAAATCTAAGGTGCACAACTCACGCCGTTAGGAGGCATTTGTGTAGCATGTTGCCATCAGAATCTATGGGAAATGTTAGATGTTGGAGGTATTATTAAAAAAAATAGGGTATTTGGTTTTAGGTATTGAAAATTCTCTTCTTTACAAGACTTTATCACGGGAGTATGGAGCAGTGAAGCATGTTTCCCGCCAATATAATGTAAGGTTCTGAATAAAAGCCTTAAAATGGAAAGTAGCTTTGACTCCTGCCGGAACCCGTAACAAAGGGCTTTAAGGTTTTTTCAATACAGTAGATTAGAAATTCAGGGTTTTTACTTGCAGTATCCTGATCCAGCCTTTGTTATATTGAACACCAACCAGAAACGCTCTGCCAAAAGCCAATAAAATAATGTTAATAACTCACAAGTGTTTTCAGACAGTAAAAATTTGGAGACTAGAGGACAAATGACTGATTAAGTTTAAATGGGACCCGACTAAAATGAAATCAAAAAATCTTCCTTACAATTATTTTAAACATTGCTGAAAGGGGATATAAAGTTATTATATCCTTATTCATACAAAATTAGGGATAACGTGATTTCAGTCGTCCATTCCATCGTCACATTACGATTAACACAAAAAGTCTACTTTTTTGATTAAAATTATTCACTCTGAACTAGACTAGTGAACTCCTGTATTTGATCAACCATAGTACCTTATCGAGCTAGTAAGCAAAATAATATATTATCAACGTATTATCAGTGAGAAATTCTGCACTAACAAAGTCTTTCATTCAAAAAATTTTGTTGGTTGTTTAAAAAAATGAAATGAGCAATAATTGTTGAATGAAATATTAGTAAATGTTTAATTATTTGGCAGGCTTGGAATAAGGTTTAGAGCAGCTGACCGGTAATCAGAAGGCTGCGAGTTCAATTCCCGTCAGCGGCATTTATTTTTACTCTTGAGATATTTTGAATTTTTGTGGGTATTTCTGGCGAATAATTATTGCTTACAAAAATTAGTTTTCCTCTGTGCTATGCAAAAAAACCTTTTCTTATAAACATTAGTTTATCATTAAAAATAAAAACGGTCATTCACCAATATGTCACTGAGAAGCACCCAAATGTGAGGTAGATGTAAGTTTAAAAGGTCATGGGGGCACTTTTACTATTTTATGACATACGTCAAAAGATAGTCGCTAAACTGTCTGTAAGTGACGTTAACAATGTCGATGGTCAATGAAGAATCGTCAAGCAGTTGAGTCGATCTGTTGAATGGGGCCTTCTGATCGGAGTATAAATGTTGTGTCATCGTGGAAGGAGATTTTAAAGAATAAGTTCTTTATATTAAATCTGGGATTTATTCAATACTTCGCGTATTACAATAGTGACTTCGATAGTTGATCTAACTAGGAGCTGGCTAAATGAGATCTGCAAACATCATGTTTGTCTTGAAGCAGCCTAACTGGCCCTAGCGACTACTGACTACTAGCCGCAATCTTGCGGACTTCCAAGCAAGCTCATTGCACTGTCCTATATGAGTGCATCTGGTAAGCTCTTAGCTAACTCACTTCCCATGAGTATACTTGTCAGGCACATGTAAGTTTACCTAAAAACTTATGTCTATTTACAAAGCATTATTTTCATTTTTGTTTTTTCTTTAAAATTATCTAAATTTTAAAAACGTTTTATTTTATAAATGACATCATACCAAATCACGTAAAATATATTCTTAATTATCTTGTACAGCCCACCAAGGATAATCAATAAATAAATAAAGTATTTTAAAATTAAATAATAACTTTGTAAACATCAAAACATAAACATCACATGAAGAAAAAAAAAAGTATTGTTATCCACCTATATCTAACATCCAATCCTAGCAATAAAACTTTCATTAAGTTTTCCCACGCGTTTTCTATCAAGTGCGATATAAAATTTTATGGTCATTATTATTTCAATCACGTAACTTTAACAAAAACGTAAAAAATGTCAAAAGGTCCAACTTATTGCTGGGTTTCTATTATAATTCAGTTTATTCAACGTGACTTTTCTCTTCGCAGCCGTAAATTTCCTAAAGCAAACCTTAACAGACCAAATGTTTTGGAAAATTCTTACATTTCCTTAATGTACCTCTGAAGTCTATTTAAATCGTAACGTCGAACACGTTTGCGCATGCGCGAACACTATCGCCATCTCACCACAGTAATTAGGTAATCGCCTAATGAGATGGATAATTTTTATTAAATTGTAAAGGCCGTGCAAAGGGGACAAATGCAAGTTATCAAGGGAAAGCATTAATTTGTGTGTTTTTGATTGGGTAAAAACAATTATTTTATGATCGAAATTAATAAATTGTGTTTAGAATAAATTATGTTAAAATAATTTAATTTAGATTAGTGAATAAAAGACGAACAAATACCATTTTGTAATTACGCACAAAATAACACATAATAACACGCTAAGCCAAAAAAAAGCATGCTTAACATCCAACCCTTCTCCGATAAAACAACACAAAACGTCCAACCCTTAAAAATGAAAATAACAGCACCCCGTTTTCGGCGGCAACGTCGCAAAGATATTCTCTCCCATAAACATTTACTAACAGTCCGGCAACGCTGTGAATGTACCCCGACTAGGAAAACCGTGATGGTAGATCGCGGCCCACGCGATTTTCCGTGGTATAATGTAGGTAGTATCACAAAGCGGGCTTTGCGTAGTGAGAAATACAAGTAAAACCACGGCACCGAGTAAAAAAATCCCAATTCAAAATATCGTGATTTATATTTTGTATGAAAGTGAAACTCTTTTTTTGCGCTTTTCCGAAGTTTTTCTTTCACGTATGTCTGACGTAGATGGTTCGTAGCGAACTAAGGTAGTTCCAGTTCAGCTGCGAGTCGCGGCGGACGTGTGGCTGATGCGCTCCGATCTGAAAATCCGAATTTCCCATCCGTCCTTCACTTGTTTGGGCACGCTCATGCGCATATTTTTCATCAACAAACATTCGAATAGCAAAATTGCTTACGTTCGTGAGGCGATTCGTTAATCGGACTCTCCGATTCTTGCTGGTTCATTCAGAATACTATTATTGTTTGTGAACTGAAAGAGAAAACAATGTGACCGTTTTGTGAAAAACACCACAACATTCGGATTTGACAGGTGTTGTATAATTTGAATACTGTTACCTATAATTTTATGATATTTTTATTGGATTTGTTGGTAAATAGTGCTCACAAATTAAATTTTATTTGTCTATGATCATTTTAGCTTTTACAGCATATTAGAGGAAATCTGTGATAATTAATATGCAAAATACATAGAAAAAAAAACGAATGACGGTTTAAAATTTAAAACACGTTATTTTTCAAAAAGACTGTCAGGAATTTTATAATTCGTAATTTTCGTTGTTGTGTATACCTATTTAAAACTTCTCTAAAAATTTCTTAAAATATTTATAAATCGGTCGTCGATTTAAAAAACGCGCTCTGGATTTTTGGATATCTGGAGATGTTTGAAACACTTTGAATATAAAAAGAATATACATTTTAATCTAAATATTAACACAATTATATAATAGTCTTTTGTTATTTAGCGAAATATATTAGTAATTTTTTTTTTAAAGATAGTTATAACCTGATAATATTTGAAAATATCTTACTACCACCAAATTAAGCGGAAAATGTTGCTTGTGTTGTGATGGAGGAGTTAGCCAGCCGAGGGATTGAAGACACTACGCTTGGGTGGTACTCAAACGCGATGTCAACTCAGCCACCGACCGGTCAATTTACTTTAAGGCCTCAAATACCCCTGCGCGCGCTGAAAGACGAGTAAATTTGAAAAAAATATTATAAAAGTTACTAGCTGTACTCCGCCACGCTTTATTTGTGTTTTAAATTAGAAAATATAAATTATTAGAATTCAATTTTCTCTATTTAAGAGGCAACTTTGACATTTTTTTGGGAATTAATGAAAATTAAAAAAAAATAATAATTTAGAAAAATACTCTAAATAAATATAATATAAATAAAAAATAATAATAAAATGTAAAACAGGCGCTTAATGTGTCGGAATTTTAAATTTATCAACGACAAATTTGTGTTCCAAAGTAAACCGGTAGTTTGAAAATTTAATTTAAACCCATCGAAATAATTTTTTTAATAATTAATAATTCATATTTATATTTTATTATATTTAGATAGTAAAAAAGACGAGATTTTTTAATAAATACAATTACGAGAATCGTGAATAATCAAATACTTTTTTCCCCAGATTTTTTAGTTTAAATCACAAATAAATAAAACAGCACATATCCGTGCTACACCCATTGCTTAAAAAAATAATTATTCAGTTTCGTTGGGCATTTTGGCCTCTAATCCAAATTTAAGTTTTGTATTGAAAACTGAATTTTGTAAATAATTTTATAAGAAAGCAAAAAAGTTAATCAAGTGAAACTGTCACAGATAATTTTAGCTATAGTACTGTATTTTTTTAAGTTGTTTCTTTTATGCGTTCATACATTTCTTTTGAAAAAATACTTTTTTTAGTAGTTTTTATTTATATTTTGTATTGATTAATTTATATTTTTATTTGTATTCTACTCAAACGAAGCTATAGGAAAACCTTCAATTTATCTAAAGCATATTTTTGGAATTCATAATGTCCACCAATTCGTTATAATGATTAATCAAAATAGTGATTTGGCATTAAGCTTCGTCTTAAACACTTTTGTGAATATATCAGAACCACCAGAAATTTCCAGTGCGGGTTTTGCAAGTCAACGACTAGAATATCATAACTGTTTATTTTCCTCATGTAAACGTTCGGATAGTCTGATTTTTTTAAAGTCCTGATAATTCACAGGTTTCGTTGTCAATCATTTATCGAATTGTGTTTTTAATAGCACATACATGATAAAGTTAAAATTATAAAATTCCAAGAAACACGAACAAAGAATAATGTGACTTGTTGGCCAACTTCTAAGTAAATAATAGATGAATGGATGATGACATTGTTCGATTATACCCTTATCATTAAGTTTCCTCACACGCGTACATAATTGGGGTAATGTAATTATAATCAAAAGTCCATTAAGTTTAAACTATTTTACATTTACTATTACAAGCGCTTTACTTTCTATTACATATTATTTTTGATGGAAAGGTGCGGACTTTTGTGATTTTTAAAAAAGTGTAGTCTAGTGCGTACTTGTGAGTACGGAGACACCTTAATCTCATATTTGGGTGAAGCTTTGGTTTTGGTATTGTGTTCAATTATTAATTTTATGGAGCTTATAAAAATTGCTTTACAGCTCTTAGTTTTTATTACTAATATATATGCGAAACCACATTTTGGAGCCCTCAATCGAAATGTGTGTAACAAATAATTATAAGCAATAATTAGTCATCCAAAATACTAATACAAATTGAAAATATCTCCCGAGTAAAAATAAATACCGCCAACGGGAATTGAACCCGTGTCTTCTGATGTCCGGTCAGGTGCTCTGTATCCACCGAGCTATGTTATAAAACATAGCTCATAGACTTCAAATTTCTACTTTGAGAATATGTTGATCAAAGGAACCGCTCTCCTATGTACAGAATCAAACAGATTATTTGGGTGCTCTAGGCGAGAGGTGGCTCTCAAATTCTACTCTTAGACTACTTGACCGTTATTGTACAGGATTAGATGCTAAATATGATTTAAGATTTTCACGGACAAAAGTATTTTTGTTATTTGTTTTTGGGGTGTTATGCCGTGTTTCGCTAACTCCTTCTTTAGCCAACAAAATAACACATCTGCCCTGATGATGGACACTGCAATGCTGTCCGAAACGTTTGCTAAAGAAGGAGTTAGCGAAACACGGCATAACACCCCAAAAACAAATAACAAAAAAGGATTAGATGCTAGTCACAATTGAATAATATGCTAGCCCTACAGAAAATGGTTAGGTTGTTTGAAGCGAAATACTTGACCGAACAGAAATAGTAACTCCAAGCATGTCAATTTATTGGGAAAGATGATCTTATAAAATTGTATCAATAGTGCCGACAGTTATTGATCTCCTTTTTGGACTTTTTGGCACGTTTGGATTTTTAAGATCTTGAAGCTGAACAGATTGACTCAATCCTCAACTGAACATTGTCGGGATGGTGGTCAAATTTTTGTCGTAAAATTTCCAGAGTGATTTGATATAGTATCTATATTTTGAAACCTTGAATATAATAAAACAAATAACTTCGTATTTCACACATTATTACGTCGCAACTTTTGAATGTTGGCCTGTTATAAAATTATTTCAACACATTCAATAATAGATAATTTAACCACTTTACTTTAAAGCATGACATCATAGAATATATTCCAGGTCAATGGTAATATTGAATGGTTTGGAACAGCTGTTCAAGTGACGGTTGAAGGAAATAGATTTTACTAAATCTATTGATAAATATACTTTCAAGAAAAGTTGAATACTTGTGTTTGACATAAATTTCTCAATTCTTCAATCTCCGGCGGAGGAGGCGATGATGAAATAATTTAATTGGAGTAAGGCATTTAATGAAAATTTAGAGCTTACCTCACTAACATCACTGTTAATTTATAAATACTTCATTTTTGTAGATATTATTCTTTTAAATGTGAATATAGGCTATTGAAGAATTGTTGTTGTGTGGCACTATGGTATCCCCGATTTGGGACGCTGAAGGAGTAGGTAAGAGTTAGGTGTGTAAGTACCTGCCTCTAAGCAATGTGCTTTTTTTCAACAAGTGTCTCTTCAAAATACCATCCACACAGCATTATCAAAGGTGACTTAGGCCCTGATGGAAAAAGTTCTCGTGAGCTCTTAGACCATAGGCCCATTGTGCTATCTCCCATTTTACCTCATTCCTTTAACAGTCGCCCGGTCCCTTTTATAAAGTTCACCAGGGTTGTCATTGGATATGTGGCAATGTCTTCTGATTCCACAGTGTGTCTTTCCATGTCTCATCTCTCCTCTCTATTCCCCTTTGGTTCCGTGAAGGTCATACAAGGGAAGAGTTCACGGAGGGTCGATAGCCTTACTCCTCGAAGACGGAGGCCGTCAACAGAGTTTAAAAAACTTCTGTATAGATTTTAATAAATAGTATCACGCCGTTTCCCAGAATTTTACAGAGGATGAACCTCCACACGATTCTGTCTTGGCAAACGCCCCTTTAATTTTTCATGCATCATTCATATTCTGTTATGCTGAATCTTGAAATGACCGAACTCAAGTTTTAAATTCTTAAAAAGTTCTTGGTCATCAATGTGATCCTTGACAGTCACCAACTTCTTGATTCCTTCAAATTAATTTGCATGCATTTGAAAAGTGCATCACATGCAAATAAAAAGTAAAGTTTGTTCAATTTGTTCAAATCAATGGCAAAACTAGCGACCAAGAAACTTCACATTTTGGTATTCCACAAGGCACCGTTCTTGGGAGTAGGTAAAATAATATAGGGATAACCCTGGGTGTGGGGAAGCAGAGGGTGAACAAATCTAAAATTTAGCTACTAGATAAATCTATTTGTAAATTTAATAAATGGATTTTATTTAATTTTAGTGATTATTTTTTCAATAAAATGGTTTTCAGCCGAAGATTTGAAAAAAAATATTATTTCAAACCACTAAGTGATCGTTACCAGTTAAAGTTTAAATGTAAATATTCAATATATAATTAATTAAGATGATGAATCACGTCGTGTAACATTGGGATTGAGCCAGTAACAATAACACCCCTTATGTAGATAAGGCTTGAATCCCCGCAAGAAAAAAACATCGCCTAAAATTGTGTTTTATTTTATTTTGCGAAGTTCAGCCACAAATGTTTAATTTCTAAGGAACTTAATTTACCACATTTTACAGTAAAACTATTACCAAAAAAGGGTTCGTAACTAGAAAATTTTGAACTTAGCAGTTTTAATAAGACTGATGCTTTATTTTTTCTGACCCTATATAAGGATATATCAAAAAAAAATCTCGATTATTTAAAAGGCCAATATGTGTTCTGATTGCAGTATTTTATTAAAGTATCCAAGATATCTGTAAACAATCAAATTTTCAAACCAAATACTATTTTAATTAATAATTTTGTACCTCAGAAGTCAAAGGTCAGTTGTCACATTTTAAAAATTGTTCAGGAGAGAGGAAATAGTATTTTTAATACAATTTGATAAGGCCTTGAACGCCAAAACAGCTGTCAGAATATTAAACACAATAACAGTTAGATTAATTTGATTTCACATCTCTCTTCTGCAATTTTAAGCCTATGACTCATGAAAGTGCAGCTGTATTTCTTACTTAGTAACATTTCGCTGATGAACAGTGAAAATAGTTATGCATGTAGTTCATCGAACAGCTCATTTCAAAGCGCTGCAGTCGTAAAGTATTCCCACTTTTTGGTTTATTGTAAGATTTATTATTGTTACACCGTTATCGCTTTGATCTGATTATTTTATTTCAGATTCCACCGTTACCAGCTGATATAGAGCAAATAGTGATTGAATTAAAGACCTCTGCTAACAACGCTTTCAAATAACAAGCAATTTTGTTTCGCACGTGCTGCCTCTACTTTCTTCTGCAAGAATAAAAAAGGATTGCACCAACGTATCTTCCAGCGGAAATGTTGTTACTCAAGCGTTTATTTTTTTGAATTAAAGATAAAGATCTTTCTTAAGATTGTTTCCGTTATTTTCTTTAGTTACCTTTTAGACACAATTACATTATATTTCTGTTGTTGAAAGACAATGCAATAATAAACTTATAAAAACAAAACAACTACCATAACCCAATTCACGTTTGTGATCACTTAAATCGTTACAATGCAGCAGAAATTCTGTTTGTCTAACTTAATAATAACGATAGATAATATATTATTATTATTTGTTCAGTATATTTCACTAGTTTAATTTTTAAAAATCCGAAAAATTAGCCGATAAATAATATCAATTAGTAGAAAGGGTGCCTTTTTTCAAGGATGAGGTTTGTCCAGGTCTTAGTGGCTGATGAGTCTGCCACGCACCTACGTGGCAGGCTTCCTTTATTAAAAAAGATCCACCACACGTCATCCTCAAAGAAAACGTTAGCCCCGAAGTAAATTATTATCCTCTAACTTTCTGTATTGAGTTTATATTTGTTTTTAAATAGCATAACAACTTTTTGTGTACTAATTAGATCTTTAAGTAACATTTCTTTAATTATGTATTGGAATAACATAGTGAGTAAACCACAAATTGAAATATTTAATCATTGAAGACAATATTAGCGACTTTCAAACGAAATATGTGAAACAAAAGAGACAAAAAGATACAGTTGCATCCAAGAAATTAAGCCAGGACCACTTTCTTGCCGGAGAAGTGCTCTGACCACTGTGCAAATTCCTACTATTTTCTACTTCCGTCATTTTTAACTGTACCAAACTTCGACTGATAGTTACCAACACTTTCTTCATTTTCATAACGCGTTCTTTTTTATTCATAGATGCGAATTATTTCTATTATTTTCTATTTAACATATTTTGTATGAAGGTCGTTTATATTGTCTAATAATTAAATAATATTTCAATTCATAATAAATCATTAGGTGATGTACTGTGATACATTTTAGTCGCTTACAAAGTCAAAAGCTTAAAATTGTTCGACGGCTTTATGGAATTTTTCCAAAGGCTTTTCTAAATATTATTTAAACAATTCATGAACACACGTTTTGAAATTCCCCGAAGGAATCGATCTACCTTGTTCACAAACTGCTGATCTTGTATGTGGAACGTTCTATCTTTCGGAAAATGAGTGTTCAATTCGTGTTGAAGAGATTTGGTACATGTTTAGGGTAGAAAGCATGTTAAAGCGGTTCAGTCTGGGTTTTATTTGATTTATTCTGTATGAATGACTTAATTCTTGCGATTTGAGCAGGGTGGAATTATAAATACCTAGAGTTTGTCAACGAAATAATATTTAATTCTCAACATTTTCAAAAAAATTTTTTATGCGTGTAATATTGAGCTTTTAAAAAACAAATAATGTGAATTCCGATAGTCTAATAGGAGGTTAAAATAAATTATTAGTATCGTACCGCTTATTTTGTAATCCTATCGTTTGGGCTTTTGCTGTGAGAGTACCTCACAAGAGGGACAATTGCTCCCAACCGTCTCACAACATACACGACCTCAATTGTGAGGCTGAAGGTAGTAAGGAGGGGAAGAAGTTGAAGCAGAGAAACGTGGGGAAGTACCAGGATATTCAGATTAGGTCACCAAATACGGCTTAAGCCTTTTCAAGCAATAAACTCTGAAAAATAATTTTTACATAAAAACACATTGCACAAAATGCACAAATTTTTGTTGTTAAATTACATCACCTTGCTTTATGCATTAATAGCTAGGATCTCTTTGGAGCGATTTGGATGGATTCTCTGTCAATCGATAATAATGATTAAAGTTCAACCCAACCTACCACTACCATCATGGATTCCATAACTTTTACAATACGGATATTGCCACTAAGCCTCAATAATAATAACTTAATGGCAAGACTTTGAGTTGCAGAATAAGATTATAGGATCCCCGTTAGGTTAATCACGTGGAATTTTTCTATATTTAACAGCCTCCTGAAGTATGAAAACCTTCTGTGTGTTTTAAGGCTTTTCGGTACATATAATACATGGTGTGTATGAATTAGATTCTCTTGCACTCTCTGCTTTTGGTTACTGTAAATGTAACCAAATAAAGATTAACTCAGATAGTATGAATATAATTAACTAAATGCGGATTTTTTTCTCACTTTTTGTACTCTGAATACATAATTTCCATTATTTTTTTACGTGACACGGCACAAGAGTCCCAACTGCTCCCAACCGTCTGAAGCCAGTGAGACGATAGTATTTCCAATAGTATGGTCTCACTGGCGATATATATATTGCGAGGCTGAAATTAATGGGGATGGGAAAGAGATGGTTAAGAGGAAAGTGGGGAAGAACCTGGCTATTCATATCTGGTCGCCAAACACGGACAAAACATGATTCCGTAGAAGAATTGACACCTGCCTAATAGGTATAAATGATCGGCTATAATGGAGGGTCTTGAAAATTGCAGTACCTTAATACTAATAGCATATGCTACGGCACTTCACTTTCTCATAACATGTCTTGGTTTTAAGGCGATGCACTACATCGTGTAATATTTTAAATTGAGCCGCTATCAATAACACCCCTCATGTAGATGGCGATAAGGTTTAAATTCCCGCTTAACACCATCCGTCTGTTTTGATTTATGCAAGAAAAAAACATGGCCAAAAAGTGCCTTTTATTTTATTTTGTGGATGTTGAGGCATAACTATATATTTTTTTCGATCATTTTATAAATGACTTAATTTGCCACATTATACAATAAAATTATAACCGATAATGGGTTCGTAAGTAGGTGATTTTGAGCAGTTTTCATAGGCCGTATACATTATTTTTTTCTGGGCTTATAAAAAGACTTATCTAAAAATTACTCGATTATTTCAAAGGCCAAGATGTATTCTACTCGCAGTATTAAATTAGGCATAAACATTTTTAGGCGACCAAATTTTCAAACCAAAAACACATTATTTTGCATTGCTACGTAGTGCATCGCCTTAAAGCCAAATACCAGAACACTCTGCGGTCCCGAAATTTCTGTTGATGTTACCATCACTGCCGGTGAAACATTCCTGACTTATAGTGTACCATAATGCTTTCTTGGCTATTCTTACATTTTGCCTAGGTAATTTCAAATTTTTCAATCGATGTTTTTTGTAATTAGTTAATTTTGTGCGTGGAAAATGAAAAACACGATATTTTAACATTATTTAACGCCCTCGACTAGCAATTCAAAATTCGTGGGTTTAACTATAATTTGTGTTATTTCATAATGTATTCATTTAAAATAATACATAATTTGTTTGCAGCACTTTCCAGAGTGAAAGATACTCTCAGTATCGCCCTGGTGGTGGTTGCTTGAAATAGCTTTGGCCTTGTTTATTGATCAGATCTGAATAGAAAAGTACTTCTCCACCTTCATCTTCCCCATATTCTTCCCCTCCCCATTTAATTCAGCCTCAAAACATACCCCAATTAAAAATATGAATTCAAACTTATAGCGCCACCATTAGTATTGGGAATTAAACTTTCTAATTTCGGTTAATGATCTCGAATAATGCGTAGCGTTATTTATGTTCAACCAACTTTAAATTTTGAAAATTAAACTACATACTTAACATATCGAACAAAATATTAAGTAGGTACTAAAATTATTTTATTTCTTCGAAATGCGTATTTGTTTTGTTCAAATCCTTGACAGGTCTTTAGATGTATTAATAGAGAGAAAATAGGTTACCGAGATAACGCGTAAAGTGTTTGCACGGAACTAGAACTGGAGTATACACTCCAGTGTACATGCTTTAGCGGCCCGTTCATATACACATTCCTTGAATGGCTATCATTTTCGTAAGCGGTGGTATATTTTTTTCAGATTAGTATGAATATGATGTATCTTGTATTTTTACAATTTCATGGATTGATATCGTAATTTTCAAAGTTTAATATCATTCGATCCTACACAAATTCAACAATTATAATATCCCGTGATTTTCACGGGTGTTATTATCGTGTTATTATTCCGTTTCACAAAATGTCCTAAAAATGAAAATAACTTATTTTTTATAGAATACGAACAACAATTAATATTTCCACCAGAAAATGATTTATGTTGGAAACACGTAATGTTTTTGATATTTAGAAAAAAAAAAAAAAAAATTGTTTTGGCGAGTCGATAATCTTTAATTTGCTGCCAAACTTGTTGTTCTCAAGTTTTAATTTTGGCAACAACAATATTTGTGCACCAAAGAAATGACTTTTAATGTTTTCCTCGATTAAATAGAAGTTAAAAGGGATTCGTAACTAGGCTCCCGAATTCTAACTTTTTTGTTACACACCCCTGTGTTCCTTCTCGGAACCTTTCGAATATATCTACAAAATAAAATATTGATATTATACACCTTATATATATATATATATATATATAAGAACTTGTTTCCGCCTGCTTCGTGGAATGCTGTGCCTCCCGCTGCGTAAATTGTCTTTCTGTTTTGACGCGTGATTGGCAAAGACCAAGTAGACATAGCATTGGTATTAAAGCTTGTTATATTATATAAATTATGCATAACTCCAGTCTGTTTACATTCAAGGGTTATGTATCGTACTCGCACACAATTCATAAATAAATACATAGTATTATATATCCCAACGACACGCGACGTTTTGTCAAAGAACTGTCATATTTGGATCTTTTCGCGATCTTTCAGCCAGGGAATTTGTTGACTTAATGTTTCGAGGAAAATTAAGTATCTAATAGTGAGAATGGAAATCTTAACAAGTGATATTTATGGGGAAATTTAAAAGCTAAATACAGCTTATTTGGTGACCGGATAAATCATCACAATGATAATTCAACACATCTTTAAAAAGTTATATAAAGTCATAGAAAGTGATGAAACAAAAACTATATTAACTGGGTTAAGTAGGTAAGGTTAGGTTAAAAAAAAATTATTCGTTTCTAGTGACTTTATATCACTTTTTAAAAGTGTGTTGAATTGTCACTGTGTTAAGTTATCATGGAACCAGCTTATTTATGGCAAAATGCGAATTTTTTGTTTTTTTAAGTCAGGCTGCAAGTCTTTCGACGAAACGAAAAGTTTAATGTTGTGGCTTATTTTGTGTGTTGTTTTCTTAAAAAATAATTATATATATTTGAAAACATTTTTATTTCCCTGTTTCGATCATGAAAATTGCCCATTTCAAGCGGTTCCATGATAACTCAACACAGTGACAATTCAACACACTTTTAAAAAGTGATATAAAGTCATCAGAAACGATGAATAAAATGAACCTAACCTAACCTACTTAACCCAGTTAATAAAGTTTTTGTTTCATCACTTTCCATGACTTTATACAACTTTTTAAAGATGTGATGATTTATCCGGTCACCGACAAAATAAATACAAAGACACGTTATAGTCATACTGATCTAACAAAAAATATGGAAAGTTCTCGTTTTATATTTCATATCCAGAAAACGAAATACATGAGAAAAGGATAGCAATTAAAATAATGTGTGCGTACGGATGAAACAGCTGTATTATCAATAGCCCGTACCCCGCAAGCCGACAGCCAGGAGCGTTGTAGAATACGACGTGCTATCACTATGGTTTCCCTTCTTACACTTATGTGTTTCTGTATTGCCTATCTCTCTATTTATTTTATTTCGACACACTGATTTCGCGTAGCCTCTCAAAAGCATTGGCATTTTTTCACAAAAAAAGAGCCTAGAGCGACGTGTTTGTGGCAGCTGGTGACAGCTTGTCTGAAGAACGAACTTATGAGCGATACTAAACGCAATAAATATCAAGTATGTCTACTGGACCTAGTTCAGTGAAATTTTACGGTCAATGCCTTTTTGGAATATATTACAGTTATTTGGAAGTGTATGGTAGGTTTTTAGGTGTAAGTACAAAGGATGATAATGTCAACGTCCAACACTGCTTAAATCATATGTATCACCGTAATACAAAAGCAATTAGAATGACTTTAATTGAGTTGAGTTGAGTTGAGTTGAGTTGACCCTGTTGATACAAAAAGTAAGCTTCTTGCAACGTCACAATATTTTATTCAACCAGTACACCACTACCCAAGTAACGGTCTGTGTTGACTGACAGTGGTGACTAAGTGCATTATAAATAACTATATTTTTTTATATTTTCTCATAAGAAATTAAATCCTGTGAAAATAATACATCATAATACCCAACTTAAAGAAAATAATAAAATTTAAAAAAACTTTTTTGGGTTATAATTTTCAGTATTTCTTAAATGCATCACTAACACTATTTTCATTACACCATAATTGTACTTTTGCCCAGTAAATTATATCAGAGTACCCACCTTCTTTGTAAAATTATGCCATTATCAAAGATGTCCTTCAGATTTCGCGATTACTGGAAATAATCAATATAGGGGACCATTCATAGATATTTTTATTTCCTGGTTAAATTTTATTGATATCTTATTAATCACGCCTTAAATTGAAAAAGCAATTGATGAAATAATTCCATTGATTTGATAAAATTTAATTATTAAGGCTTTTCTAAACCTAACCAATAAACTTTATAAGGCAATACGTCCAACTGAGGTGAAATAAATTTATTTTCCATGTCTGATAAAGTTTCAATAAGAGCAGAACCTCTGTGGGATATTTATCTCCATAAAAACACAAAGCTCCGTTCACATTTATTGCGAGTGTTTTTCACATTTATTCCTAACAGTCAGGTCCGTGCGATCCAATTTGTTGGCAGAGCCGTTATTTTTATGTTTACCTCCGGCATTTGATTAACTAACCGGAATGATTGAACATTGACGGTACACAAAAGAATATGAATAAAACTTCAAATTTACACACGTTAAGGACGGGTTGAAAAATAATTTTTAAAATTCTTAAAATTTCAAAGTTAATTTTCAATTTCTGTTTTTATTTTGTGTATAGTGGTATAATAACAGAATTGAACGCTTAGATGGTTTGGGCATGTAGAGCGAATGAGCGAAGAAAGGAGTGTAAGGAGAATATACGATGCAAATGTGAATGGTAGCAGAAGTCGGGGACGCCCGAGGAAGACATGGCACGACCAAGTGAATCAGATACTTGAGTCGGGCCGTGTCAAGAGTCAGAACAATAGAAGAGTATGTATGAGACGATATATGAATGTGAATGTGGCAAGGAGTGTGTGCCAAGACCGAGTTGTTTGGCGGTCCGTCCTCTCTGCCTACCCCTGCGGGGAAACGGCGTGATGGTTAGTTAGTTAGTTAGTTATAACAGAACTTGAATAGTACTTTCACGGAACCTGAAAATAAACGTTAAAACTTAATGAATTATTCAAATTCTATGAAACAACTCATCGTTATTGACTATCTTCGCCACCCATAAAACACCTTAGGATATAAAAACATATCTAATTTACGTTATACATATTTTAATTTATCACACAATAGTAGCAGAACGACCACATCAAATTTTGTAATTTAAAAAATTTATAATACATATGCACAAATGGAGAAATTCAATATTACTATCTTGAAAGTTTGTAGTTCGTGAACGGAATAATTCAACCTGATTTTGAAAACAATGAACAATTTCAGATCTTATAATCATGACCAATGTTTTAGAATATTCTTCTTGGTACAAGTCAAAGAGCAAAAACTTTATAAAGCCACAAATACTATTTACCATATAATTTAATTAATTTTCTCAAAATATTAACAGAGAAATAATATAAAAGTGCCAACTATGGCTTAACCTTTCCTTATCTGTGGTGTGTATTTACTATACATTGCTTCTAATAACTTTAATAATTCTATAAATATAATAAATTCTGGATTCAGATTTTAGGTATTCCTCCGTTATACATTTATGCACTGAATTAAAAAAATAATATTTTACATAGTTTTCAAATTCAATAAAAAATCAGAGATTTTTGTTAAAAATCGGGAACAATTACACCAATACAATCAACCGTGTGACACTGTTACGCGACGAGTGTGCGAGGAAACGACACACTATTGTTGTCCCGCTTTAGTTCGCTATGCGGGAACATGAGAAATCCACACGTCCGCAGTTGTATTTTGATTTAAACCATCGATACCTACAACCGCATAGCTGTGGGTGTGCCAGCCGCCAGCCATTTGGTCGCGGACCGTCGTTAGATGTGGACCCCTCGCACGTTTTTTTAGCATCTGCCGATGGTTTTTTCATGTTTTCAGCAATTAAATTACAATTATTATCATTTTTTGATATAAAATATAATAAACATAAGCGATTACCGATGAATATTTGTATTGTTCCGTTATTAAATGATGTGTATTGACTACACAGCACCGGAACAGGTGTTTTTTTTAGCATAGTAAGGGAATGGTTAAGAGGAAGCTACAAGCCAAAAATGTGTATATTCTTTGTATACCTTATATTGTAGGTAATAGGCATTAAAATTGCTTGACAAACGGAGTCTAGAAACATTCGATTTCAAGCACAAAACTGTTTTTTATTCATTTTGTAAATAGTATTATAAGAAAGAAAGAAAAAAAAAAAAAAAGTTAATCAAGTGAAACTGTCACAGATAATCTTAGCTAAAATACTGTAATTTTTTGAAGTTGATTCCTTTATGCGTTCATACATTTCTATTGAAAAAAAAAATTTTTCAGTAGTTTATATTTATATTTTCATTTGTATTCTACTGACGCGAAACGATGGGAAAACCTTCAATTTATCTAAAGCATATTCTTTGGTATTCATAATGTACACCAATTCGTTATAAACAGCAATCAAAATAGTGGTTTAGCATTAAGCTTCGCCTTAAGCGACAAGAGGAAGAAACACAACAAACATAGTACCGAGAGAAAAAAAAATAACAAAAATAAATAAATAAACGTAGTTAACAAATAAAAGTTAATCATATTGATAACATTATATAAAATAATGTGATATGTTCATATTGTTCATGCTTGTTTCTTTAGAAACTATAAATATATATTTAGGACAATAATACGGAGAAACTATTTCATATTCCACATTTTATTATCGAAGTTTTCAATTTGGGAGGCGGGTATGGGTACCCTGAACCATTTATTTGATAACCAATACCTGTGACATATGTCACCCTAAGTGGTCCGCTACGTTTGGTGACTTAGCAGGGGTGTCCGTTGAGAGGCCAGTTTGGGGAGACTCTTGAACCTCTCCAGCTGGTCTCTCTCGACCTATCGTCTTGCCACACTGGACATCATACCTTTTTCCTTTCCAGAACTTCATCTCCTTTTCTTTAAAAAAAAATCCTCCTCACAGCATCCACAAAGATGACATAGGCACTAAGGGAAATTATTTTCTTCAGGGCCTACGTTACTTGAAAGTAAGTTTTAAGCAAAATCATTTTTAATTTACCACTTTTTTGTGTTAGTCTTATGCGATGACCATTATTTCCCACTTTCCGATACAACGACTTCACACCATGGGAAATCATTACTTGGGTGATGTTGACATATTCAATACCAACTTGGCAAGTTTTGTGGATCATTTAAAACATTTATTTCAACAAGACTCCTAAACACATCATGTAAACGTACAAATAGCTGTAATTTTCTGTTTTTGTTTCTTGTGTTTGTATGACTTGTTGCATAGCTTTTATCAAAGGTAATTTTATTCTTATTTTTTATGTTTCAAAGTATCTGTCAAATTAAAATTATACTACCAACCATGTAAAAGCCCTCTGGGCGTTAAATAAATAGTAATAATATCGTTCGAACGTCCACTCTCAGGTCAAAGTATAAAATATTCGGGAAAAAAATAGTAATTGACGCTTCGTAAGTAACGCAAGGCATTGTGTGCAGCTTCATAAAGCCAAGAAAATGTTTCGTACAATTTTTAAAATGCTAATGAAATCTGAGAATTTCCTGCAAAAACCTACAACGAAACAGTAAACCTATATTCTTTCTTACGCTAGTCTTTGTTGGATTGGTTCTTCTGTGGTTAGAAGTCTTAAAAAACCTCCAAAGTTTATTATGTATTCGAAAAGCATGGAAGAAACTAAAATATTATTAAGAAGTCCATTTGATTCTAAGAAAAATCATATTACGATATAATAAAAGCGTAAATTTAATTTCTTTAAGAAAACTTACAAAAAAATAATGTGTTCTTGTATCGAGGAGATTGGTTCAAACCGCAAACTTTTAATCAAATATAGAGCTGTTTTTGGATAGGTACTTTATTCATTCAGTTAACATTTTATTATTTTTATCAAAGCGTAAAATCAAAAATTCTTCTTGGAAGAGTACAAGACAACATATTCTTTTGAAAGTTCGGTTTAATGTGATCATAAATAAATCACAAAAAAAATTGCCAATAAAGGAACATTATTCATACGAATTCGATGTGAGGAAATTCAAGGTTTTTTTACATTAACCCCCCTATGGTATTGAGGAAAATAATTTTCCTCAGGGCCCATGTCATTTTTGAGGACGCTGTGTGGAGGATATTTTCAAAGAAAGGAAGGTGAGGAAGTTATGGGCAGGAAACGGGTTTGTGGGTCAGTGTGTCCAGAAATGTCGGACGTACGATCCATCCTTCCGCTGCGGCGCAAGACGATGGGTCGAGGGAGACAATCTGTGGAGGTCAAAGGGTCTTCTGAAACCGGCCTTTTGCAATCTGGCCCGCCACACTGCTCGTGGACGCACCTCACCCAATGAACGCGGGCACTCCTGCTAAGTCACCAAACGTACCCATTCCCGCCTCCCAAATTAATATTAATTAAGAATTAGCATAACTTTGATAATTATTCTTAGGTTTTTTTTTTAATTACACGTTATTGAACCATACGTTCAAACCTTAAAAAAATTTTACCACTCCTATGTAATTTGATAAATTTTCCATCATCACGCAGACACATCACCATATAATTTTCTCTTTTTGGCCTTGGCACGTTATTATTTCCCAAATATGTTTAGCAGCACCAAATAAATTAAAAGAAGATTTTATAAAAGTTATTGGTAATTCTCCGCCCAGTAAAAATACTTAATTGGAATAATTTTAGCAAATGTTCGAAAGATATTGTTCAAAGACGTTCAAGCAAAGGCGTTTGGCTATTTTACATAAACAAGTATTAAAACTTTCGTAAAGCTATCAAGAAAGTTCAGCCTTGCTTCACAAAGGAAGAGGTTTTTTTTCAGTAGGTACACAAGATAACGGCGAAATATGAAAGCTAAAAATGGATTTAATTCCGCTTCACTGAGAAAAAATGTAATGAAGAAACCTCAAATCATATTTATTTATGTTATCACCTTTATTTATATAAAGCCTAGTATCTACACAATAAGTCCCAAATACGTTATTAATTCAGCTAGATTTTTGTCTGCCGATTGAAAATGTTTATGTGGACTAAACTTATTTCTACTTATAGTGGTGATTGCAGCCAGAAAAATACGTTTGAAACTTTCATTGACAAAACTTAATGAGTATGCGGGTTCTTTAAATATTTTTTTCTGTGGCACTTTGGAAAATATGATAATAGAGAAAAAAAGCGCAAAGTTGATTTGAGATTTTCACAATCAAATGAAAGTATCGTGATTGTTTTTTGGTGAAGTATGCCGTGATGCGTTTTCTTCTTCTTTAGCCAACATTTCGGGTTGCTTTGTAGTGCACTAATGGTAGAAACCGCGGCATAGTTAAAATAAATAAATATATGGATACATGTGTCCCAACTGCTCCCAAATCATCTGGAGACAGTGGGACCACTGTCCGGATTGCTCCGCATCCCTTGTATTTTAGAATAAAAAGATATGGACTCCTAGCCGTAAACAGCAATACTGCAATATACATATTTTAATATTTCTACAACGATCTTAAAGTGATTTTTTTTACCAAAACATACATTCTCAAATACTGTGAAACGCGTAAAACACACTGTGGTGTGGAAGCGATCTGTAAACCGGATCCAAGAATGCTAAAACGTACGTTCTTTCCGCGCATGCGCACTGAGACCCGCAAGCCAATATCTTCGTCAACTGTATACGATATTAATGACAGCATCCAACGTACAAAAACCATCTTTAATGCTCATATGTATAATGCACAGAATCGTATACTCTATAACTAATCCATTGGGATTGTATGCGCGCGCTGCTTTGACAGTTTGCTTTGAGCTTGAATACTGAAGTCGAATTCATAAGTTCAATAAATAAAATTATGAATACCCAAAATAAGATGGATACTTCGCCAACGTGTTGTAAATGATAATAGTGAATTGTGTGGATGTATAATTGAATCATTAATGCGAAAAAGTTTTGTGTCTCGGCCATTTGCGGAAAAAATATTATTCTGGATACTGGAAATAGTGAGTTATGGAGCTTAATGGATTTATGAATTTCATTATAAACGGTACCTAATTGTATCTTGTTTGTCGGCTAGCGTCTAGATATGAATATTTAATATCAAGTACGTAGTAAGTACGAGTATAAACATTTCATGTCCAGAATCCCTTCTAGAAAAAGTCACCGACCGCCACTGATGTATACCTCTAATTGTGGTATATTGCGAGGCTGATAGTAGTGGAGAGAGAAAGCACGTGTGAAAAGGAAGTTGGAGAAGTACCTGGCTATTCGGATCTGGTCACCAAACACGGCCAAAGCCAATTCAAGCTTCGTTTCAGTTCTGAATGATGGTTTTACACCAGGGCGATACTGAGGGTATATTTTACTCTGGAACATGCCGTAAATATACTTTATATTAAATGAGCGAATTTAAAAAAAACATAAATTAATCAAATTAAATTTACTTTCGCTCGCCGGGATTTGAACCAGTGACCTCCGGCTTGCTAGTTGAGAGCCTTACTCCTCGACCTAATTAATATCAATAGGGACGAGGCTAAGAGGAAGCTAAAAGCCAAAAATGTGTATATTCTTGGTATACCTTATATTGTAGGTAATAGGCATTAAAATCGCTTGACAAACGGAGTCTAGAAACGTTCGATTTCAAGCACAAAACTGGTCTTTATTTATTTTGTAAATAATTTTATAAGAAAGCAAAAAAGTTAATCAAGACAAACTGTCACAAATAATCTTAGCTATAATACTGAATTTTTAAAGAGTTGTTTCCTTTATCCGTTCATACATTTCTGTTGAAAAAAATTTTTTTTGTAGTTTACATTTATATTTTTTATTGATTAATTTTTTTTTTTATTTGTATTCTACTCATATGAAAACCTTCAATTTATCTAAAACATATTTTTTGGTATTCATAATGTACACCAATTGGTTTTAAAGATTAATCAGAATAGTGATTTGGCATTTTTTAATTTTTTTTATTTATTCTTAAATAAATTAGTATTACAAAGTATAGTACATTGTCCTCCACGCTCGGAGTTCACCTGTGTTGTGGAGGACTTTTTCAATTGTAAAGTTATATAATAGTAAACAATACAGTGGAGATTAGATACACAGAGAAGCAATAAAAATTAAAATATTATTTTTACATAGTTTTAACAAAAAAAATGCGAAATATAACAAAATTAAATATTTAAAATGATTGTAGTCAGTTCCATATGAGTTTTTTGTATTCTGTAAGATTAGATGTTTTATATTGTGTTGGAAGTGAATTGTATAGTTTTATAGCCTGGAATCTGTAGTGTTTTTGTCCAAAGGATGTGTTGGTTTTTGGTATTAGTAGTTGGTGTGCATGTCTTGTTTTAGTATTGCGAGAAGTTTGTGAAGTTATAATGTGTTTAGGTTCTTGTAAAGGAAAGTAAGTATTTATTTTGAATATAATTTTTGAATCTTCAAAACTGGGAATTTTTTGAAAATGGTTGAATAGGGTGTTAATATAGGAACTTTGAGTATTACTTTTATTAAGGTTTTCTGAGCTTTATACAGTGTGTCTATGTATTTTTTACTGGCATAGCCCCAGGCAATAATGCCGTATTCCATTATGGATTGTGCTATTGCGAAGTATATATTCTTTATATCATATATGCTTAGTATATTTATTACGTTTTTGAAAAATAAATCAATTTTTTTAGCTTTCCTTTAACCGACTCTATATGTCTGTCCCATTTTAAATAACGGTCGAAGTAAATACCAAGATATTTGATATTTTCCGTTTGTGTTATTGGAGGACAATTGCATGGAGTGCTCGCTGAGTGACAGGGATGTATTTTAAGGTAGATGTTTTTAGAGGGTTGGCCTCTCGAGTTTATGCTAAAGGTTATGAATTTAGTCTTATCTATATTTAAAGTTAATAAGTTAGAGTCAAGCCATTTTTTATAATATTTAGGCCAACTTCAGCTTTTGTGATTAGTGTGTTCCGGTCAGTGGCCTTAAAAAGTAACACAGTGTCATCAGCAAAGCTTTTAATTTCCCCGTCTATTTGGAGGTGACATAGATCGTTAATTTATTTATTTATTTATTTATATATATATATACGCCTAAAAAGGCATTTACATAGACGTGATACATAATGCAGTACAATAAGAGAATATGTATTATACAGGAGATATTGACAGTAAATAGATGTAATCCATTTTAAAGAAGGAAAAAAATAACATAAAGTAAAAAAGAAATTACAACAACATTACATATAAAACAAATCATTAAAACTAATTTAACAAAGCTAGTCTAATTTGTAGGATTCAACAAAGTGTTGATGTAGATTATGCTTAATTCTATATATGGAGTCAATAAATAAATCAATAACACCCCCATACTTGTTGCCCAGATCATGCATCCTATTGGTCAGTGAGTGTGTCTGATAGTTGGTCGAGTATGTATTACAGAAGAATGTTATATTTTGCCTTGTATTCCTAGTCGGCACATGTAGTTTAATAGTGGCAAGGATGGCAGGACTATCAATTAAGTTGTTAATGACTCTGTGTAACACAACCAGGTCTGAAATAATTCTCCTGTCAGACAGTGTTATTAGATGCAATTGATTCATCAAACTGACATAATTAATGTAATCAATAGGAATTCCGAGCTTAAAATTTACGTACTTAAGGAAATTTGTGCTGAACTCTTTCTATATTATTGGAGTGAACTTTATATAAAGGGGACCAAATAGGTGAATTATACTCCAATTGACTTCTGACTAATGAAGTATAGAGGGTTCTCATACAATACAGTTAATGTAAATAAGGAATAGGATTGGGCCAAGTTCGCTGCCTTGTGGTACGCCTTAAGCTCAATAGTCAATAATTCTCGGAATCCCATAATTGACGGTCACACCAAAACTCTACGCAGAAAACCATGTTAATGTCTCTATTATTATACTGAAATACCGGCTCTAAGAGAATCGACGCTCGCAAAACGTTATTACTTCTACATATACTCGTATAAACACAGACTTCACCATAATCCATTTGCCGTGATGATGAACACTGTGCCTGGTTCCCACTATGCCGGACCGGCAGATCTGCCAGGCCGGTAAAACTGCCGGAAGGGCTAGTGGCTGTACAATTTATATGTAGCTATTCACATTATCCCGGGTCCGGCATTTTTGCCGAGCTCGGCATTTTTACCGAGCGTTTTGTCACTGCGAAAGTGCCGGTAGAACCACCGGACCGGAGTAATGTGAACGAGTTTGTGCCGGTATCCGGCTGTCCCCGCTCGCCGCGCCCGTGCTCCGGGCTCCCCTCTCGTCATCGGCTCGCATTTTTTGAAGAAAGTAGACGTGTTCGCTCTGCTCGTTTAAATCTTTTTATCAGTATTCAAATGTGTACCTCCATAAGGACGTAGGAGATTAAAGCCTTCAGACACTCAGTTTCATAAATCCGTCATTCTATCCAAATATTTCTTTTTTTCATTTTTTTTATACTGTAATTGTTACATTATCTAGCGATTCCGTTCATTCAATTTTTCTATTGACTTGCCTAGCAATGGACAATGGACAATATCAGCGGGAACATAACAAGTCAATCGGTTTAATTGTTGGCAGATGAATCATCTAAATGCGTTTAAGATTGACGATTGATTTTATTCAATAATTTCATTCATTTAACATATATATCCAGCTAACAATAAAAAACACCCTAATATAATAGAACTTCCTTCTTCTTCTGGAAGTTAGTAAGATTAGATTGTTAATATTAATTTTAGTTGTAAGTTGCTAAATATGTAAATACTCGTATATATGTCGTTAATATAGTAGTTATAGGCCTTAGTCGTTAGTCACTAGATATAAGTCTTAGAGATAAGTCAGTAGTTCTAGTATTAACTATTTAAGAAATATATTTGTACAGCGCCCTTGAGGTGATTTCTCACGAAAACGGCGCTATATAAATCAGCCAAATATTATTATTATTATTAGTTTAAACGGTAATTCCTCGTGCAAGTTTTCATGAAGCGGTCTAGGCTTTGGTACATTTAAAGTACCATCATTGATCTTTTGCCAAAATTTACTATCCTTTAATATAGTAGAATCGCATTCCTTGCCATATGAGCCCACACTAATAAAAATAAAACCGTACTCTGAATCAACAACTTCCATTAATACAAATGAATAATATTCCTTGTAATTAAAGAACATAGAACCACTCTCGGCTGGTTTCAAAATTCTAATATGTTTGCCATCTACTTCTCCAACACAGTGAGGAAAGTTGGCTTTTCTTTCGAATCCTGAAGCGATGTCCTCCCATTATCTTTCCGGCTCCGGTGTAATGTGAACACTCTTGTCCGGTGTCCGGCAGATCTGCCGGTCCGGCATAGTGGGAACCCGGCCTAACGCTATGCGAAACGTTGGCTAATGAAGGAAGAAACATAATGAGGCACAATAGGTACACCAAATACATTATGGTACGTAAGTACGTATACATTATATCCACGAATCCACGAAATACGAGAAAGGAACGAAAAAACTGTAAGCGGCGTTTCACGCCATTTGCGATTGCTTCGTTCTTTTCCCATAAGTTGAGGTTCAGTTCGGCAGTTCGGCTCGCGTATGTATACGTTGTATTATATCACAATAATAGTACGCACGATGTTTTAATCCTTATTTAATAATTCTTGTCAATATTTGAGTCATCTAAAATGAGCCACTCCTCAAATCCTCGCCGAATCATTTTCATTTAAGTGATTAATATTCGCACTTAAAAAATAATTATTCATAAAAGTTATTTTTATATTACCGATGGGCACGCTACCGGCCATTTGGGAGGCTTCCGATTTTTAAATAATGTAATCAAATCAATTTCAAGGACGGAAAAACTCCCTACTTTGCGTGTTGGAATAATTTGGAGCGATTTGGACCTTGGTGAAAAAATATCCAACCTCCGAAGTTCGGTTTTTAATTGAAAGTGTAAAGCTTTCATTGGAAACTTAGAAATGGTTAATTTCACACTGGCTTATTGAGTTATCAAGTATCAAGTATATTAATTTGATGGATTTTATTTAAATTGAGGACTGATCTTTATTTTTTTGGAATATTACTTTCAAGCCTTTGTAAAGTTATATTTTCTTAATTCGTCAGTTTCACCATCACATTTACGGAGTGAATTCCGTAGTAAATTTATTTTATTTGACCTTTCGTTTTCGAGTATATTGCGGTCCGAAATTGAATTCTCTTTAGGTTAAATTTAATTTTTAAATCAGTTGGTAGGGAGTTAATATCAGCTGATAAATCTGTTTAAAATGCGCAAAAGCGTAGACCTGGCTTCAAAAGTTTTTAAAACCTTTAGTTGCCAAAAAAATTTTAAGTAAAAAAAATGAAATTGCGATCTCCGCGCGATGTATCTTAGAACATCAGTTCCCCGCTCGTACTACGAGTTTATGGACACCGTGTAAAATGATGTTTTGTGGTGAAATTAACTAAAAATGATTTTTTTTGCTTTCCTAATATCCAAATAGTACTGTTTTTGTCACTCGACATATTTCTGTGCGCCTTTCTATCATCTTTCTAGTACTTGTTTCTATGTATCCATTATCCATCGAGCTGTTCAATAGCTTTGTTCACAGGGACGCTGACGCCCGAATTTATTATGATAGTCATAGTGTTTTCATTCACTTTATTCTGCCCTCTTGACTGCTTAATTATTTATTTCCTCGTTGGAAATAACTCATGGGCGTTGTGTATCGATCTGATAACGCACATGGAAATAGACAAGACCACCCTTTAATTATAAACGTAAATGTATTCAACGTCCCAAGCTCTAGGCCATCAAAATGAGCTGTTAAGACGAAATTTTAGCAAACATTTTTTGAATGGTTTGCCCTAGTTGCGGAATTGAATACAATTTCAAAGACCCATTAATCTATTGTCATTGAAAACGTTCTATTGATGATTGCTGGGCTGATAGTTGCTATTTGTGATCACTTTTTATCGTGTTGCGAAGTTATGAAGTATCTGTCATGCATTTTTTACATTTGTTTTACGCAGGAGGCCATGAAAAAAATAACTTCTATCAGGGCCTATGTCATCTTTGGGGATGCTGTGTGAAGGTTTTTTAAAAATGAAATGAAGGACAGGACGGAGAGCAATATCTGGGATGAAAAAAGTCGTAGGGTAGGTAGAAATCTGGGGGGTCAGTGTGTCCTAGACAAACATCGACCCATGAACCAGGGCACCCCTGCTAAGTCACCAAACGTAGCGAACAACTTGGGGTGACCAATGGCAGAGGTATCGGTTGTCCAATGAATGGTTCCCGGGGCAGCGGTACCCAGGTGCCCTGATAATGGAAACTGTAAGGTTGGTTACACATCTGAAACGTTGCCTAATCGAGGTTATTCATTATCAGTCAACTCAATTCACAAAATTATGTTATAATCAGAATTATTATAAAGATAGCGTAACAACTAGCAGGGACCGGAACAAAATGACAAAATCATAAAGTTTATTGTAGTCTTGTTTTTCTGAGGTTCATGTAATAAATTGCTATGAGGTAAAGTCTTAGTGGAATATTTTAGTGTCAGACAAGCGTTGTATTTGGTGCATGTCTTTGGAGTTGAATGTTCAGACGTACTAGACGTTGAGTAGTTGGTTTGAGCATACGTTTCATAAGGTACGACTGAAATTAATGTTCTCTCAAAGGCAATGGCAGTCGGGAGTAATGAAGATATCTTGAATGAATTGGTATCTCCTAACGATGGTATTTTATGGGATATTAAAAAATGGCTGGACATTAAAAAAATATACAAGTTTTTTTTAAAATTCCACCTTGAGAATAGAACCCTGATCAGCTGCTTGGAAGACAATAATGCCAACCATTAAACCCCAAGTATTTTAAGAACAGCGGCATGATTTTTACATTTATTTATTTTTCACATCAAAAACATAACAGGATTATAAACACACATACAACATTGTACATTTAAGAACAGTAATAGAAAAACTGTAAAATGGCACTGTAATAAAGAGACAATAATATTATGTATAATTATGTTGGATATGGCACTGCCTCACTAAGCGAACCTGAATTGAGGCAGAATTTTTAGCAAAATTGATTCATACACTGTCTATGGTTTACTAATTCATTACTAAGACTTTGACGATGCAGAAATAGTAGCAACATCTTTTTGTTTACTCCTGTGATTTTTAATTCAAAGGCTTATACAAATGTATTAAATTATTGTCGTAGGTTTCAGATTACAGATACAAATAATATTACAGCAAAACAAAAAAGTTGCAAACATATATTTATGGTGATTGATTTGGAAATGTTGAAGTTTATCTATGTTTTTATTGAAATTATTATTTCAAGAGCGACATGAAAGTTATACTGCCAATAAAAATCGTTATAGCACCGTTCGATTTGCAATGAAATTTTATGTTTTAACACTTTCATTTCTTTTAATATCCTTCATTACCTGTTTTATAGCATACTGTGTTAATTTGTGATTTCACTTCGATTTAAGAGACGTGATTTTTACATACACAACGGATTAAGCTCGGTTTATTGTGAGATTAGCCGGTCTTAATTCAACAATTAATAATTACTAAATTGAGATTTATGAAAGGCACGTAATTTCTTGAATTCCTGTGGCTTTATTAGATTCTTCGAGAGTGAACCTACATAATCTTACTGAAAATATCCGAAACACAACCCAAATAATTGTGGTTTGTTTTGATGCTGAAGGTATTAGGGTGGTGGAGTAGATTGTGGAGAGAAGGGTGAAGGAGTACACTTCCACAACTAAAGTCTGTATATCTTTAGTGGATGAGTGATTATAATCTATAATCAATCGTATAAAAATATATTATTAAAATAACGTTTAGCTTTCTCTCAATTAAACATGATGCATGTTCGTCCTGTATGTAACCTATTACACAATTTTAGAATTTCCAAACCTTCATTACTAATTTACATCGGAAAGCAGATCAAAAATATAATTTAGTTAGACTTACTTGATTTATTTATGATATGATATATTTATATATTTTACATGGTTGAGTTTTTTTTAATTTTTTTTACGTTATGCTTATTTCGATGTTCTTTGTGTTAAACTAATCATAAACAAGTAAAAGCTCTGCTGGGCGTGAAATATATACCTACATAAATAAAAATATTAATGCTCGTTTGTTCAAAATCTTAAATCTCCGAAATTTTTACACAACATTGCATTAGAATACTCGTGTATTATATGTTTATACTCGTATACCTATATTATAAATTTATTTATTTATTTATTATTTATTTATTATTTATTTATTTATTATTTATTTATTTATTATTTATTTATTATTTATTTATTATTTATTTATTATTTATTTATTATTTATTTATTTATTATTTATTTATTATTTATTTATTATTTATTTATTTATTATTTATTTATTATTTATTTATTTATTATTTATTTATTATTTATTTATTATTTATTAAATATTATTTTTTTATTTATTATTTATTTTACCTGTCACCTGTGACAGGTAAAACATGTTTCATTTTTAAAACAGCGCCATCCGTTGGACGAAAAAGCAACAAGCAATATTTTTTCTCTTCCTGCACAGTCAGACTGAGTCAAAGCAACACGTGGAGGGATGCAGCTAGTTCAAAATAATAAAAAAAAAACTTATTTCTAAGACTTTGTTTCAAAAGTAGAAAGAATAATTCAGATTACACTTTTAATGAGAATCTGTAATAAATATTGTCAAAAGAGCCTATATATCGGTAATTAAGCTTAAAGCGCTTTGAAACTGATGAATAAATCTGGCCAAATAATGCCAAAATGTTGGAATTATCAACGAAACAATATTAGATCCTTAAAATGTTCTCTACTATACCGCAATGAAAACTGAAACTACAATATTTTAATTGCCCTTCCACTGCATAACCTGAAATAATACATTTTCATTAATACAGGTACTTTATAACAAAGAATATAAACCACAAACACGATCTGTATAAAAGCCATTCCACATCCACAGCATGGAAACATGTGTAAAATGATAGTAAAATTAAATTACCTTTCAGTCTGACGCTCGGTTATTAAATATCAGTAATAAAAAGTCTGTTTGTTCATTAGATAGACATACGCCATTCTGATTTCAGTAATCGAAGTAATTTAATTTTATCAAAGTGATTAAATAGGGGAAACGCATTCGTCAGCATTTGGAATTATTTTTTTCTTACGCCGGGAGATAGCATTTGTTTAGATCAAAGGTTCCCAAAGTGGTCTATATGGACCCCCGGGGGTCGATATCGGCTCGCTGGGGGTTTATGTCAGCGAGAAAAAAATTTGGCAGGCCACAAAATTCACATCGGGGTACATACGAGCGGACCCCCATTTACCTCAACTCATATTAAGGAGTTCCGTAAATGACACAATACACCTAACACAAATAACCCAGTTTACGTAATACTAATAATAGACTGAGAAATTACTCATTTGATAATTGTATGTTTATATATCGTAAAGTTATTTATTGAGGTAAATAAATAGAGTCTTAATGAAATTAATGTATTGAACCAAAACATTGCACATTGGAAGCCGCGAATTTTCCTAGTTCCCCAACTTGTTTTTGAAAAACGTCCAGGGTAATAATAACGTTCAACATTTAGATGTACTTCACACAGACTTCAAACCTAAGTTTGATGACATTTTGACTGTCCAAATGGAATGTTGAAGAATCGGATATCATATGACAAGAAGAACTGATCGGAATAAGCGCTAACAAAGAAAGCAGTTCTGTGGGCCAGCTACAGAAAGAAAATCCCGCTGCTTATCCTACTCCATTTTCATTTGGCGTAATACCTAAAGGCGCGGCAAGGGAAGGGAATCTTTTTACGGAAAAAACAAATGATTATTACATAGGACGTTAATAGTTTTAGGAAAATTCAATATTCGGCAGACAGGGAGTTTACGGAAAAAAAATATTTGTCAAGTGGTCTACAGGGCAAAAAAGTTTGGGAACCTGTGGTTTAGATGTTTGCGTTACATTTTTCAAAAGTAAATTCATGGATGAAGTTAACAGAATTAATTCGCACACAAATCCATTTTATTCGTACATTCCTATTTAAGGAACCGGTCGTTTTGATTTCCGTATGATATTAACACACTTTCTATTGAAACTACTATTTTTTTTAGTGAAAAGTTTTGAAAAACCGAAATGGGGTCTTTTTTAATTTATTGACAACTGAAGGAATTTTTATAATCTCCGTAGCTTTTGATTATAATAACGTTTATTAAAGAGAATTTGAATGTTTGCTAGAGAGTTTAATTACGTTAATCAGTTAGTAGTCGAGTGGACAAATGCGACAAGGCCGTTTAAAAATCTGTCGACATCTAATACTGTCGTATTACGCCCGGTATACGCAGTAGGAATTCGTGTGATTATGATTAACGATTTCTACTACTCCGTTTATATCCCCCCTTATAATATATAATGAGTAAGATGGTTTGCGTTTAATCTCACTGGGTTTTTAGGAAAATCAACCTTCCTCGACCAGCTGCTGAATCAAAATCACACCTTATTACCAACAGAAAGAGATTAATTATTTGCGTTACGTCACACTGTTTGGATATGTACCTAAACTTCACTGTCAATATTTACATTTCGTTTTCTTGAGAATTGTATAAACCTACAAAGATTGAAAACAACCCAACTCAGTCAGTGACTTTTAGTGTTTGGCTCGTCGCAAATCTTCGTCAATTACTTTTTGAAAATCATTCACACATTTATTTCAGTTGATAATATCTCATATTTGTAGGGTGGGCAGATAGTATTAAGTGTCATCAATCACGTTAATGACTTCATCATCAATATCATGTTTGAATATTTCGCTATTATTTACGTGTAACTCCTATAGTAAATTTATCCTTATATACAGTTAAGTTGGATTGATTTTCAAATATTTAAAAACTTAACGTATTGTTACAAACATAAAGAGATAATGAAAATTCTTGTAGTGAAATGCTTGGTATCAAAGAAAGATACAATTTAAATGAGATCTTATAAGCATTTTTTTCTGTTGGCCAGGGAAACTTTTTAAAAAAAAATTAAATGTTTGATATTTTATAGAATGTTTTTTAATTTTTTTTATGTGACGCCTGACAAAATCACCCCTATCTGTACAGTCTAAAGGCAGGGGAACTATATCGCCACCTGGTTGGGCAGCGTTGTGAGGCAGGTTATGAAAGGGGCTGTAGGAAAGTTTATTAATATGGGTCTTGAATACGCCCATTTTATTTGAAAAAGAACAAACAGATACCGGTAGCTTGTTCCACATACGAGCCGACTTACACAAAAACGAGTTGCAGAAGCGGTCCGTTCTGATGAAGTTGACATCAACTTTGTACAGATGATCCGCTAGTATACGTCGAATTTCACGTGCACCGGTGCACCGGAGATCAATGCTGTCAGCTCCTTAGAGCATGCTCCATTAAATTACCTAGAGAATAGACTCAGCTTGCCCACAGTGCCCTTGAGGTGATTTCTCACGAAAACGGCGCTATATAAATTAGCCAAATATTAAATATTATTATTGCGTCTGTGCATTAGAGATGGCAATTGGTCTGGTAACAGTGGATTTTAAATCAAACGGACTGCTCTCCCTTGCACAAAATTAAAGTACCTAATAATTAACTGAACAAATAATAATATAGCATTGTTTAAAAAAATATCGTTCGTTGCAATATATACGATTTGTACTCAATAAATTATATTGATTAATGCAAAATTAATCTACGAACCCCTCATATACAAAGTTATCCTGAAATTATCATGAGTTAAATATAAAACAGAATACACTTACATAATTAGATACTTTAAAAAAGGTTGAAGTGTTATTAAGCAAAGCAATTCTTTTCATGGATTTAATTATTTGGTAATTTAAAAGTGGCTTTAGTCTCATTTAGATCCGAGTACAAGAGTGTTCATTGTCACGATACTTTTGATGTCCAAAATATATATTTAAATGAACGAGATCAAAAGGTACAGGACGTTAATAATAATAAAATCACAGACTCGTGAATTAGTATTCGATGCGTACACCACTTCTTTTCACTCCAGAAATAAATTATTATTTTTAGATTAGTGTATTTTTCTGAAGTTCGAATAAACGGATAACAATTTATCACTCATATCTTAAACCTTTCAAAGCCCATGTCTTTTTTCAATTAATATAAACTAGAAAAAGCCTAACAGTGAATTGAACAACACTACTTGTCGTACGTAGATGTTTTTTGTCAAAACTCATTTGAGTAATTGAAAAATTAGGTTTTTTTATGTTACTTGGAGGTATGAATATTTGAATGTTACTGTGTCGTTCATTGTGTTCTGAATGTTGTGTCCACAATAGGGTTGAAGAGCATACCTGGATATAATTTTTTTATCGATTATTTGAGCACACTAGTTGTTGTCGGCTAGCTAAAAAGACAAAGGAGACAAATGCAAACAGCGCAATAGTCGTGTGTATTGTTGGAGAAATTTTATACACTTTATAATAATTATTTTAAGGATAAAACTATCAAAATTATGGTGCAGGTTTCTTCGCTAAGTAAAATTCGTATAATAAGGGGAATAAGTCGGTTATTCGCTGTGGGAAACGTACTTGATCTGTCGAATTGATAATCTAGTGTTTTATCAATAGGAAGATGCTGTGTAAGGCAGAAGAAGGTTAGGTTAGGTGATCGGATCTGGTCATCATACACGATTTAAACCATCGGAGTAACGTTTTGATTCTGAATTGTTCCCTGCATTCTACATTGGTGATACTGATAGTACCTAATATCCATTTGATAGTTTTTTTATGGGGATACATACAGTACAAAAGTTCCTACTGTCGGACAACATTACAGTGTCTATCACTGCAGATGTGTAACCGAAGTTTGTTGTGAAGTGTGCAATCATGTTTGCAGATGTTCCGAAGACAATCTTGATTATTTCTTCTCTCAGTGTCTTTGAAATTCTGTCCATCACTTTGTGAACAGAAGCCAAAAAATGCATTCTTTTAGCTCTTGTTCAATTCTGCCTTAGTTTGGGGTAGAATTGATGCTTATGATTTGTCATGTCTGTTTTACGGGGTAACCTTTTCGCTCTAATGTATCGGTTAGCTTTATAAGTTCCGGTTTTTTGGTTCTTCACATTGGTTGCTCGGGTAACCAACGCATGGATAAGTCCTCTACTTTTGCTTTGGGTGGTGATGCAATTCAGCATGTAGATACCGATTCGTACGAGTTGGTTTTCTATACAGAATACCAACTTCTTTTCGTATCACCCCCACGTCTAGGAAAAGCAGGACATTAACTTGGATTTTCAGCTCTACTATAAACTCTATTTTGCTGTGGAATGAAATTAAGATGGTCCAGGAATTCATTCACTTTCTGTGTTCTATGAGACCAAGTGGTGAAGACATCATTGACGTAGCCCCACCATATTTTAGGAACAGCCAAAGCTGTGTCGAGTGCCACTTCTTCATAAAGAGTCTCAATTTACTTAAAACTTCTCCATAAATAATCTTCTGTAGCCGCATAATATCCCAAAAAAATCATTGTTCATACTTTTGGCAGTTAAAATATCATATCATATCCGATATGTAAAAATACAAATGCAAATGAACGTATTTAAAATACACAGGTCTGCTATAGGTCAAGTGGTTTGCTAAGTTTGGTGACTTAGCAGAGGTGACAGGGTTCAGGGGGCGAGATTTGTCCAGGTCTTGGTACCGAACGCGCCTGCCCACCAACTGCATTATAGTGGTGTGGGGGCATGGATTCGATACACTGACCCCCAGATACCTATCTATCTCTCATAATGTTTTTTTTTTCCCTAGAACTCCTCACCTTTTTTCCTAGAAAAGATCATCCACACATCAATCCCAAGATGACATAGGCACTGACGGAAATTATTTTCCTGTATGCACGCTGCGCCAGACTCGTTATCTCTGTCAAAGTATTCAAGCTTCATTCTATCGATTCAAAGACGAATAAAAGAATAAAGCTATGTGTAACTTTTATTTTCTTTCTTCTAACCAATTAATGCAAAATTATTTTTAAAAAAGCCTTGTATTGTCTCATATTTTATATTGAACTTTCGGAGGAACATTGGAGGAACCAGCGGTCCACGAAATTGTCATTTCATTGCACAATCCTGCTCAAGTTTTCAGTATTTGTGCGCTTCTACTCGTATAATACCCATGTAGGTAACACAGCACCAGACCCATAGGCAACAATTTGTTTTATCCATATGTGTATATATATCAATTTAGTTTGACATAAAAGCTTTAGGGTGAATTATTGTGTATTTGCTTGGAAAACATTTCATCAGGAACTTCAAGTGAACAGTGAATAGAAGTGAATGTTATAAAAAATAAGTAAATTCATTAAAATAGGTGACTGATTGATTACTTAATATATTTATGGTGGTGATTAGACTTCGGTATTATCCCTACTCGTAATTCAGAAAGTATGTTCTGGATTACGGACAAGTCTGATAATCAGATTTAATGAATCAACACTATGAATACAATATCAGGAGCCAAATGATATGAAGATATCCTAATTAAGAACGTTATCATACTCCTCATAAAAATGTAATCAATAATCATTTATATTTTGGTGCAAATAATATAGGGTATGAAATATATTAATAAATATTTTCTAATGATGAAGTTTTTTTTGTGAATTCTTCATTTGCGTGTAATTTAATAATGCTCAGTATTGCAACTAAGATCTTAAAGATTACAGGAAGTATACGTAATTAAAGATAATGAAAGGGACATGTAGGTGATTGATTCAGACGTGAAGTTTGTGTGAAGCTTATGTATGTAATGGTACGCGTGTACGTAACTGAACCTTAACGCGATCCGAGCCACGAATCACGGGAAAGGAACGAAGCAACTGCAAGCGGCGTTTCACGCCCTTTGCGGTCGCTTTGTTCCTTTCCCATAAGTTGAGGTTTAGTTCGGCAGTTCGGCTCGCGTATGTATAAGTAGCATAAGATGCGCATTGGGTGGAAAATCAAGTAGATCAAATTAGTGTTGAGTGGGTACATCATATAAGATGTATTATAAATGTCCCAGATAAAAAAATTGTTAGGTGGCGAGATGTGTATTGGCACAATACTACTACATAAAATTTCTGGTATGCTACTTTTTTATATTAGAGCGGTGAGGTGGTGAGGTGGTGAGGTGGTGAGGTGGTGAGGTGGTGAGGTGGTGAGGTGGTGAGGTGGTGAGGTGGTGAGGTGGTGAGGTGGTGAGGTGGTGAGATGGTGAGGTGGTGAGGTGGTGAGGTGGTGAGGTGGTGAGGTGGTGATGTGGTGAGGTGGTGAGGTGGTGATGTGGTGAGGTGGTGAGGTGAGCCGCACAGCATATAAAGGTATTGGACATTTGTAGTGCAACTTGAATGAAGGACCTCAAAGACCTCATGCAAAATGTTAATTACTCTTATGGTACTACGGTCCTAAAGCAGTTCAAATCCACGGTGGCGAAGCTGTACCAATCACGTGGGGTGGGGTTGAGTTGATGGGTGGTGAGGAGGGTATTTATTATTATGTGAATACCGCGCAAGAGTGCCAACTGTTCCCAACGCGTTAGAGGGGGGGGGGAGTTGATGTAATTCCGCACAACAGACCCAACTGCCCCACCGTCTGGAACCAGTTGAGGAACCAGTTGTTTGACACTTAGCCTGTCGTCCAACGGATCAGTAAGCAATCATCATAAACCGAATGCTGCAAGACCCTGCACAGAAAAGTTCCACACTGAACTACGCTGCAGACCAGATCTTTATTTTCTGTGCATATTTTTCAAATATATTATTCCAATATCGGGTCCTACCCAACACTAAATCACGTCAAGAGTTGTATAATAAAGCACAGATAGTGGATATGTGTGGTGCTACTCTCAGCTCAAGGCATTAAATTTCATAAAGTTATGATTAATTAGCGAGTTAAAATATAATAAATGTGGTACATTTTCAAAAAAACATGAAGTATTGACTAAGGCAGATGCTATATATAAATAGAGGGCTTTTACCATGAAACATTTATCAACACCACTTAATCGCATAAAACCAGATAACGCTGAAGTACTCCAATTGAACGCCGTGTCTTTAAGTCCGGATTAGCGATTTGATGTTTCTGTGGTAGGCAAAGTTCCGCGCTAATGGAAATAGATTATTAATTACGTCGAAATAGTTATCTATATTTGAGTACTGAGAATCGAGAACTATGTAGGTAATAACTTGGTTCATTAACTCACCTAAGTTACCAATTTGGCACAATTATTTACACGGTAATTTATTAATGCTTATGTACGGTTCTTTGCATCTTTGACGAAGTTTAAAAACATGACACCATTAAAAGTTTAAGAACGCGATCATTAAGTATGTGAGTTTATAGAGTAATTTACCATGTTAACTGGTTAAGTTCGTTAAAATTTTTCTTTGGTGTTTTTACAAAAACATGGGGGTATTAGTGACAAGTTACTGCCCGTGCCCCTGGGCACCTCTGGAAACCTCCTGAGGTTTAATGAGAAGTTTATTTTGCTTACATTTTGCGTACCTTCATATTTATCAGGAGCAATATTATTCGATAAATGAAATTTCGATTTGCAAAACCCACTCTGTAAATTACTTCCGGTTCTGATACGTTCACAAAAATTGATTGAAGTAAATTGAAACAAAAAAAAATTATATTTTTTTGCTAAAAATCAAAAGAATTATGTTGATATGCAGCATAAAAAGTATAAGAATATTTTTTTTATATTCAAAGTGTTTCAAACCGTTTTTGCAAGTGGACGACCAAATTTTTTTAAGTGTTCAGTGAAAACGACTGTAAAAATACCAACCAGAACCTTATTAATCTGATGTCGATAAAATCGCATAGAAGTTACGTCTCCCATTGCTTTGTACAAAACCCACATCTGATTTGGAAAAAAACCGACGATTTTCCACGGTTATGTGCAAATGCGATCCCTGATAACAGACAAAAAGTCCGTATGCGATAGATATGTACCTACATAAACCACCTTGAAAATATATAAAAGTCAGTTACTTTCAGTTTATTACTGTTATTTAAATCTGAAATAAAAAGAAAACCCTCTGACATCATTACGCATATCATATCGGTTATTGGTTTCTATCTGTGCCATGTACAAAATAATACTTTCTTTGAAAACGGGAAAGTCTCCAATACCATCATACTGATTGCAAAGTTTTTAAGAGTAACATTAAAATTTTATACGATTATTTTGTAGCATTTTCTGCAAAGACAACTTTTCTTTCTCTGAAATTACTTCTACGCACGCGTATTTTACGTATAAAAAGCAAACATTTTCTTATCTTCAAGAACACACAAGTTACAGGATCTTTTTAAAACACACGACCTTTGTTTAAGTCCAATAAATTACGTTCTTTAGGTGTTTCAATATGTTTCAACTATTTGTTTGTAGCGCTCTTAGTTTCACAATAATGAAGGCAGTGGTAATGCATAAAAAAATGCCAAAGCTTTTGAGGTTATTCCTTTGGAAAAAAACATCATAATGAAATTAAAGGTAAGGCGTAATAAATTGACTTGAGAGATTATTGCAAATTATTTTTTTTTCATGTTCCATTCTCAGTAGATGTTTCTTTTGAAGATCATTATTTTACGTCTCACTTTCAAAGTTTTTTTTATGTTTTCGCCTTTCATCTGCACATAAATTCTGTTTATTAGTAACCTACAAAACTTCATGGGTGACACAAGAATGTATTTCGAATTCGGCGAATTTTTTGGGAGTGGTAGATGTAGGAGAGTACATACAAAGTACAAGGGAAGCTAGTCCCAAGTAATTCCCTAGCAACTGAGTTTATTACCGTATGATATGGGTTTATCCCGTTTGAACGTCTAAAAGACAAAAATAATTATATACGCAGGATGTTTTCTGAGAACACAAAACAGTATCACTGTTTATTCATGTCTGTAATTCGGGGACTTTCAAACATATTTTTAATTAAATACGAATTCGAATGTTTTTTAGTTCTGTTATGATATTATCATTTCTTTTGATGACAGCTGATTTACATCTTGAAGGCAAAATCATTCTGCGATTCAATCACATACATTGAATTATTTTTTTTATTCATATTTTTACATCACTAATGTTTGTACGCTAAAAAAGATGAAGATTTTCAAAAGTAAAACTGCGTGATGGTTAACTAACCATAAATTTATTTTTATTATTTATTATTTAAACAAATATAAATATTTTGCTTTATAAGTACACCAAAGATATTAGAAGAGCGAGATATGCTATGTTGGCCGCCGGACCGTAGGCGGAGTACTACCTAATTAGGGTACTTTGAACGGTATCGGGACGTGTACGCACAGAAATCTGTTCTATGTATTAGTGCGGATACCTTAGCTTAAGCGAAGGTGTGCAGTAGTATTGGTGAACAAAACCGGCGACACTCGGCAAAACAATTCCGCACAGTATGAACTGCTCATAGCACATCTCGTTCTTCTAATATCTTTGAACTACACAAATCAATGCTATTATCATAAACAATGAAGAGATATTTGTAATATTATTCTTATCTCATATGCAGAAAACCTACTGATATAAAATATTTGAAATTTATTAAGAATCTCTTTAAATAATTCATCATCCGGTTAAAAACAGGACTGCATGTCGTTAACGAATGCATTGATAGGTTTCCTGTAAAACTTTTATTAAAAAATGATTTTATTATCGCGATGTCGGAACACGTGTTCATAAAAATCGTAACATTTTTCGTTACATTTTTCTCCTTGCCCAGTTATGTTAGATAATCTTAAAAACTATTCTAAATTACAGAACATCCTAATTTTTTTTCGTACATCTTAATATTGAACAGTTTTAAAAAAACTGTTTATTCGATTTCGGCACCCGCTTCCTGGTTTAGTTCACTTTCATACGTCTTCACATCCTTGTAAATATGGCCAACTACAGTACAGGCCTTGGCGCGCGTCTGATTTTTAAGTGTCACGTGATTAAGTCAGTGCCACCGAGAAAGACAGTTTGCAAATGGCAGCGATTGTTGTTGATACTCGTTGTTATTGCTGATTTGTGTGTTCTTTTACCGCAAGCATATTAAATGAACGGAGTGAAACGGTGAAGTTTTTACAGTCCGTTGCTCGGGTCTCTGAAGGTCTGAAGTCAGTTGTAAGGCGAGGTATTTTTGTTAACTTCTTTTGTTTTCTAAATCACGGGGTGGTGTAAAGTAGATGAAAGTAGAAAAAGTGGGTTAAAATAAAACGCGAATAATAACACTTGTGCTATATTCATTTATTGAAATATTGCGTATAAAAACTCAGATAAACTTGCAATGAGTTAAGATGGTGTTAACTGCAGGGTCTTTAAATACAGAATGTGAGTTTTAAGCAAAGAATTGATAACAATGAAAATTCTTTCAAAATATGATACAAAGACAATTTTAGGTGATACGAATGGAACAGAAAATTAATTTAAAACAAAGGAAAATAATCTTATGGATTTATTTACCGAAAAAAACATTATTTTCTGATGAGTTTTGAGAAATGGTAACGTTTGAAATAAAGTTCTGTTACTAGAACGATATTTTTACAAAGAAACCTGTTGTTGATTGTAAATAATTAATTTTCTTGGTAATTTAATTTTAAAATAGGTACGTAATAATCTTTATTTGGCGTATTGCGCTACCTTCTTCTTTAGCCGACATTTCGGACATTATTACAGTGTCAATCTTCAGGGTAGATGGGTATACTGTAATGCTAATTTTGGACACTGTGCTGCTGTCCGAACCGTTGGCTAAAGAAGGAGGTAGCGTCACAGGGCATAATACCTCAAAAATATATCACTATAATAATTTTGGCCGTGAAAATCTCAATATCTTAATATCTTGGTATATATTTGATCAAATATTTGGTAGGCACAGTTTCGTAAAAAAATACTGAGTGCAGTTTAAAAAAGCCACGATTTAAATAAAAGTTTTATATTTAGAATTCGACAAAAAATATTCTTGCACATTAAATCTAACCATGAGTTTTCTTTCAAAGAATATCAAGATTACTGAAATATATCCCGTATAAACGTAATCAATAAACGACATTATTGATACTAATTGAAAAAAACAATACGAATCCCTTCTGAGTTATCAAATTATTTTCCATCTAGAGAATGTTAATAAAAAATTGGTGTGGAAGAAAGCACTCAGTAATTGATTGTTTGATCCGGTGGAATTTCGATTGACTTAATCTTTATTGGATTTTCCACCAAAGATTCGTTAAGTTCCAAGATAATATGGAATATTTTTCTTTACTTACACTAAGACTTCTCCGTTCGTTCTAAGAAATATGTTTGTGCGATTCTCTTTCATCATTTAATTCTAGTGTATTCATTTAGCATTCTTATATTTCCACGAATTAACTTTGAGGTATCATTGTTGTTTGATAGAACCACTTCAGATATCCAAGCAATTTTATATCAGTAAGGACTGAGGTGAGATCAAAAGAGAAATCTTTTTGATTTTCGATAGATGTATTTGAAATAATAGTCAGTTATTGAAAAAAACCCAACTGGCCAAAAAAAGGGCCAAAACACATATTTTTGATTGCTTTGAAATTGACGAGCTGTTTGAAGACTTCTAATAAACACATTCGCGATTCGATTATAATAGTACCTAATATAAACATAATTTGGAAGCTTGCTATTCTTTGTGAGTTTCGTCAGCATTTTGCGTGATGCGTGGAGGTCAAGTTAGTTTATATTACTCACAGAGCAAAATATTAAAAACCACGATGAACTAGAAATCTTTGATGATAGTGATTCGACGTAATTATTCTTGAATCAGTAGTTATTTGAAGATATTAACGACGAGATTAATAAATCATCGATTTTTATTACTAATTTGTGATTAAGCATGATTTTTTTTGCTTATTCTCGTGATTCAATATGTTTATACGAAAACGATTTCTCGAAATTTTAATAATCCGCTTATTCATACAATACCATCAATAACCGCACAATTAACACACAGGGTAAATAACGCGTAAAATCGTATAGCGATTATGATTCACATAATTGTGTATTGCATAATTGAGTACTTTGCCTTAAAGTTATGCCTTATATAAATATATTATTATATTTCTTACCAGTTATTGAGATATACGAGTATATGCAGGATTCTGAACATAAACGTATTGATGAAAAATGTCATTAATGCATGGCGGATGTTTCAATTTCCATGTACTTCCGGTGGCTAAGACATGTTCAAAAATTTTAATTTTTTATTTAGACACTTTCAACTTCCTTCTGAAGATCCCGTCCAGATAATCAGTGTTCTACGTAAGTTCTGATGGATTTTAAAAATAATATCATTTTTCCATTAGTTTCGATTAATTCCTGTGTTCAATCAATTAATTTTATATTTTCTACCACGTCTCAACATTTTTAATTCGCTGTCCGTTTGTATTTAGGCAAATAAGATAATTTAACGCAAGTCTTAAACGATTTTGACAACGCTATTTTGCCAGTATTATTACGTAAGACATGTTAGTTAAATATAGTTCGTTGTAGGCTCTTTTGAACAGTGGGTATTTTTTTCACATCACACCACTATGCGTCGTAGATTAAAACTTTTAACGTGGTAGCAATTAGCAAAAGGTTAATATTAATTTCAAAGGGAGGTCAAATTAAGTTAGATTTCAACATCGTGATTACTTTCATGAAAAACCATATCGTTTTTATTAAATTCGTCCATTTGAATTTCAATTCTGTCAATCATTTTGAAGTCAAAGATACATAAATATATATATCTTTGACCCGGGAACCATTTATTGGATAACCAACACCTCTTCCATAGGTCGCCCCAAGTGGTTCGCGGTGTTTGGTGACTTAGCATAGGTGCCCGGGTTCATGGGGGTGAGGTTGGTCCAGGTCTTGACGGCGAATGCATCTGCTTATTAACTGCGTGATCGGGTGGGATCGGGTGAGGCTGGTTGAGAGAGTCACTTTTGAGGTCTTCATCCAAATTCTCTTGACCCATCAGCCTTGCATCGCAGTGGAATTCGTACGTCACTCCTGAACGCACTAACCCCCAGATTCCTATCCAAACCTCGTACTTATTTCCTTCCCAGATGTTTCTATCTTTCCTTTCCTAAAAGACCCTCCCCACAGCATCCCCAGAGATGACATGGGTTCTGAAGGAAATCATTTTCCAGTCATTCAAAAAGTTCACCGTTAAGAACCAATCCCGAAAGGACGGATTAAACCTCAAACAAAAAAATACTCTAAGTATTTAAATAGTAAAAAAACTTTAATTTTTAAAGATTGGTTTTATTTTTAATACACACATTCAGCTTATTCAAAAATATCAAGCCATAAAACGCCAACAACATATTTATTATTAAAAATTCAAGGTAAGTATTCAGAAAAACCATCTTGCCTAGTAATTATTAATATTAAGGAACCCTCAGAGTTTCGCCGTAGACTCGGCTTTAATGCGTATTTTCCCCGGGAACTCATTATTTTTCTATCCTATCAGAGGCCAAAGGAATAACACAGTAAGAATATAATAAGAGAGTGCATTGCCAAGGGAAAACTCAGCGGCTTCAAAGAATATCAGGCTGCGGAAACAAGTCTACGATAGCGAAAAATAATGTGTAACTAATTTGAAAAATCTTTATTTAATTTTTTTCGTTCGTGAGTTTGTCTGTTTCTATTGAAGTAAGTGAACATATCCGAGAATGACACTTAGAAAGACTTGCTATGGCCGGGAGGCGTATTTTCAAAGAATTTACTATTTTATAATGTCATAATGACATTTATAACAGAGTAGCTTTTGTTTGAACAAAATCCTTTACCAAGCCTACATAATTTCAGTCCAAAGTCTTTGTTTTATTAATATTATTCTTCTTTCGTATTGAGAGGGGGGGATCAGAGGGAGACATCTAGGTCAGTGAGTCAGTCTAGGGATTCAAGCATCGCCCCGAGGACCTCAGCAATCCCGCCGGGGAATTAATACAGCGGACATTCGTTGATCACACGTCGACGGTCTGCACCGCACTGCATTCATGCATCGCCGGCTCTTTAAGACTCCTTCATTATGTATGCACGGAGGCTATGGGAAACTTATCCTATTGATGGCGGACCATTGTTTAAAAGACAGTGAGAATCCTGGATGTCTTTTAATGGGGTCGTACATCAGATGGGCATTTCCAACGTTCCATTTCGATTTCCACTCAAGTTTCCACCTGAAGTGAGATATTTTGGGAGTTCAAGTGGAATTGCATTTTATTAATGAGATTGAAAAAATATTATGATGGCAAAGTTTTTACCTACCTAGTTTGTATTAGGTTAGATTAGGTTTGCACAAACAAATTATAATCTTTTACTGTCTTACACCATGACTGAAATGGTAAATACGCGGTCAGGAGTTCTCGTTCCCTCCGGTATCCTGCTGTTCAGGTTTCATGTTAGAATATTAGACAAGAAAATTCTCTGTGTGAAATACATGATTTTGTTGATTGAACGATAGAAGCAAATGGGAGGTGTCACGGGGATTTTAGTATTGTAGTAAATAAAATAGAATAATATAGTTATGTCCTTTACCCAATTTCTAATAGTTAAGATCAATTCCCAATACTATATTATGCTTCATCATTTACATGAACTTTAGTAGAGTTAAATTTAAAGTTCTGTATAAGATGCTGTATCTATACAATACATTTTCAATCATTTTTATACGTACATTTTACAGATAAATTTTGCAATGGAATATTTTCATCGGGAAGTTTTTAATAGTTCAAATTGTACAAACAAGTTTGTACAAGTACCTTGTTTCCTCGTTTAATTGTTCCAAACGCTCTTTTTCAAATACGCTCTTTTTAAACATTATACTGGCTCTGATTCCGTGACGCTTGATCCCCGACAGTTGGCCCTGGACAGTTTACCCCCCCGGACAGTTCATCCCTCTGCCAGTTGATCCCTCAAGCACTTGATCCCCCAAAGGATTATTTCAGCTCTACATCCTGTGTTGCAAGCTGTACTTGCGTATTACACTAATAAAATACTCCTGCGAAATTTAAATAAGGTGTTAGAAGCCTCATCCTGAAAATTCATGCACACCTTTAGCCTATAACATTAATTCCGGTTAATTGCCAATCTTTTCCAAATCTTCCCTTGATCTTACTACAAACATAAAGCCTACATGGCTTTATGTGCGATTTCTTTTGCAAACAAAAAGCACAAATTTTATGTTCCGGATTAAATTTCCTGCGTCTGTTGAGAGTCACAAAAAATAATTATTTCTTTGGGGGATAGATAAAAAAACCAAATATCATTTGATGTTAAAATAATAAATTATTTTAATAAAACACAATAATATGAACATGTAGACTTACACCTACCTGTAACGTTTGCATAAAAACCCTTTTAATACATAGATGTTTCGCCTACACCCGGGTACCTTCCTGGTGGCGGATTCCGTTCTCAATCTCTAGCCAAGGACATGTCCCTAATGTACCCATTCCCTCATTTCAGCTTTGACATAAACCAGAGCGAGTGAGATAACCGCGTAGCGATCGTTACGCGGCTGTCTCAACCGTTCTAGTCTATGCTAAAGCCAAAATGAAAGTGATAGATACACCAGGGACCTATCCCTAACCAAGGATAAAAAAACGGGAATCCGCCTCCTAATTTTCTTCTTTACTATCCCTCACTACGTCTTACTCACTAAGACTGGCTGTTCATGGCAGAAATATTAATTTATAAAAAATAACACACTGTCAAAATATTTATATAAATTATGATACAAAGCTTACAACAATTATTTTTTCAAATGAGTACCTAAATACTTTTCAATTTATTAATTAATTTTAATTGCAAAACTAACCCTTGGAAGAAACGGGTTAGTATGAACCCAGTTTACTTTGGTCAAATAACTTTGGACACATAGATGTGTGCATACGAATATTATAAATTTAAAAAAAAAAACACTTTTACACCAATTTTAAAAACAATCATATTTTGTGTTGAAGGAATTGAAGGTTAAATTTAGTGTTACGTGGCTGAAATTTGACAACCAGAGACATTATTTTTCACAGAACAGAGTTGTGTTTCTGAACCTTGATTCAATGAATCCAAACGATTTTCTAAGACAGTAAATTCCAACAGCTTGGTGTTTGTAGGATTCTAGAAACCACGCATAATTTTTCAAGGTTTTTGGAAAATTACAAGTTGTAGTTCTGGTGTGTTTTGGGTTAAGTGTTAGAAATGTGGGTTTAGGACATGTACCTACAAATTCACGTATGGATTTGACACCGTGTCTCTCATTTTACCATTGAGTTACAGCGGTTAAAATTCTTAATATATTATGTTCATTTCTCACCAGATTGTTTGCATATGTTGGGAGTATAGACGGAGAAGGAAGAGTCAAGAGAATATATATTGTGAGGTGCAAGTGGATGGAAAAATAAGTCGGGAAAATCAATGACATGTGATGAATCTTTTTTCATGTTTTGTAAAAACAGAAGTACGTGTAATAGAAGATGTACAAATGTTGATGAAGATAAGAATTTTTGCATGGACTGAATTATTTGGAATTAAATTTTCTCTGTCAACAACCCTTATTTAAAAATTCTGTGTTTATTAAATGAATTTTAGTCTTGCCTAAAAAAATCATCGGTACTGTTATGGATTTATCTAATGAATATTTGATGTAAACTAAGGAATTCTAGGTTTTAAACGTTAAGAAATGTAATGAAAACAGTGGAAAGTAAAGTTAAATACTGAATATCACTTTTAAAAGTTTCTCAGAAGGGGAGTGCTTTTTTGAAACTCGTGTTTAATTTACAATTTTTTTTCGTGTTTGCGAATACCTTTTTTTTGACTTACGAATAATTCTGTCAGAAACTACAGAAACACTATTTATGTCTGAAAATCGCAATTTATAACAATATTTTACCAAATTATTATAAGCATTAACTACTGGGAATTGAGCCCGCACCTTCTGATGCCCTGGTGAAAAAAAATAAATATATATACATATATAACAGACAGTAATTGCCGATTGAATTGTACATATTGTTATTTCTTTATTGGTTTAAAGATGTACAATAACAATTTATACATTAATAATTTATTTTTTTTTAATATCGGAAACAGTATCGTAAAACAACTTTTTTATGAGCAAACGCTCGTGTTAAAAAAGTGGAAAAACGTAATTAATTACTATTTAAACAAATTATTATTTTAAGCAAAGAAAAATAAAATAAAATTTCCAAACAATTGTTGTGAAAAATTAATAGACAAAAGGAGGAGAGAAAAAAATAAGAAAGCAGAAAAAAGTATATCTAATATTATTTTAGAGAATTTTGATATTATTTTAAAAGTGTAATAAATGAATAATTTCTACTGAATTATATTTTTAATAGTGTTTTTGAATTTAACGTAATTTTTTTGTAATCTTACATCTAGAGGTAATTGGTTAAACCATTTCACTCCACTATATTTATAAAATTGTTGGGTTGTGGTGGTGTTTCAGCACGGGGTGGTTAAAGAACCATTCACATTTGGTCTGTTGCTATTCAAAAAAAGTGTTTTCGTTGTTGAAAGAATCTTTGTGAATTTGTAAAAGTGATGTTTTTTTATAAATGATAAGTAGAGAAGGGACTTTAAATTCTTTAAATAATCTGATGGTGGGATAATCGAATTGTGAATATTGAATCATTTGGCGATTTGTGAATAAGCCGACGTAGCTCAGTGGTCCAGAGCATTTGAGCGAGCAATCTCCAGTTTACCAGCGGTCTCGCGTAGTTTCTACCGCCGTCGGTTGGACTATATAAATAGGCCCGACGCAGCGAGCAGTCAGTCAGTCATTAGTCAGCCAACAATCTACCAGTCTCGCGAGTGACAACCCAAAAAAGGCCCGCACATTGACCAACACCTCACCGCCTGCATCATCATTGGTCCTGAAGTCATCTCATGTACTGCATTCTGACTCAATAAAAACATTGTGACCTTCACAACTTCTTTTATTGCTTGTCACCCCCTCAGATCCCCAATCTTATAATAATTTGTTATCCTTTGTGTTATGCATAAAAACTTTCTCTTAAAAACATTTGTTTATCTTTAAAAAATAATAATATTTTACCAATTTTCTCAATAATTCTATAATTGATTTTGATTGAATAATGATTTTTTTTTAAATCTTAATTTTACGAACTTAGTGCAAATATGAAATTTACCAACGCACAAGGGATGAAATAATGTGTTTTAAAAAAAACCTTGGTTCTTGAGTGAAAGAACAATAAAGCACAATTTTACTGAAGGATAGGGATTGTAATAAAGTTTTTTCCTTTTCATATTACCATAATCTTTCCCTCGAGCATAGAAGGTTGCTTAAATCATACGGTTCATATTATTAAGTATGTATGTAGGTCAAAGGGTCTAAAAAGAGGGTCCTTAAATATCCTCGAGGGACAAAGAGTCCAGGGGTAAACGATATTTTTTCGTAACGAAACTGTAGTATAAATATTTGTAAATAAATACTTCTTAAAATATAACATATTGTGGTGGCGATTAATTTTTTTCTGACTGAAATAACTGACTTTAACGAGGATTTGATTACGAGTGGAAAAACATCTTATTACGAAAATTTGCAATTAAAATAGAATTTAAAATTAAAAAATAACTTTGTAAACATCACTTATAGGTAAATACTTAATGCCGACCGGGTTTCGCTACAACCGTAGCTTCATCAGGGCAGTATAATATTATACTGCTCTGATGAAGCTACGGTTGTAGCGAAACCCGGTCGGCATTAAGTATTTACCTATAAGTGATGTTTACAAATTTATTGTTTAATTTTAAATTATAATGTCACATCACAAAGTAACCGCTTCATATGAAGAAATAAAATAGAATTCCTTGTATTACAGTAGTTTCATCAACCAGTTATGGTTACACATTATTACTCAAAAATAATACATTACTTAGGAATGAAAATTACTGATTTACTAGTAATAATATACTTTTTAACACTAGAGAAACTAAGAAAAGCTGTATAAAAATTGTTACATATAATTTTTATGTAAGACAAAGGTTGCATAACGCTCAAAAGGGTTAGGTTTTTAGTTAACCTTGTTAAGATGTTAGTTTTTCACACACATATTTGTATATATGTAAAAGGTTCACTGATAGATGAATAAACACACAACACTAACGATGAACACAGCAAGACTGTCTGAAGCATATCGTGATTTCAAAAAGAAGGCATGTGGCGAACTTGAGAATACTGGGTTTCGTTTCGCGTACTACATACAAGGAATTTTAGCTATTGCAGAGTTACCACATGCAGAGTGCGCCAAAACAGACAGTGCACTTTTGACGAAAATCGGGTTCATTATTTATGCATCCAGAAGATGAATGATAAGTCCAGAAGATGACTTCAGAAAGAGAATGCCCCCCAGCAGCGATACATGGTGAGGCAATTTCTGAAGTTTTCGGCCGCATTTTGGCTTATCTCAACAGGTATAGCGGCTATTTCCTTCTGAATTCGATTTTTGAGTTCTTCCAAAGTCTGTTTGAAATCATTTTCCTTCAGTTTGCCCCACAGGAAACAATCGCAAATTGCAGCTGGAAGGCTCGCCTGCTGGCGACGAAAGAACGGCAGTTTTCAATAAACATTCGGACAGCGACTGAAAACGCCACGGTAACGACTGAAAATGGCACGACCCTCTTAAATTCCTACCCCGATTACATGGGATGTAACTCTTTAAAAGCAGCAGCTTTTCGGAGCCCTTCAAACTGCACTGTGTCCTTTGCTGTACCCCGTATTATTCCTCAGGAAAGCATATACTTGAGATTGTGTCGGTATTTGCATTAGAGACAACAAGAAATACTCCCTCATGCTGGAGAGAATTTATAGGGTATTTGCAGTCCACACACCAATAAATACTCCCTCATGTTGGAGAGAGTTTATGGGTTGCCTTGCTTAAAACTCCGTCACATTTGCTGTCCATCAAATCGACGATCACCACCATTTTGAGTTTTTGACATTATTTGAATTATCTGATTCTCGGACCGTTTTTATGTTGCTAAAATGTGATCAGTTGATTGATTTTTTAGCTGAAATGGGCCGACAACCGGTCATGTTTACTGTTCAAATGTAAAAAATTTAAATCGATTTCAATTTGTAGATTGATCATAAAATATTATGAGGAAGTTTGAAATACATAACCTCTTTTAAGAAATTTTAAAGAATATTAAATAATTTAACTCCGTCATCCTTGACTTCCTCATAAGAATCCTCAGAACCAACCTAAAAGTATTTTGAGATGTGTACTCGTATGTGTGTATTGCTACATTACCTAGAGAATGATTCTAAAATGTATAGATTATTGAGAGAATTCACTCAGTTACCAATTATTTACCAGTTATCTTCGTCAATCACAACGCATTGTTTTATCATGGACTGCAAAGCTAAATATTTGCCAATAGTCATGCTGCAGGGGAGAGCAAACAGTTTGCCGAATCAAACCGCTTCGAATTTCGATACATATTTAGCACCAATAAAGTTGCATTCAAACGGAAAGCGGTTTATAGAAAAATAAAAATTATTTTTTAAATTCTTTGAAAACATTTTTTATGTAAATTCACTAATTTCGCATTGTTTTCATTGCGAGTATTTTTGATTTGATTCATTTTTTTACCTCCATAACCATTTTGAACGCTGTCGCACACTTTTGTTTATGATGTTACTTTTCTCTTCTTTATTTAAAAAAAATAATGACTGACATTGTTGTTGCAAAACTTGGCTAGCATAGGAATTAAATCCACGTCGTGTGGGTGCATGACGTTAGATGCATTTTCATCTCTTTTTATGTGAAGACCGCACAAGGTTCCATACAGCTCACAACCGTCTGGAGCCAGTGGGGTTATGGCATCCCTAATCAGGGAATATCGTGAGACTAAGGGTAGTGGGGAGGGAGAAGAGGGTGGGGAAGAATCCGGTATTCAAATCTGGTCAATACTGAGATTATATTCCACTATCAAACGTGCCGTGAGAATACAACATATTATTTTAAATATATACATTTTGAAATAAAACATATTAAATTTACTTGCGCTCGCTGGGTTTTAAACCCTCCACCTTTTGAATTGCTAGTCGAGAGCCTTACCCCTCGGCCACTAACCGCTCAACTACTTGCACCTACTTAAAAATGTATCAGATGTGTTCGACTTTTAATGATATTAAAATGCACTATTATTATAATGAAAATATTGACTTCGAATGAAACATTTTTTTGGCACTAGCTAAAACAGAGTTAAACATTCCGTTTCGTACCCCAACCAACACAATGTTTATTTACTCTGAGCGTTTAAAAACTATGTAACATGTCAATGTAAATTGTCAGAAAATCTTTACAACCCAACATTATTTCAAAGGTAGAAGATGTATCAAGTCTGGCTCTCAGAGCCTTTCTCAGGTTTTATGGAAAGAATTGTGGGACCCATATTATGATTATCATCAAACGTATCTTCAAAAATAATCACCATTCCGTTGAGCCTCTTGGGGATAAAGGCTCGACGATTTAAAAAATTCTTATTTTCTCTCTACCTTCTCCTATAAAAAACTCCTACAAAATGGTAATTCACATTTTAAAGCTTTATCATTCATTGGGGCGTTTTTATTCGTTTGTAGAACTCTTACCATTGATCCATTTTCACACATTTTTCATGATACCATATCAGTGTTACACATGTTCCAGAGCCAATGGATCAATGTCTTCTTCAAATTAGGGAATATTACATGGCTGAAGATAATTAAAATAAAATATTTAAATTATAACCCCCCTTCCCACCCCCCATTTCTTCATCCATTATATGTTTAAGTCGGCATAGTCCAGTGGTATAACACCGTATGCGGGGACTTTGAAGGCCTAGCTTCATTTATATAAATTGTAGAGCCGTTTATTCAAAAAATTAGATTCATGCGAGAGCTCCGAAGGGGTGACCATAAGTCACCTATACCGGGGTGGGACAGGGTGGGTGTACCTTCAAAGTCCAGTGGTAACGCATTGGACTGCCATTCCGAAGGTCGCGGGTTCGAACCCGGCGTGCGCAAATAAATTTTATTTGATTAATTTGTGTTATTTCACAATTAATAAATTAAAATAATATATAGTATATTTTGCGGCACGTTCCAGAGTGGAAGATACTACCAGTATCGCCCTGGTGTAAGACCACCATTCAGAATTGAAACGTTGCTCCAAATGGCTTTAGCCGTGTTTAGTGACTAGATCTGAATAGCCAGGTACTTCCCCACCTTCCTCTTTCCCTTCCCCACTTACCTTCAGCCTCACAACATCCCCCAATTGGGGATGCCATAGTCTCACTGGCTCCAGACGGGAGCAGTTGGGACTCTTGTGAGGTATTCACTATAAAAAAAATAAATATATTATTTGTAATATAGTTTTAAGTAAACCCCGATAAGGTTAGCATTTGTTGCGTTTTCTTACTTATATTTTTGTTATTATTTACAATATTTAATTACTTACTTATTTGATTTTTTTCATAATTGATGTCTAGAATGCCCTCACCAAACACAAGAGCCTTTATGGTGAGGAATGGCTATTTTTTGTTTTAAATTATAATACTGTATGAGATGTAAACATGGTATAACTAGTATAAAAAATAGTTATACAATGTTTACATCTCATTCAGTATTACAAGAGATATAAACATTGTATAACTATTGTAAAAATTCAAAACATCAGTTTGCAGATAAAATGTCAATTTTGAATAACAGAAGTCGTATGAGTCGATGAATGAATGTGAATAAAGCAAGGAGTGTTGTGTTGCGGCCTACCCTCTCTGACTACCTCCTGAAAAATGACGTAATGGTTGGATAGTTAGTTAGTCATATATAGGTACATTATTTACCATTTTCTTAAATAGGTCATCAGTATGTTGAAGTAATCTTAGTAGTTCGAACATAATTGCCCAATGTTTTGGAAAGGCAACATTTTACTGGCTATAACATAAATTCCCATTTGATTTTTTGGTTAACATGAATTCTCAAGTTTAATAATTGATCGAAATACGCACACTAGAAGAAAAGTAGGACCCTCTGGAGAACTAACGATTAGGGTCTGGGTCGAATTGCACCCCTATTTGGGGAAAGATTTCCGGATTATTGGATAGGAAATAATGTAAGGAAAATAAAGCCTACCCGACTATAACTGTTTGTCTTTGAACATTAAAATGACTAAATCTTGCTTAGCCCAAGATTTGAAGCAAAATTACCCACCTATCGTCCATTCTGAAATTGTTGTTGTTTATGTTTTTTTGGAAAATGTACATTATTCAATATCATGTGTGGCAAAGAAAATGTTCGTATGAACGAAATAAATGATAGCGGGCGGCGTATTTGCATCGAATTCTACATTCTACATCACGGGTGTGACTGAGTTAACTCGATAGGCTTACTCGCTTACACTATAAAACGAACACGAAATACTGTAGTCGACCGACTGCTATTAGATTGTCTCTCTTATACTTAATACTTGCTACGTTCGATGTCTCGCTTTCTCTAATGACGCTGAAAACTTTATGGGAACAATCGAATTAACTGTAATTTTATAATCATAAAATATTTGGTCTGTATTTACAAATGAAATCTTATTTTATGACTTTTATTAGCCTTTATCGAGTAATAAAAACACGAGGGAATTTTGGAACATTTTTAATGCAATTTACTTAGATGTAGCACACAACCTTTACGCGGTGGTTTAGTACTAAAAAGCAATACAATGATACTTGAATACTTGAAAGCAATACAATTGACTGGCTTTTGACTCGCCACTTCTACATCGCCTATATATTAGGAATCTTAAAGTGTTTACTTGGTCCCGAGTGTTTGTCGGCCATTTTGTTCAGTCACAGTAAATTCTTCCGATGTAAAGGTTGTCGCGCGCTCCCGTCATCTCCCGTCCGTAGAAAATATGCGTGAATTTTTTAATTGAATTGAACAGAAGGGAGAAGCTTTTTTGGACTCTATTGCGACGGGAGATGAGACTTGGGTGTAGCACTACACTCCAGAATGAAAAAGTCAATCACTTCAGTGGCGTCACTCATATCCCCCAGCCACCAAAAACTTCAAGACGTCCCATTCAGCCGGAAAAGTCATAGTATCGGTTTTTAGGGATCATTAATGCAGAGTCTTACTGCAAAACCCTAAAAGACCCAGAAGAGCCATTCAAAACCGCAGAAGGGAAGTGCTGACCGGGGAGTTAGGCTGCTGCATGTCAACACCATGCCTTACACCGCGCAAGTTTCACAGGAGCTGCTGACATCGTTTGTTTGGGATATTGTCACCCCCCCTCGCTATTCATACGACTTGGCACTTTGGACTATTTAATTTTACCTAAACTAAATGGATTTTTGGGTGAGAAACGGTTTTTCAAAGATCAGGTGGTTGAGGAAGCTGTGAAGAAGTGGCTGAATTAGAGAAGAGGTCTATGACACTGGCATATAAAAGCTGGTGTCACGACTACAGAAATGTCTTGATTTCGACAGCGATTTCGTTGAAAAATAGTTCCAATAATTTCTTGTAAATTTCAAGTAAATAAAACCTTTTTTTGATCCTATATAAATGTTGTATCCTTACTTTCTGGATGACCGTCGTTCATATCCATTTTACTTCCGTCAAATAAACAAAACGCCATTCCATGTTTTTCAACTAAAAAATACACGTAGACGTCAATATAGCAACAAAATGTCTCACAAAATAAAAAAAAACACGCCAAAAATGTGGATGAGATATATTTTTTTATGATAGGAGAAAATGTAATACAATAAAGTAGGAGTAGGGTAGTAGGTTTTTATAATTAATTTATATGTTAAAATCGGTGGATATAATATTGTATGTTATTTCTCCCTAAATGGAAGTGACCATGAAACTTTTGTGATGTAATTAAATTACCCTTGCATGTCGGGTAAATATGGACATGGACTAACTCCTAATTTCTAATTCCAAACATCTAAGGGAGGGAAAGTTTGCGGCAGCCACCAACCCTTAGAGGTGCTAATATATATACAGCCTTCCATAACTCCAAACTTGATTAGATCTACCCCAGCATCTCAGTCCAAATTATGTATTTGTTATGCAAATACATTTTATCTCAGGAGTTATAACGAGGATAATGTAAAACAAGCACGGAGTGTTTAATTATTTAAACTAACAGAATTTTTCAATGGAATTTTTTAGTGTTTGCGATGTTATTATTATCCAAGCCAAATACGATAAAATGATTCTGACGTGCTTGTTCGATTTACAGTTATTTATTAAAACTACTGACTATAATTGTCCACTGATTTTGTCACTAAACGGCGCTATAAAAGATGTAATATACTAATAGTCCAACTGGTTCCCAGCAGTTGTCGTTCTTGTACGTTTATGTTGTTTACTGTAACATAAATATTACAGTTTTTCTTCCCAAATAATATCTTCAAGTACAAAAAAAAATTAATAAAAATATAACTTGAATATTGAAAAATGTTGTTCAAAAATGGTTGTTTGATTTCTTGACCTTCTCCTTTATTTTTCTTCAAGCCTCCGAGGACCTTCTTTACTTCACGAATTTATTATTTTTGGGACCACTGGGATTACGAGTTACTTCATCTGGCGGTTTTCTCGAATTTTTCCAGGAATAAAATTTTAATTAATTAATTTCAAATCACTTGATGAAAGGTATTAGAAATTGGAAGCCGCCAAGGAGTGTAATTAATTTCAAGAACTCGATATTATTTTGTATGATATTATAAAATCAGACATTATTTCGTTGTGATTGACGCCTGAAAGCCATAATAAAATAAAGTATTTGTAACAAAATTAATTCTAACTAAAATATTCATAAATACTAACAAATGAAAAGGAGATTGGTATATAAGTAGGTACATTACATACAACCTTTAAAGCTAGTGATAGGCATATTCAAGATAGTAATAATAATAATAACATTTATATTCGCTGAATGGCCGTTTTTCCTAACAGCAATAATGAAATATAACATATATTTTAACTTAGTTGATACGGTGGTACTTCAACACACTCTTGAAAAGTGATGTATGAACTCTTGAAGCCAAAAAAAGTGATGTGAAGTCATGAAAAGTTATGTTCAGTCATGAAAAGTGATGACAAAACCTAGGTTGCGTTGGGTCGGGTATATGGGACAGTTTTTTTTATCGCTTTTAATATCCTTATAGTACTTTTTAAAAATATATTGAACTGCCACTGTCCTGAGTTTTCATGGAACCATATACCTAGATAAAACATACATACAAGTATTACAGAATCGATCAGTTAGAAACGATATACGAAAACAGGATTCTACATGTTATCTTATAACTTCTTCAATAATTAATTTAATTCTTTTAAAAATAAAGACAAACATTCCCGGGTTACGAATAGCCTGACAATATTTGGAAGTCTCCTATTACCACCACAGTAAGCGGAAAAAGTTGCTTGTGTTATGATGGTGGACTTGACCAGTCGAGGAATTGAACACACTACGCCTCGGTGGGACCCAAACGCAGTGTCAACTTTTAAGATTGAAAAATTTCTCTCCTATGAACATAATATGCCAAATATTTACTCATTTACACATTTACCTACGTTGACAAAAAAAACACTACATAGTATTTTACCAAAAGCTGAATAGCGTAAATTTCAAACTCCGATTAATTAATTTAGCCAAAATAACCCAAATCACAACGGAGAAATGCTTTGTTCAAATGGATCAACCGTTATTTAATTACACTGCTTCGAATTAACAAGTCCCGTTGTTCTAATGTGGGAAAATCACAAAGCCGAGATTCAATGTCAACCACTTTCACGACCGAAATTCTCATGCAATCAGATAATGTAATTAACTGACTCACTTGAACCTTCCAATAAATTCCATTGAAACTTAAATTAACGCAATGTTCCCACTGTTAAAAAATACCATCGGAACTTGTGAACTAGATATTGGGATATTTAATTTATTTCTATTTATTTTATAAGAATCATCATCTGATTTTAGTACCTGACTTCAGCCGATGTCTTAATTGACTGAGCATGTAGCGAAGCTAAGTTTTAAGTGGAGTTGTTTCGATAGATCTTGGAAATGTTATCTAGGGCCGCGAGTTTATTGATGACGAAATGAATGGAAAAGGGAACGGAAATGGTACTTCAGTAAGGAAGCCACCAGAATATTGTAAAGTCTTACTTTGTTGATAGTATCCTCTTTATTCCCTCGAAGCACAAAAAAACTTCATGGCGAATTGCTTTACTTTGCACGCATCGCGGATTTAAACTTAAATTGAAATTAGAAAATGTACTAAGCGGGCACTATCCGTCTCCTTCTGACAAAAAAGGATCGGACGGATGTGGAAGGTAAGTATGGATTAAATTAAAATTTTAAAAATAATAATCGGCCATATTCCCGAACAAGAGCGCATTGTATTTCTGTAAATTTTTTTGTGCTTTTCATGTCCGTTCAATCCTCAAGACGGTAGCCGTATATTTAGTTCCTTTCTACTCTGTCTGCTGTTCACAGAACTACTTTTTACAACGCTTTTCAATTTATGGAACAAAGTTTTGTCTTTCCTTTAGACGTTGAACGATGATTTTTTGAAAGGGCCATAGCTCGTGATTGAATTGCCAATTACAGCGTTGTCTTATAAAAACTCGGCCAATTACTTTATGCTGATTCAGCAAACAGATTACTGATTTTTTATGTTTTTCGTCTTCGAAGGAATTTTAAAACGGTGGTAAACCAAGTGATTACTGATAAAATTGTTCATTCAATCTAGAGATATATACCTAATACCTACCTACTTTATAAAATGCAAGATTTTTATATTTTTAGGTATAAAAAATAAGCATGTTTACTTCCAAGGATAGCATCAAGTTAAAAATTATTATTTTTGGTATCCATAATAAAAACATAAATACTTCGTGGCACGTCTATGATCAGTGATAATAATGTAAATTTTCCAAGACAATTGTTAAAAAGTAAACAAACAATATTACCTCGCCAAAAGTTTTCGAGTAATTATGAGATAAATACTATCTTCAGGTAGGCTCAATTGATAACAGCAGTAGACTAACTGGCCAATTTTAACATAAACAAATTAGATATTCGTTACGCGTGGAGGCAAACGTTTAGACCCAGCGGCGCGCGTGCGTAAATTCTCGTACACATCATAAAAATTAGTGAGACCCACCAAGGAGTTCTAATATGGATAATATAATGGATTGCCTAATTCTTGTGATAAGTCTATTCTAAATATGTAACGCAAAACGCCTGCATCTGCAAACAAGTAAGAATTTCGAATGGAGAGCTATGCCGTCATGTAATTCGCTCTACAATTTAAATAAAAATCGGTGTGCGAAAGAAGTTTAATAATAATAATACTAAATAAAATAAAAAAGTATCAACAAATCTAAATGAAAAGCGAAATAGAACAAGACACAGAAAATTAAAATAGTTTTGACAGTTATCTTGTTTTATTTATTTAACGCCCAGAAGGCTTTTACATGGTTGGTAGTATAATTTTAATATGACAGATACTTTGAAACATAAAAAATAAGAGTAAAATTACATTTGATAAAAGCTATGTAACAAGTCATACAAACACAAGAAACAAAAACAGAAAATTACAACTATTTGTAGGTTTACATGATGTGTTTAGGAGTATTGTTGAGTTTTGTTTCATTATCGTTCAGATTTTTTTTTTATTACTATTTTTATTTTATTTTTTTATTTTAAAAGAAAGACATACATTCCCGGGTTACGAATTACCCGACAATATTTGAAAATCTCCTACTACCACCACAGTAAGCTAAAAATGTTGCTTGTGTTGTGATGGAGGACTTAGCCAGCCGAGGAATTGAACACACTACGATATATTTATATGGTATATAACATTCAAAAAGTTAAAGAAAAAATTTGAATATTCATATAGATTTTTAGAAAAAGTCGATAGGTATCACATATTAATATAAATTTGATACGTTTATCCAACACACTATCTAGGTTACAGACCAATTCATTAGAACATTGTAATAATTTAAAAAAGTGAATGCCAAAAATATAGGAAAATTTGTTACAAGATGATATTATTAATTCTGAATTTGAAATATTGGATTAAATGAGGTATCGGAAAATATTTGTGGTTTTGTTATATGACAAGCTGATGTGTACCCGGCGTCGCTCGTTTCTATACTTTCAAAAAATATAATATCCATGTGTTATATACATATTTAAATCTTCCGTCCTATCAAACTCCGTCGCACAGTTTAGAAGAATTAAGCGCAGAAATAGGCAGACGCGGATAGTGAGTTTTTTAAATACTTTAAAAAAGAGATACCAATGTATTGTCACGATTACGAATTTACTAAAAGTTTATCAGAAAATATATAATCCCGTTTTTAGTTCATTATGATCTGGGATGTTCGGGTATGTTCCCAAATGTTCCAGACTATTCCTGAACATTCCACAACATTCCGGAATGTTCCGGGATGTTTTGGAATGTTGTGGAATGTTCTCGAATACTCTCGAATGTTCTGGACTGTTCTAGGAATTTCTAAAGGGCAAAACTTCCAGCCCTTATATCTTAAAAAGAACGTCCTGCAGGTAAAAACGGGAACCTTCTTGATGGATATGGGATAGAGAGCTACCACACCATATAACTCCGTTGATCATACTGGGACTCATTTCTGAGTGCAGCACGCACATTGTACACTTACTTTTATAATATATATTGATGACGTTTATTAGCCAAATATTTCTAAAACATCTAAGATCCAGATATGAAAAATATCAAAAAAGAGGTAGCGCAACACGGCATAATAACCCAAAAATAAATCACTACTCTACGAACCATTATAATTAATATTTGTACCCACATTATATATAACGTATTGTTATTCCATTTTCCCTAGTTATTTTAAAAAAAAATGTTTTGTAAAAATTACCTTTGGAACCATCTAAAACCGAAAAAAGACAATTAAATCTTCTGTGAACTATGTAATAAATAATGAGCGGTGTATCTACTATAATGTCTGTCTCGGCATGGAAATTCCTTCCAGTGAGACATTTATGGCATATAGCATTGTTACGAACACATAGTGTTATCAAGATAAACGTTTTTGACTACTCTCCGGGAAAAAAAAATATTTGTGCGAGTATGTAGGCACTTTGTAATGCATAATTATTGTGTTGTCGCTCTCTGCCAGCCAGGGCCGAGTGCTATTAACCAAAGGCTGTCAATAATAATTATTATTGGTGTAGGGAAAAATTGATGATAACCTAAAGGCAATTATAATGCCAACACATGAATAAATAATATTGTTTGACAACTCAGACACGTCAAACCAAATGATTGCGGGCGCACGCTTGTTGGAGCGATCATTTTCCACTGCTTATATGTAATAATTAGTAATTAGCATCAGGGAATACTAATGATTGAATTTAGCAATGAAGGTCCGGAAATACTGTATCAATAAGGCTAAGCGGAATTAGTATAGCGTCATCACTTCAATTATGATATTTCTATAGAACTGACTTTGCATTGAAATGCTTTGAGTGAGTTGCCGATAAATCTCGATGCTAATGGATTTCCGTTTAGACGGAAAAAATACAACTCGGCATTGTGTGCGGTTCATCTGACGTTTTTTTGTTTGTTTAATTGTATAGTTGATTTGCATTTCTTTATTTATGTTGATAAGGTTAGATCCGTTAAGAAATTAAAAAAATAATGTATAAATTTGTGTGTTGACGTATATGGCAGATAAAACGTTAAATTTAGTGTCCACAAATGAACTAAGCACCTAATTCGAAATTATAGGCATTTTTATAGGTAGAAAATTGACATTTCGTCAGAGAAATACGAGCAATTAAAAAGTAGTATATAATTTTTATCAGTACCCATGTGTACGCTCAGATTAAAAAAAAAACTGATAAACTTATGATATAGTAGGTATATGAATTATTCTTGAAGTTTTGCTTCCTCTCTATGCCGTTCCATATAATAAGCAAAAAATAAATGGCGATTGAACATTGATGGATAACAATACGTGCATACTGAATATATACGTGCATATACATTACTGGAAAACATAAATTGTAACAAAATAATGTACCAAATAAAAAAAAAAAATATATATATATATTTAAGAATAAAAAAAAAATAATAAAATAAATAAATAAAACATAATAATGATACTCTGCACTTCGCAGTTATAAAGCATTTGAAAAATCTCTGCAAACTATCCGTACTATGGCGTAACTACGCCCACTTAAGTAAAATTATGGATCCGTGTAGGTACTTAAGTAAGGCGCTGATACGTTGGGAAATTTAAGTAGCGCAAAAACGGTTAAAGGTAGATTGATCGGAGCTCAAAACCCTGAAAGTAATTGATTTATAAATATGATTTCTTCTTCTTCTGGCGCATTCTTTTATTGGAGGTTGGCTGTCATCAGATCATCCACCTAGCAACAGAACTCTCAACGGCAGCATAAAAGTATAACTATTATTAAAAAAAAAAATTATCAAAAATTTTCAAGATGCTAGGTTTTCTATTAAGAATAAGTCAAAAGTGCTAAGCCTCTAGAAATGTTCTGAAGTCCACAGGAGTATGCATAAAAAATGGAATACTCAATATAAGGTATACTTGGATTTCGTAGAAAGTATACCGAATAAACTTACGAAATATTTGTAGCGATGCCACCAGAATATTCGGGAACTTTCGCCCGTTCAAATCGCATCGTAGCTAGAACTCTCTAGTACTCTCGTACGCCTGAAGATTCTCGATGCACTAGGCGTACTTTGTGCTTTGACAATTGTGTTGTAGATAGAAAATTAGTTGACAATAAGCAATGGCAAAGCAAATACACATCTAAAGAACGCGGAATTACTATTACTGCTTATTTGAACAATTTCCGGAGAAAATTTGTAGGTTTGCACAGGACGCTCATCCAAATGCTTAATTAATCATGCATATGGTGCAGGACGACGAGTAAACGACGACGAAATTCACGCTGCGTTAAAACGACAGATCTGAAATTGGTCAAATAAGCAGTAACAATAATTTCACGTTCTTCAGGTGTGTATCGCTCTATTGCTTATTGAGAACTAATTCTATGTGTCTAAAATATAAATATTAAAGCCTAATGACATTTGACGCTATTTGCAAAAATTATGGCTCATTCACATAATGACATTACTTTTGCCCCACGTATGTATTTAAATATAAACGGAAAGTTACATAGGAAGCCAGTGGCAGATCAATATACGCGTATTACCTGAAATTCATAACCAAATTTAATGCATTAATTATGTTGTTAACTAATATTCACACATGGAAGTAGGTACCTACTCAGTGGTATTAATTCGTATTGGGTACCTGCTCACCACTAATATTCGCCGAATACAGCTGATAAAATGAAATTAATTTTGTATTTTATGGGACTTGCTATAACACCGCGAACTCTTTGCAGACTTATTAAATTCCCAAGTACGAGGGTAATGAGTTTTTTCTTATGTCAGAAAGATCGTATTTATGTATTTAGATTACTCCTAGCATTGAAATAGAATATAAATTCAGAAATTATTAATATGTGTGATATATATATAAAATTTTTCGTATTGACGTAAAAGTCTTACGAGGGAAATTCTTGCTTAATTGGTATGCAGCCGGTCTTTTAATTAATAAACTCTACCATACTTGGCTATATTAAAAGTTTTTCGTCGCCTTAAACTGAAAGTGGTGTCATTTTATTATTTTTTTTTTTGGTTTCGACCTTTGCGGTAACGTTTTTACTTTGAAATTTCGGCTTCTTTTCAGTGCACGATTTCTATTAAAACTTTTTCTTGGAAAGAAAGGTACGAGGAAGTTTTGTAAATTTCTCACACTTACATTCACTTGAAATTTATGTTAAGGAAATCGCATGAAGTGATGTGGATTATTTGTTTGAAACATACACATGTAGAAGACACGAAATAGTGTAAATCCACCGAATTTATAGTTCAAATAAATTGTCAAATTGTATTCATCAATACTATATCTTATAATCCAACAATCAATTTCAAAAATCCAATTTAAAAGATGTACCTATAATACAAATAAGATATAATATACAGAGTTTTCCAAAAAGAGGTGTTATTTTGATATTTAATCGTAAAAGATCAATGGTTTCGTTGCTTGTGTAGCACCTAGACTTGTTGAAAGAAAACGTTGTCCAGATCAATACCATCCAATTCCGGCCATAAAAATCATTAATCATCTCTCGATAGCGCAATCCATTCACCGTAACTGTTGCTCCAGCCTCATTTTCAAAAAAGTAAGGTTCAATGACTCCGCCGGACCATAAACTGCACCAAACAGTCACACTTTGAGGAAAGAGAGGCTTTTCAACAATAATTATTGGGTTTTCCGAGCCCCAGATGCGACAATTTTGCTTGTTGACGAAGCCACCGAGGTGGAAATGGGCCTCATCACTCAAGATGATTTGCATTTGATTCACTCAAGTGAATTTTAATAATTTCAATGCGTTGCTGAAGCGTGTATCGTTCCATTTTTATTGATGGTGTAGTTTTTACTTGTCAAATGTCATAAAATGACAGCTTCAAAAGTAACATCTACTGAAATAGCGGGCTATTCAAAATAACACCTCTTATTGGAAAACCCTGTATAATAGATAAATAATAAACGGAAAGAAAAGGATAGGAACAAAATGTATAAAAGAATACAAATATAATTTTTTGGAAGCGGGTTTGGGTACCACCGCCCCGGGAACCATTTATTGGATAACCAACATATCTGCCATAGGTCACCCCAAGTGATTCGCTAATTTTGGTGATTTAGCAGGTGTGCCCGGGTTTATCGGCTGAGGTGTGTTCAGAATGCGCCCGCCCACCAGATGCGCGGTGTACCAGATCGGGAGAGGCTGATTCGGGGAGACCCTTTGATCTCTCCAACTGGTCTCTCAACACTTCGCCTTGCGCCATAGTGGGGGAGGGGTAGATTCATAAGTCCGTTACTTCTGGACACACTGATCCATAGATTCCTACTTTCTCTCCTTCATTTCCTTAAAAAAGACCCTCCACACAGCATCCCCAAAGAACACACAGGCAGGGAAAGAAATTATTTTCGAAATGGCCTACTGAATAAATTGAAAACAAAACCTAAATACCAAGACACTTCGGAATAACAATTAAAGTAAAAACTTATTATAAAATAAAATAAAACACAAACACTTTGTATTTAACCACGAATTTATTATTTCATATATCGACCGGTTTCACTTTGACCAAGCTTCTTCAGGATATAATAATAACTAAATACTAAGACAGAGTAATGGCTTATATATAAGAGTGACAGAGGGAGAAAGAACAAAATTAGAGGGAGACAAAATATTTGACATAGGTAAAATGGATAATCAATTAGTGGGAGGGAGAAAACAATACAATAATCAATTACTGGGGGGGAAACATCAATACACATCATAATCAAGTAAATGAACAAACAACAGTTAACTGTGATCTATGAGATATTAAAAAAAAAAAAAAAAAAAAAAAAGAATTTTTTGTTGTATTTTACATTAACTAAAGGACAATATTTAGATATGTGATAATATTAATAATGAATCACGCTACAACACATATATACTATCATGGGTTAGGATGGATTGCGGGGAATAAGTTAAAAATAGGACTATAGGGTGTATTTTTTTGATTTGATAAGTTAATTTGATTATTAAGTAAGTATTCTGACATATTTGTATTTAAAGATTTCCTAATTTCTAAAGCTTCTAAGTTATCTAGTTTTATACCTATACTATTTTTATGTAAGATGCGAGTTCCTGAAATTTTATTAAATGTATGATCTGTTGAGATCAAGTGATTTGCGAGCTCAGAGAAACCTTTTCCATTTAAGCAGCGTAAATGTTCTTTTACTCTAATGTTGACATTACGTGCTGTTTTTCCAATGTAGAACGCAGGACAATCGCTGCAGCTAAGTTTATAAATACCGGAGAAGCTTAACTTATCTTCTTTATCCTTAGTATTAATTAACAATTTGGCGAGGTTATTATTTGTGTAAAACTTGTGTAAAATTTGTGTAAAAACTATTTAACTAACTATTTGTGTAAAAACTTATTGTTTTATTTGTAATTTTAATAAACCTCTTCTTACTTTTAAACATTCTTTTCTCTTTTCTAAATAATTTTCTAAGATCGAAGCAACTAAGGTTAACCAGAATCTGTCATTACAATTTGCATCTTGTATAATATAGTTGCACAACGCCTTTGTGGATTATATAATATTTGTATTTATGTATTTAGTGTTCATAAATTTTTAAAGGACCATATTAGCGAATTCGGGTGCGATCCTGGCCTAAAAAGATTTTGTATACTAAACTCACCCGGTGTATAAGCGTCTAATCTCAGACATTATTATAGGGGTCTACTGAGATCGATTTAGCAAGAAAATTTGTCGAAACGGGCCAACTTAAAAGGTTTTTACTGTAGCCTCGAAACGAGGACGGGAACTTTCCTTCAAAATGAGGATTCATGTTTTTTTAAACACTAAAGACGCCTTTGATTTCGGCTACTTAAAAAATTTTCTCAGAAATTCTTTAAGTGTTTGTAAGTCCAGTAATCTAAGTATCTTTAATTTATAAAGTGGAATATCTATTGGCACGTGCCACTAAAAAATGGTGAAAATTTATAATTCATCTATTTTCAGCTTACAACTTCCACTATGAGCAAAAGAGCAAAAGAGCAAAAAATCAACCCAATTTTCAGAAAGAGTTAAAATATGTTTCTCTGTTCTTTACTGTTTTTTTAATTGTTTGAGATCCATTTTTACTTACAGTTAATTTCAGTTTTATAGCCAAAAGAATTTTTTTTTACATTTCTCATATTGTTTCGATAGTTCTTGGAAATAACCGGATATATTTCCGGCCGCGAATTTCTTCCTAAAATATTGTACAGCGAAAAGGGAACGAATGGGATCTATCAGAGGATGCCACCAAAATAATGAAAGTCCTACCTTGGTTATGGTGTCCTCAATGTTCCTCTTCTGGCTAGCACGTAAAGAAACTCCACGGTGAAATTGCAACTCGGAGTGCAACCTTACAGAGGCGGTGTAGAAACTGTACTGGCGAACCTTTCGTCTCCTGGTGACAGGGTTACAAGGACGGGAAAGTAGAAATTAATTGTTGAAAATATCTATCGGTATATTTGCCCAATCATATATATATTCCATAAGATTTTTAAAGAAAACAGTGTTATGATAAACTCCCATAGAAATGTTTAAATTATAAATATAGGAATGTTCCCTTGGGTGTTAACATCATAACAGTTAGTAAAATTGTGGGTGAATGTAAGCATGAGAAAATAATTTTCCCCAATCTCAACAAAATGCCATCGCGGTACGCCACAGAATGTAATATTTTGACTGTGCACATTTTTGAAGACAATTTTTTTTTTGTTTGCGTTCATTATGTAGAATTTCGACTTATTTTTAATACCTGTAAAATAATATAATGTGCAAGGTATATTAATTCAATTTTTGTTTAATTAGCTGTTTTCATTTTGTGAAGAGTGTTATCTTTTAAAAAATAGGTGTTAAATTTCTCCATGAAAAATACTAACATAAATCTCAGCAGATTATGACTCCCTTGAAAAATGAGTCAAGATCGTATTAAATGGCTCCACCCTACAAGTAATGTATTACATCCATATATTTGATGTCATTTTCTTTATCCCAGACACTATAGAATCTTCCTCTGTCGCATTTCGAAAGAATGATAAAAAAATTAATATGGATATATAATATTGTGACGTATAAATATTCATGCGAATCTAAATATTGTTTATCACGGGTAAGGTACTAAATAATCAGTACCTACTAAGAATTTTTACTTCTTCGGGGATATTTTTTTGGTTGGTAGCGCCGGGCAGCAGAAGTGGGTAGGGCGGAGAAAGGCAAGATGGCGGGGGACGTAAATTTGTTGGTTTAATGGTCAGAGTTTTTAGGGTTTTTTCTTGAATTTTAACCCGTGACCTCCGGATTCGTAGTCCATGATCGTAACCACTCAACCACTCAAGCCGTCAATTTTCTTTTAAATGTAAATACCGCGCAAGAACCCCAACTGCTCCCAACCGTCGGGAGCCAGTAAGACTATGTCATCCTCTATTGGGGTATGGTGTGAGTCTGAAGGTAGTGGGAAGGGGAAGAAGATGAGGAAATGGAAGGTGGCAAGTATTTGGCTATTCAGATACGTTTGCCAAATACGACTAAAACTATTTAAAAGCACCGTTTCAATTCTGAATGGTGGTCTTACATCAAGGCGATACTGAGAGTATCTTCCACTCTGGAACGTGTCGCAACATATTTAAATGATTAACTCCCTTAAGGCGATGCACTACGTCGTGTAATATTTTAAATTGAGCCGCTATCAATAACAACCCTTACGTAGATGGCGATAAGGTTTAAATTCCCGCTTAACATCATCCTCCTGTTTTGATTTGTGCTAGAAAAAAACGTAGCCAAAATGTGCCTTTTATTTTATTTTTTGGATTTTCAGGCATAAATATTTATTTTTTTTCCGATCATTTTATAAATAACTTCCACATTATACAATAAAATCATAACCCAAAATGGGTTCGTAAGTTGGAGATTTTGAACTTTAAAGCAGTTTTCATAGGCTTATACATTATTTTTTTCTGGGCTTATAAAAAAACATATTTAAAAAATACTCGATTATTTCAAAGGTCAAGATGTATTCTACTCGCAGTATTTAATTAAAGCATCTGAAGCATTTCTAGGCAACCAAATTTTTAAACAAAAAACACATGATTTTCATTACTACGTATGGCATCGCCTTAATATATAACCAATCTATATAAGACGCCATTCCGCCGTAGACACAGATGATAGAAGGCCACACAACAATGTCTTAGAAACACTAATTCTATCATTGCTGTTCACTTCGACTAACTTTTTCATCCACTTCAAATATTTTCTTTAAACTTAACACTATACATTTCTTTTTCTCCATCGTGCTTAAGCCATCTTATCGACCTGTTATTGATTGTCATACTTGGACCAACTTATCAAATCCAATACTACTTGCATTTAAAGTTATTCAGTCTACTTTTGTATAGCAATATCACATTTATAAGATAATATTAACAGCGGAATATCATATTCAGCAAACACAAAAAATGACTTATCAAAAAACTTATCATAAAATATTTATTTATGGAGAAAATTGCCTTATTGAATAAATTTCGTTCGAATTGAAAAGGCCAAGAAAACGCCCTTTGAGCACGTTCTTCCGGAAGACTTCATCGTCCGTAAATATGTCTCCGAATAATTTTCATAATAATCAAATACAGCTTCTTTGTGAATATTAAATTAATATCACATTGTAAGCACCGCATCTGTATTGACACAGTTCTTAATGATCATATTTTTTGTTACGCCTAGTTCTGTCGAAATATAATAATTATGTTAATGAAAACGGAGACATTATACTCGTGCATGGTTGAGAGGATGTTTAAAAATGATGGTACCTATGCAAATTTCAGTCTTTGTTTAAATACATTTATCAACAAATGTAACCGTTCTAGACATCACTAATTTATTTATTTATGTTTGGGTTTAAATGAGTACATAGTTAACCGTGTCCTAATACAATCCTTATATATATATATACGTATTTAAAAAAATGTTGAGTTATTCACAGGTTTTTGTAATTTAAATTTGAATCAGCGTAAAATATTTTCTTCATGTTTAATTTCCTCTGGTAAATCGTCAATTGCTTGCATTGCTCTGTATTACAATGATTTTTGAGTCTGAGTTTTTTTTTCAGAAGAATCGATGATTTTTTTCGTCGTCTCATGTGTGTCTCATGTGTCCCCTGTAGGTTTTTAATTTTTCTCTGAAATTCAATTGATGTATGGCCATTAAAGTAATTTATTTGTTTAAACTATAAAATATTAAACTCCTTCAACATTTCCTTGACTTTCTTGTGAGGCTGAAAATAATGGGAGGGGAAAGAGACTTGAATAGGTTGGGAAGCTCTTATACTTGATCAATAAACACGGCTAAAGCTATTTTAAGCAATGCTTCTAAATAGTGATCTTTCACCAGTGCGATACTGATAGTATATACCACATACACAACAACATTATAATCTAAGCTGCACATTATGACACACTAAAATAAATATGCAAGCGCAGATTTTTTTAGAAAAACGCTGAAGCTCTGTTTACTCAAAATATTACAATATTTTTTCTAAGTTAGTTACTAGGCTATCAGAAAACCCACCAAGTAATTTTTTACCTGCACATTGTACCTTCTGCTTGTAACGTAACCTCACGACGTTAAAACATAGCAATACAATTACATTCGAAGTCAAAAGAGACGTAGCATTGTTGTAAGGGAAAAGTTTTATTGTTTCGGAAGCGTACATTTTTTGGCTCGGGTCTTCAAACTGAACGCATAAGAAACGTAAAAAGATGTTATCTTCGGTCACGTGAAAACGTTCCCTGCTGTGTATTGTATGTGTCCAATTTTTCACACATATTCGTTTCTGCAACCGGAAGAATGAACGTCTATGTTAATTAACGTTCTTAGCGCTGAAAATCTCACACTCGCTCGCGGTCGTTTCAGCAGAGGTGACGTCTATTTTGCGGTGTGTCGAATTACGTATACTAAGCACTCGTTGAAAAGAAAATATTAATTTGCATCACTAAAAGAAAATAGTATTACAGTGAATTTAGTGATAGTTTGTGACTTTTGAATTTTTTTTAGTTTTGCCATCTAATCATCGTGTTTTTATCTTTTCATTAAAGTTCACGATAATTTGTTTTTAGTATAACACTGTTTGTTTTACATAATTTTTAATGATAATAATAATAGCAACCTGGTTTCATTTGAATCTGAGCTTTGAATGAAGCTTGCTGCAAGCGATTTCAGCAAAATATTAATTAATTGTGGAGAAAAAAAAAACTTTGTTGCATTTTATTTCTGTTCTCATTCACAATGTGTTTGCCTTCTACGAATAAAATTATTTTCAGTTTATTTTACAATGTTAAATCACTATAAATGTATAAATTATTAGAAAAAAATCGAAAAGCATTGTTAAAAGAAATAATTTAAATATTTCTTCAAAACAAAAGTGAATATATCAATGTGTATAAGGTCTATTATATTTTCTTCTACAATCAGAAATTCACTTTGTGGCGTCTTCTTAATTTAATCAAAATAAATCTCTTAGCACCTTACTAATAAACATGTTCAATTTTGCACATCTGATAAACAGCCAATTACCTTGCATTAATCTATTAATTGTTTATTAAGAACGTGGTTGGTGTACCCCACCATTTAATTAAAATAATCGATATGTTTCTAAACCAATGGTTTCTTAGTCAGGATAAATATAATATTAGAACTAATTCAATATGGAGAGTAATTTAATGAAAATAGATGAATTTCATTATTTATTTAAATATTTAAAAAAAAAGACAAACATTCCCGGGTTTCGAATAACCTAAAAATATTTTAAAATCTCTTACTACCATTTTGAGATAATTTTTATTTTGTTGGTTACGTTGGTTAGGTGCATTACCAGTGGCGGTCCGTTGACCAGGTGAAAATACGTATATTGTTTTGCAAAGTTTAATTTTTTGATGAAATAAAAACAATATTTTTTGTTTAAAACCACGATTTTTTATTAATTTTAAGACCGACCGGTTTCGCTACACTCGAGCATCGTCAGGGTACAAAATTAAACTAATCAATAATACAAAATGTGTCATTATATATACATACAGAGGGAGATAGAAAGTAAAACCAAAATGAAACAACAATATATTAAAAGAAAACAATTAGTGGATATAAATATTATAATAATAGAGAATAGGCATTAATAATTGTAAGGTGATTAAGGGATACTGGGAATTTTACAGTTTACAGGGAATATTCCCAGTATTGGGCTTTTTGACAAATCCAATTGATTATTCAGAATTAAACTTTTGGTTTTAATGGCTTTCTTAATTTCTAGTGCTTCTAGGTTATTCAATTTGTTACTATGGTCTTTTCTATGGAGAATCTTAGCACCGGTGCTTTTATTGAATGCGGTCGGTCTTAAAATTAATAAAAATTCGTGGTTTTAAACAAAAAATATTGTTTTATTTCATTAAAATGTTAAACCACAAAGTGATTGCTTTCTACGAAAAAAAAAAAAAAAAAATATATATATATTTAATTTTTTGTATGAAGATGTTTCATTTTGGGGATGCTGGGCTTCGCAGCACTTTCGTGTGCTATTATATAAGAAGATAATATTTAATGATTCTAATTTTTTTTATTTGTTTCAGATCCTACTAGCTGAGAAAACGGTGATAAATAATAATACTAAGAAATGTGGGAAAAAATGTTTCGCTTGTAAAATAATATGTGAAAAAATTTGAGATAGTTAATTAAAAATCGTCTTTGTTAAAGCAAAATATTATTCTTTCAAATTCATATTCGGTGTTCAATGTGATACATACCTGAGTTGTGATTAGTTAAAGAGTGAACTGGTGGATTATAGCCGCGTTGAGTGATTGGATTGGGTGGTTCTCGCGAGAGTGGTGTCCGTGTCCGCCTTCAGAGTGAGCGGGCGCGGGGGAAAGGGCCGCCTGTTGCGGAAGTTCGAGGCCGTGCTGGGCATGGGCTGCGAGCTAGGCAAGCTGGCCGCGTCGGGCAGCGGGCGAAACGCGCGCGCCGGTCTCGAGGGCACGGCGCCGCCCCCGCCCGACCCGCGCCTGCCGCTCACAGCCAAGCAGAAGTACTCCATGATGGCCTCCTGGAAGGGCATCGCTAGGGCAATGGAGCCCACAGGCATATGCATGTTTATCAAGTGAGTTATTTTTATTATATTTATTCAGTTACAGTAATAATTTCTTAACATTTGGGAAGATAATCGTACAAAGTCGTACAAGGATCTGTTGCGTCTGAAATTGCAGCTTCATTTGCACAGTAGGTACTAGTCTTTGAATACTTTAAAAGAAACGAAACAAAATGGTGTTTACAGGAATTGGGCAATAGTATATATAGGAAAACGGGATGACCAATCACTTACTATTATAGCTCTGTGAAGGATCACACAACACAACCGTAAAATAGTTAGTTCCACTACCATACCTTTAGGTAATTATCGCCACAATAAAACTAAATGATATTATATACTTCCAAGATAGTTAAATTCGTTCTTTTTACTTAAAAACGAGATTATTTACACGAAAAACACCAACAACTTGCTTCCAAACTAGTCCCAAATCTTATTATGTTTTTCAAAAACATCCGCACTCTTATTTGTACTACTTTGATTGCAATTTTTTTAGCAAAAGTGATGGTTACAGAGAGAAAGGAACTGTAAAAATATTGTTCCGGTAGGAACTAAGCATATTTTCACCATACAGGTTATAAGGAGTTATTGAATATGTATGTACATATTGTCCATGTTTAAGAAATTTCATTCAATAACACCATTCCTTTTATCATGCTATGTTGTGGTAGAACATCAGTTCTACCGTGTGGTATCTTGAACAAGTTGTGGCAAATACTGCAGCTGATGTTGTCAGTTATCTCTAGGAGTATTTACGTTTTATTTCACAATAGTGTTAATAGATAGTGGCGTCAATTATTTAACAAGCAATAATTATTCGCCTGAAACACTCATCCACATTGAAAAATCTCCTGATAAAAGATACATGACGCCAACGGGAATTATTGCTTGTTAAATAATTGTTACCCTTTGTGCTATGCATAAAAAATCTTGTCTAAAACGTTAGTTTACCAAAAAAAATTATAATTAGATAGTGGCGTGTTTTTTTTTTCTGACAGCAATGCTTAATTTTTTTTTACATAATATACATATTATAAAGTTGGGTTTTTGTCACTTGTCAATTTCTGCCAACATACCGTTCTTAGTTGGATTAAAATAAAAATTTTCCTCTTTGATATCCGAACCAGCATGGTTAAGTACATGTTATGATTGTATTAACTTTTGATGAAAGTTCTGAATGACACCCGGAAACACAACTTTCCTCAATAAAATGTCCAGTCGTATATTTTATAAATAAAAATTAGTTTGCCTCGTTGCTTTTTTATATAAGGAACTTAAACTCAAAAATTATTAAATGATTTTTATTTTTCCACATATCGTCGGTTAAGAGGGACAAGTGGCTAACTAACATTTTTCCATATTGGATTTTTAAGAATCAAGTGGTTTTCGCAAACATATTTTTTTTTAAACTCAATTGGCATAAATTTTAGTTAACCACCTGTCGCTCTAAACCGACAATATTTGTAATATTATATATTACCTATGATTTTTCTATTATAATTCTTTTCGAAGCAGCCAGAGGACTGCCATCGGATGATTTTATTCTCAAATTACATACATACCAAAGAATCTATCAACATAATCAAGGTTTATCATGTCATATCTATAGCACACTTTAAAAGCATCAAATATCATGTAATTGAAATCGACTTAATCTCCGATGGAATTCACACATTGACGTAATTACAAAAAAAAAACTCACCAGTTACATGTACTTTTTTAGAAACTTCCGTAATATCCTCAACATAAACGACATTAACTATCCCAATAAAAATATGGCTGAGAGAACAAAGTGATATTCAACTTACAAACATTATGAAGACCATGTAAAGACAACTTGAAACTTAATACAAAGGTTTAAAAACTACAGGCCGCCTCAGAACAGGACACCCTTGTGAGGAGGACTGTGAAAAAATATTGAATTAATCCTTACATTATACTTTATACCTACTAATTAAAAATTTTCGTTAACCTGTTATTTCAAAAAAATAATATAGCACGTAATAAATCGTTTCTAATTACTTTATATCACTTTTTAAAAGTGTGTTGAATTGTCACTGTGTTGAGTTATCATGGAACCATAATACCATACTTACCTGGTAGGTCACATAAGAATAACACTTAATTAACATTAACTAATTGTTTATTAGCTAAATTCAGATTAAAAATTTAGGACATAATTGGAAAATTGGATATAATTGGACTTTCTCTCAGGAATGGTATATTTAATTTAAGGGAATGACAACTTAAAAAGGTAAGTTTTTAGTTTAGACCTGAATTCTGTTGGACTTGTTATGGATCTTAGTTCCGGAGGAAGTTTATTCCAAGCCTTCGTCCTATATGCTCCGAAAGCGCGATGACCAATCTTAGTATTTGGCTTGCGCTTAGGTACCATCAGTCTGCATACAGCTGATGATGTTGCTGATCTATTATTTAAGTATGAAGGAATGTGTGAATGAGTTCAATCTTGATGCAAAATCTTATTTTAGTGACGATAGTACTCTGAATGGTGTTTCCGAATTGGAATAAGTGGTTATGTCGATAAATAATATTGTTCGCTGTATACAAGAATAGTATTCTTGGTTGCGTTGTTGTTTTTTTACATTTTGATTTTGCTTTAGGATTCCGCTATTTCTATACGCCAAGAAAACTATAACACCGTGTTCACTCAGCATAAACATGAACTTGTTCACGATTAGTCTATAAACGCAAAATAATATATTTGAAAACAAATAACAAAGTTTTCCTGGATTTTCTCTTTGGAATACTTACATCTGTATAGTTTTACTAAATAGTTCGTGAGAGAGAAACAAGGATAATTGTTACTTACTTAATTCATAAGTTTTTTAATATGCAATATGGAACACAAAGTAATGGAGTACTAAACGTCGTGCATACACAAGAATAAATTACATCTTTGTTTGAGCCTTTGAACGAAACAAATTACACAATATTTTTGAACAGATAGTATTTATGCCGAGATTTGCATGATTTGCTTCGTAGCCTTGAAATCTATATTTTTAAGCTCCAGACAGAAGATACTGAGGAAAATGATTTCCCTCAGGGCCCATGTCATCTTTGGGGATAGTGTGGGGAGAGTATTTTAAGGGAAAGGACGGATAGGATGCGCTATGTAAAGGAAAAAGGTATGAGGGGTTGATAGGAATCTGGGGATTCAATGTGTCCTGAAGTGACGAACGTATCTATCCATCCCTCCCGTTGCGGTGCAAAATGATGGGTCGAGAAAGTCCGTTTGAAGAGATCAAAAGGTCTCCCTCAACCAGTCTCTCCCGATCCAGCCCGCCACGTAGTATGTGGGCAAATCACCGCCGAGACCTAGACAAACCTAACCCCATGAACCCGGGCACCCCTGCTAAGTCACCTATGGCAGAAGTGTTGGTTATCCAATAAATGGTTCCCGGCGCGACGGTAACCACACCCGCCTCCCAATTTGAAATTCGTTGCATCAATAAAAATAAGAACTGAATTCAAAAAGTGAGAAGAGTCTTTTGGAGTTAATCTTTGTATTTAGACATTATAAATATACATAATATTGTTACTATCTATGTATTCAGATTATTATTGGCACACATAATCTGAAATAATACTACATCTACATGCTAATGAATAACAACTATTGATTAAGGCCGACTTTGCCACACCAACGTTAACGGGCGTGTAAGAATATTATTAGGAACAGTCATATTAGCGTAGTCTTATCTTGTTTTCTATGGCAGCATTGTAAATTTTAGTTATTTTGAATGATATTAATAAGTTTTATTGTTTTATAGGTAATCTGTGTTTAAAGGTTATCCTACTACTTGAGTTAGTACGTTGGTGATGTCGGCCATCTTTCTGTATATATATATATTTTGCTTCTCATTTACTGCGCAGTGTTTTTTAAAACGAGAGAGAGTATGTTCCAAGCGCTCCAAACTTCAATGCCTGTAAAGTGAATTTATCGAACTATGACTAATTATCAAACTAGGACTTCATACTGCAAATTTAATTAACGTCTTATTCTGCGTGGCTGCAATGCTATCAGCTCTTAACTAAACTATGAATGCTGAGTTCTCCGAGGGAAAATTCTCACGCTCGATTTTGCTATTTTTCGCATGTCCAATACGAGTTATCGTGACAGGAACTCCACTCCATCACTCCGGACTGACAATCGGTTATCTTATCCACTCGTGGAAAGTTCAATTAGTAATAGATGATTTTAAAATAGCCCAATTTGAGTATCGTGAGACGAATAAGAATCGATCTTAGTATGAGAAATTTTAATTTCATGTTTTGTGTTTTTAGAAATGTTCGCAATGTGTTAATTAATTATTTTAATTCGTCACACCATTTTGAAAGCTGATTTAAAAAGTTCACTCTTAAATGTTGGCTAAATATTGTGTGGATAACATTTAATTCGCCAGTTAACCGAGCTCTTCATACTCTAAATAATATTTGTTTAAACTCTAACATTGACATTTCTTCGGATTCACTGCCCAAATTCAAACGTGGCATCGTGTCAATAATTTAAACTGTTCAATGCGCATGCATACAGACACACACACACACACAAACACTTACACATACATTACACATACTCCTATATACTACACACGTCACCTGGTAATTAAGGAATAAACACACCACTTAGCAGACATTACAGGGAAACATATCAAAGGTACTCAACATGAAGTATTTATATTCCTGTATATTGTTTCATTTCTGTAAATCATGCACTGTTTGTTTCTATAATATAAAATAAAATAAAAAAAATTAAATTAAAACTACATAACATTTCAATTTGCATTTTTTTTAAAATCGACAAAAATTCCTGGGTTACGAATAACCTGACAATATTTGAAAGTATTCCACAACAGTAAGCGGTAAATGTTGCTTTTGTCGAGATTACTGAAGATAAGCGTAGTAGGTAGGTACTAGTTTTTTTAATTTTTTTATATTTGACCTACAAAAAGTTCATTGTCTGCACTGTGACTGTTAAAATCAACTAAATCGTCACCTGATAAGTGGAGATTTTTAGTGCGGATATTAAAGAAGTTTGAATTAAATTATGGTTGAAGCTGGTAATTTACAAAAACTCAAAATAATACGTAGAAGAAACGATTACTCTTTCTCGTGCCATTGATACTAGATAATTAATAGTTCATGCTTTTAAGAAAGGTGATAGTTTTATTACCAGAAGTAAAATCACTTCAGCCAAATGTATCTAGATACCCACACACATAATATAATGTTTTAATTCTTCTACATTTCGTTCAATGTTTTTAGGAAATTCTCAGAGTTGTGAAAGATTCTATTAAAATCAAGGATAGTCTAACAATAAGTGCCGAATAGTCAGTGCTACAGATCAATTATTTGAATTCGTAAGTATGTTAGCGATCTAGGATTGAAAACAACTTAAATATTGGATGTAACTTATCTTTTTTTCAACTTTTTGTAGCATTTTCGATAGGATTGCCGCATCAAATTATCAAAACTCTGAACTACAAAAAAAACATCAGTGTGTTGTTCAAATATTAACATAATGTAGATTTATTCAGCGTTATGCAAATGCTTCGTTCATATTTAATTTTGCTACGGAAATTATCGTTTTGTTTTCCGCCGGCAAATACAAAATAATTAGAATATATATTTTCACAAATAATTTCCTAAACGCTTACTACCTGGAAGAGTGATTAAGGCACCGTAATAAGCGTTCAAAAAGACGCAGAATGCTAGAGGGAGGGCGCTAAGATAAAATCATAATAATTAAGCGAAAATTGTGAAAATATTTTATAAAACGCGATTTGTTTAAAATCATGACAAATTTCCATTTAAAAATGAACTGCAAATTTTTTCATACCAGAATATTTTTTTAAGCATACTTTGCGTTTTTTTTTCTATAGAGGAAATTTCACATAATTACTGTTTTGGCTCTTCAAGTTTATTTATATTATCATCAAATACAATATCAAATATATTTCTAAGAAATTAATAATTACAGTGTTCCAAAGAAATACGTTATAAGTCGTTAGAAATTCTGAGTACGGGGGCTTAAGGAAGGACTAATCAAGTTTTTGTACCCTAATGGCTCCGTCGAAAAAACGTAATATGAAAAGTGAAAGGTTTGAAAGGATAATGAAGATAAACCCATTTTTATAAATAAACATTTTTACTTGTCGTTTTTTCATCCAATGTTATCTTAAATACCTAGAAAATTCTAAGAAAGAGCGTATACAATTTTAGCCTTAATGTTTAAATTCACTTTCAGTTCAAAATGATTAATTTACTAAAAATTTCCCGATGCTTTATAAAATCTTGACAGAAATAGTGTGTTAAAAAATATAAATCTTCGCCGTAGCTCACAAAATATTTTTTAGGGATAAGGCGTTAAAAGAAGCCGTGAGGTAGATTGAAGAAACAGGAAAACAAAGATTTTTTTTAAACAAGTATTTCGAGCTTACTTGGAGGCTATTTTTAAGTTTTAACTTACTAAACAGGTATAACTCTTTATGCGAAGGGTCAGACAGGTGCCACTGACCTAATTTAAAGTACCATCAACAGGTGAAAAATAAATGCATACATTTTTTTAAAATTCATGTTATATCGATAAAAATCCACCACAGCATTCTCATGCAAAGAAAACTTACCGATATAAAATAATGCTATTTTATTAAAAATATGGTAAAATTATTCGTATTCCTGTTAAAAACTCGACTGCAGGCCTTCAACGAATGAATCGACAGATTTCCTAAAAAACGTTTTTAGGATGTCGGAACACGTGTTAAACAAAATTCTAATATTTTCGCATTTCTTCATTTTATTTATCAGGGTAAGTGCAGTTGCATGATCAATTGTACCAGGAAATAGCCTACCATCACGTTTCCAACCGGATTTCAATAAATCAGCAATACTCATTTTTCTCCGTGTAAAACAATTATTGACGCACTTTTTACACAAAACACTCCAAAAATATTGGTTTTCCATAACTAAATATTATCCCAGGTTGCTACTTATACATTTGTACATAAAAGAAGTTATGACAATTAAAAAAAATACAAATACCAAGAGGTTATTCACAGCCCTCACTGATTGGTTTAGTTATGGGTGGACTTAAGTTGTTGTGTTGCAACATGATTTCATAATCTTTATGTTTGTTAATTTCCTCACCTTCTTATTCGTTGACTATGTTTGTTGGTTTCCACATCTTCATGTTTGTTGACTATACATACTGTTAACGCCGAAGTTAACATTTGGCGTGAATTTATCTTGAGCGCCACCTGTTTTTTTTGTTTGAATAAGGGAAACAGGAAACCATTGATGGAATTTCAGGGTTTAAGTGGACAACGAGTGCTGGCATTCATAGGTTAGGTTATTGTAATAAGAAGATAAATTTATGAGTGTAAATTAGATAGATATAATTTAAAGATGAGTCGCACAAAGTACAGAGAAGTGTTATACATCCTAATCTAGCTTTGGGCAAGAAGTTAATACGTTACTCGGGCATTTCAAGTCTTGAAATTATTGCGAACTGCGCCTTCCAGGTACGATGTCATCTTGTCAAAATAATTATACCGCTCGGGCGAGCGATGGCTTCAAATGGATTCTCCTTGTGAATCCATTTCATCGGTAAGCAGGTAGCAATTATGAATATTATCTGAGGTTCCAGAATTAGCGGAGGGTAGGCAAATTTACATCTTACTTGAGGATTTGAAGTGTGGCTTTGTATTGCCAATCCATTGGTCTTATTAGAGTTATCCTCGCCGGGATATTTAGATTGCCATTTTAATCCATCTGCCTTTTGTAAGTTGAAAATGGCGATCAGGCTGTGATCCGTCGTTTTTATGATTCCACGGTGCTCCAAGCCGTTGAACCAAAAAATAAAGAATGACCGCTTGCTTCCTTCCGATTCCAATCTTGCCACCTTGAAGAAAAGTGTTGCCAGGCGCATCCCACACAGTTCCTTTTATGTGGGGAAGGTGAAGTTCTTACTTTGTTACGATTATATACGTAACATTTCCCCGGTCGCCGCTGAAGAAAATTTGCCCACAAATTTTCTTGACAACTTGAAAACTCTGCCCAGAGAAAAAAAACTAATCTAAGCTGATATAGAAACATAAATTATTACAATGTATTTTCTTGTTTTATTTCTAACAAATATTTCTTAAATATCAATAAATCTTGTAGTAACAGTATAAATTATTACCATTTTATTTTATTTTTATTAACCATACAAATCCTACTGTTAATTAACTTTTTATAGTCTCAAAGGCAACTACTTATGCTAATATTTACTCAAAATTAGCCAAGACTCAAACCAAATTTTTAACCAAAACTCTGTTTTTTATTTTTTTTACATCATAATTACTATGCTAACAATTGGTATTGCATCTTAATTGACAAAAAAATATTCATGCAATTATTTGATTAAGGAAAATTTAGAAAAGAATTTATATAACAAACCGTAATATTTACAAATTTTCTCGCAGAGCGAAAGATAGATTTGTCCAACACCATCTCGATATCCTCTAGGATTCCGGAAGTCCCAAAACATACCCGAAATGGTATTGCAGCAAACCACCTTGAAAAAAAAAATTTTTTTTTTTTTTTATAAACAAATTAACATACTTATATTACATCAGAATTACCAAGTACACAACATATATATCATGGCTTTAATAGTTTAAAAAATTGTTTCCTTTTTTAATGGAAATAGAAAAGTTCAACATTTTTCGTGGACATAGGTACACTTTAAGACCTAATCAGTTCATGATATAAATCACTGCACCAGTCACTTCACTTATACTCAAATTGTAAATGTTCGGAGAATATTGCCCACATAAAGAATTCCTCCCTAATGCCCATTGAAGTAAATCTAATGCTGCAGCTAGAAATGTTATACATTAATGCTTCTGATGTTAAAGTAATAATGAGTTTAATATTATACAGTCTTAATTCAATAATACTTCGTGATATTTAACAACTATAAGGAACAGAAAACTCGTTTAGGAGTTTAATAGTAAACGATAATGATATAAATTAACCTATATTTATTTAAGCAGTAATCTGCCCATCACTCGGAAATCAGAGTGTTGAATCAATATAGCACTAAAGCTAAGCAATTATCATTAAAATTATACAACTCTATTTTAATTTAGTAAAATTATCATATAAAATTATGCTACACATGTGAATACGCTATATAAACATAAAAAAACAATCGCGTAGACACAATTTATTTATGTATTTTTTTTTTTAAAGACACTTTTTCTCGATGCAATCACGGAGAATTGTTTATTTTAATTTTTATTTTATTTTATTATATGTTTACCTTATATTTAAGTTTACTTTATATTATTTCTTATACTAATTTGTAACTTGTCTCGATAAATACATAGAGGCAGGAATTTACTTTTTACATAAAATTAAAGAAAAGACAATTCTCTTTACATCAATTTTGCGATGCACTGAAGCAAATGTCTTTGTTAACCTAACACATAGAAATATCCTAAAATTTATTAGTTTTAGCAATCCATCAATCCAATCATCCATGTTTTATTTATTGATATGAAAGAACCCACGACCAAAACAATAAATAAACCGAGAGTCATCTATACCCCACATATAGAGGATAGCTACTTCTCTACGTGCTAGGTTAGATGTCTTCCATTTAATTTGACTTAACTATGTCTTTTACATGGAAATCACCAACGATTTTCCCGTTCAAATCTGCTAGTTTATATACTAAATCAGAAATTTTCTTTACAACAACGTTACATACGAATCGAGGCGCGAGCTTCTGCGCAAAATAATTAATCGCGCTAGACTGTACGAAATTTCGTCTCCAAACTATATCGCCCTCTGCATAAACTACAGACTTCCTACGCAGATTGTAGTGATTGGCACCTTTTTTATATGCTTTAAATAGAGAATCAGTAACTTGTTCATATATTGGGATTAGTTCTTCTAATTTTTTCCCATACGTTTGTCTTGTATCCTGCGCCGCAGTATTAGAAGACTCTATAAGTTTGTGTAAGTTACCATCTATGATTTGTTCTCTACCATGCATGAGAAAATATGGCGTAAAGTTTGTAGAAAAATTTACGCAATTATTTAAAGCTGTTTGTACCCGCGGTAAAACTTTCGCCCATTTACGATGATCATCTTCTACTAGAATTGAGAGAGCGGTACCTATTGTCTGGTTGTAACGCTCCACGACATTATTTTGTGGCGTATACAAAGTGTTATAAAAAGGAGCTGGTACATTGTATTCAGCAAGTAAGTTTTTAAAGTTTTTGCTAACAAATACTTTTCCGTTATCGCACACTAAAGAATGCGGAACTCCGTGCACCAAGAAAATGTTTTCTTCAATATTTTTAACAATACTAGGAGCGGTACCGTTCCTCAGTGGAAACAGCCAACAGTATTTAGAAAACACATCAACGCAACTCAAAATATAATTATGACCAGAATATGAACGAGGTAACGGACCTACCAAGTCAACCGATAGCATCTGCATTGGTTTTGTAACCACTTTATGATTAGTTGATAAACCTAATGGGGGAGACGTACTAATTTTATGTGCCTTGCAAACGGAGCAGTTATTTACGAAGGACTTAACGTTTTGATATAAATTTGGCCAATAATAACGCAGTTGTACTTTTTTGTACGTTCTAAATACACCAGGATGACAGGCTAAATCAGATTCATGTTGATTTACTAAAATTTCCTTACGTTTCTCCTCTGGAACAACAAGTTTCCACGCCGTGTCCTCACATAAGCTATAGCGTGTTTTACTATATCTGTACAACTCATTGTCAATACAAAAATACAAAAATGTATTCAACACATTATTCTAATTACCAATAATTACCTAGTGCCTTTATGGAAATGCTAGTCTATAAAGTAACTGTTACGAGCAGGAACATAACAATAAAATGTTTTAATATTAATCGGTATGAAACCTTACTGTGCCCAAGTCCTATCTTTATTCATGGAACTCGGCTGTATTAATGCTCATTCAGAGGCGCTCGATTAATTTTGCAAAAGAATTTTATGTTCTTTGTAATCCAAGCGAACAGGCATTTTACGATCTATAAAACATTGGAAACGAAACAAAGGGGATTCATTGATTTTTAGGCGAAAGTAATGGGCATTGTGATCGAATCTACGCCAAACGAAGGTCTCTTGCATGCTTTTAGGGAAAAGAAAACGTAATTTTTTTAATTTCATAAATGTGAAGAAAACCGTATTCGTGATAATTTTGATGTTGATTTAGGCTAAATTAGTTAGGCTAAATATTTTTTCTGTACCGTCTTATTGATAATAAGCCTACAAGACAATGCCTTGTATTATAATACAACTTACAACTTTCTGCGTTAAAGATTGTCTCAATGATAGCAAAACTTTGATGGGCAAAACCATATGTCCGTATCCGTAAGAGAAGAAACTTTAAATTTGTAGAAAAAACATATACGAATATCTTAAATTAATTTTTCAGTAATCCTAACAATGTATAATTATTATTTTCTGGTGTGAGATTTAGCATTCCAGCAAATTGGAAAAATAAGGAAAAAGTTAAATGCCTTCAAAGGGTGGTATAAAATTACATTTATTGTTTTTTTGTGAATACCGTACAAGAGTCTCAACTGCTCCCAACCGTCTGGAGGCAGTGAGACTATAGAATCTTCAATTGGGGTTGTTGTGAGGCTGAGGTAAGTGGAGGGGAAAGGAGACGAGAAAGGGGAAGATGGGGAAGTACCCGGCTATTCAGATCTGGTCACCAAACACATCAAAAGCTATTTCAAGCAACAGTTCAAATTTGAATGGTGGTCTTACACCAGGGCGATACTCAGAGTTTCTTCCACTAGGGAATGTGCCTCAAGTATACTTTATTTTATTTTTAATTAATAAATTGTGAAATAACACAAATTCATCACATAAAATTGATATGTTTGACACGGGATTTGAACCCGCGAACTACGGTTTGCTAGTCGAAAGCCTCACCCATCCACCACGTAGGCCGTCTATCCTAACCAAGCGGAAAATTCCTGTATTTACATTAGAACTGAATATTAAATTAGATTTTTTCTCTGGAAACCACAATATTTATGATATTTAAGTTGTTTCCGAGTACGAACGAATACTGATTGAAGAATTCTATTTTCACTCAGAGTTGTTGATTTTTGATCCAACGCGACGCGTGAATTTGACATGTAAAATTAGTATGATGTTCACAATCTTTATTTAAATCTTTCGAATGCGTGATTCCTGTGTTAAAAAATATACAAACATCTTAAAAACTGGCCAGTATCCAATAAATACCGTTATTTTTAAATGCATCAATCATTTATAATGAATTGCAAAGTAAATAAATTACGAAAATAATATATTCTAGAGCCAGATCAAAAAAATACAAGATTCATACATAAGCACACTGCAAAGTTCGACTAATATAAACTCGAAGACAAAAACGTATTTTTGGAAATGTTATTAATTTTGGTTCATCAACACCATTTTTTAAAAAACATTTTAACTCTCCTGGTAACGCAGATTCTAAGACCGTTCCGGCTGTTAAACAAATTGTTATCAGCTGTCATGTATATAACAATGGCCATGCTGTAACGGGCCTGAAATAATATAAGTATATACACGGCAATCAATTATTACGTACCTCTGTACAAGCCTAATACAAAAAATAAAAAAAATAAAAATTGAAATTATCCATAACGAAATGTCCATGAAAGTTAATAAGGAGGACGGGTTGTTTCAGAGGATTTGAACAATTCTTCAAACTTCAAAGTTAATTTTCGAGTATTCTGAAAGATTTTTTAAAGGTCTGTTATTTTTTCAGTTTTGTAAAGCCTCTATCCTATAGTGATATAATAACAGAACTTGAAAAAGATTCACAGAACCAGAAAATGAACGTTGTAATTTGATGAATTGTTCAAATCCTCCGAAACAACCCGTCCTCACTCTCTTTGATGTAGAAAATCTGTACATAAAAGCTCGCCATTCGTGAACCAAAGGTCTGTTAAATTTGAAATTGAGAAATTTGGTCTCTGAGTCCAAATTTCAAATCAAATAAAATGTCACGCAGTGTAAGAGAAACGGTGTATGCAATGTTTATCGGCTATCTCTATGTTATAGTAAAGAGTTTATAAAATAACAAGTCAGTGGCAACATTGGTTTCCATTCAAATCTACATTGGAGGCATTTCAATATGAAGGTGTGTATTTATGAGTATTATACAATCAGTGCATGCAACACTGCAACAGTATTCGTTGCTACATCGGCAGCTCCGATGAAACATTCCGGAATAACATCCAGAATTTTTATCTAATGACAATGGGTTTATTTAAAATGAATCGACACCGGCGATGTGTTCAATATGGGCAACGGATGGATTTATTCGTGTTTACGTGAATTTAAAACGTTCACAATATCGTATATACAAGACCAATACATGGCCGCTGTCGGGAAATTTTAAAGTTCAGCGAGAAAATTGCAGAATTTTTATTTGGTTGCGCCACTAATCGTTTGGCTGAAAAGACTCTGGTGAAAGCTCCGATGGCAAAAGCTAGGGAGTTAATCCTCATCCCTTTACAAAACGCAGATTTATTATGCCGGGCAGACTGAAGGTGATAATGAAACGGTATCTCGTCGATAAAGCTAATATCGGTTGTTTGCCCTAAAGGCAATGCGATTTTCTGAATACTTGGTTGTGTTGGCATTACGCTCCAGGGTATCTAGCACGGTCGATCAATAAAGGGTTTATCGATAAGGTCGATAATTTGTCATCGTTCCCGAGCACGATAGCAGATCGCTAATAAACAAACCATAGTTCACGATGACTTAATTAAGAACACTTAGTCGTCGTGAATTGTTTTTGGTTCGTTGGCGATCTGCAGTCATGCTCAGAAATGATATTGATACCTTATCGATAAAACCTTTATCGATCGTTTATCAGATGCCAATAGAAAATCGCGAATTATGTTTTATTTTTATTTGTTCATGTACGCCAAACTTTCCCTTTCAGTGATAATCAAGTATGTAGTAGGGCTTGAGTGTAAAAAAAATTACAAAATAAGTTTTACGAAAACGATAATTATCACAATTGTAAAAAGTTTTTGTGATATTGGACACTAACCGGTGCAATAAATTAGTATATTAATAACATTTTTCACGAAATTACAACACGGAAAAAACAGTATTTTAAAACATGTAGAATAAGTCAGAGGATAAAATTACTATTCATAGCTAGAGCCCGTAAGTAAATTAGGTCAAATTACTACCAGGAAACATTATGTTGGATCACAAATGATAAAACCAATAAACCAAATAATTTTTTTTTATTTTGCAAATAGCAAAAGAAACTATCCAGCGTATGTTTTTACGATTATTGATAATGTGCTATTTTTTATAATACTGTTTTAATTATATTCTCCGACAGAGAAAATTGTGTTTTCATGCGTTTACTCAAAGACGTTCTACATATATTTAACAGCAATGTGTCTGAAAAAAAAACTATGCCTGGGCGTAGTTTTTTACAAATATTAAGTTATCAAACAAAACATTGAGCGGGCATAGTTTTTTCTGAAAACACGCATGTATTATTTTTGGAATAACTTAATGAAAAAATACATTTCATTGTAATATTTAATCACTGAATGCAATATTAGCGGCTCGAAAATTCGAAAAAGAAAGCATCTAGAAATTGAACCCAGAACCATAGCAAAAGCTTAGAGCAGAGCCCCGGCAAGGCCAAGGTCCAGAGTATCGTAGTATAGTAAGGGTTTATCGATAAGGTCGATAATTTGTCATCGTTTCCAAATCGTCATTTGTCATCGTTTAGACTGCAGATAGATAATGTACACACAATAGTTCACGTTGATTAAATTAAGAACACTTCACAGTTGTGAATTGTTGTTCGTTCTTTGGCGATCTGCAGTCATTTTAAGGAATAATGACAAGTTACCGACCTTATCGATAACACATTTATCGATCAACCGTGCTAGATACCCAGGGTTCAATGATCCTTGATGCGACCGTATTTTATTCTGATTTTTCTCTTTCAGATTTTCGTTTGAGGGTCGCTAATATTGTCAAAAATGATTAAATATTGTCCATTTATTCTTTAGTCCTAGCGATCTAAAGTTTAATTTGTTGGAAACTTAATCAAAATCTTTCTGTTTAAATTTTGATGGATGATATTAAAAGTGCTGGAAATTTGACTAGTAAATTAGTACATTGTATTGTTATTATTTCACGTATTAGGTTAAGTCAGAGCTTATTTTAATCCGAGAACCACCGCAACGGTCAATGTGGCCGTATGGTCAACGAACATGCTATTATTTACATCCATGTTTTCAGGCTTTATGAATATCACAAAGAGATTTATAAAATTTTATTTTATGAATGTCACAAAGAGATTTTATAGAATTCCCGCAATCAACCATTGTGGCCTACATTCAAAATCCTATAGAAAAAAGTTTTTCAAATTTCATAAAGTATGTTTTGATTGTTGTCATGTTTGGTCTATCACAAATTTTCAACAAAAACACAAAACGTTAACAATTTGGAAGTCCATTATTATAATAATAACCTGTACACTTGTAAAACTTTAAAAGTTTTTCAAGTTAACATAAATATGTAGACCATTAAAAACAACTAATTCTGAAAAAAGTGAATAAATTAATTTTTTTTTAACACGGAGAAAACTTACTGTACTTATAACTTAAAATATTTCTAATTTTTTAAGAATCTCTTAATTATTCGTAATCCGGTAAAAAAAGCATACATTTAAAAATGGATTTAATAGGTTTCCTAATAAACTTTCAGCGAGACACGAGTTTTAATAAAAATTATAAATTTTTCGCATTTCGTTATTGTTCCTGACAAATGCAGGTAAATGAACATTTGTTCCGATTTATTGGGGAACGTTTAACAGGAAACGGCTTTCAATCCCATTTTTAAACGGATTTTAATATTTCAGCAATACTAATTTTTCTCCGTGTACATAGGCCATTATCTAAAATTAGCAATCTTTCGATCCGAAAGAAAATTTTCCTACGTTTTGTCAAATTGCGTCAGTTCTAGTGATAAACATTTATTTTCCTCGTGTCATAGACCAAGCAATTTTCTGCCAGACTCCTTGACGTATTTACACTACAATTAGATATCTACCTTGTATTTTTATTCGCTGTGTCATCCGCGATAACGCAAACACACCGGCATAACATCACCTACAATTTAATATAATTTGCTGAAATTACAAATTCATAACAAGCACCTCATTTATGCAGGCAAGTCTACGGGTTATAATACTATATTAGCATAAAACCATGGAGTCGTTCATTGTTCTGTTAAAACCTACTCGTTATCTTGCTTTCTAATATTGGTTTTAGCATGTCTGTGGAATTATGAACTCTTAACAACCATTGTCATTTCACTCGTAGGTATAGCTAGAATCAAAAAGTTTTTTTAGATATTCTAAAAAACGACAAAAAATTGATGGAACGTCGGCGTTAATACATAATATTGCTTAAATATTGACATCTAACAAAAGGGCTTTATATACCTCCCTGCAATCGGAGACAATTAAGGGAGATTGCTGGTGGGGGTAAAATTGGCGTCTTTTCTACACACCTGTCCCTGCCGCAGTGCGAAACTGATTTCACTAAACACTGGGTGACTGAATGGTATCTGTGTATTGATTTCAAAGCACGCATTCGTATTAATTCTTTTAGTGCGAATTAAGTTCAATTTTAGTTCAAGAATGTAATGTGTTACAAAACTCTTTTAGAACTATTTAATATTTTAAACTAGCTGCAGTTCCCGCCATTATCCGGCATTACACAGAGTTCTTCGAAATCTTACATAGGCATAGACAGTGGCCCTTCTCTTGTTTTTAGGGTCAAGTGTGCAAAATGTTATTAATCTCGTAATAAATCTGTAGATTTGTATTTGAAAAAAGGAATCCACGCCGCACGTCCGACCGGTGTCCGCCCTGTGCCCGTTCGCCACAGACTTGGTTCTTTATATTAATATATAGATCATTGTGATAAAATCAAAAACGTGATGTAATATGAAGTTTCTTATTTTCTTTCAATTTTTTAAAAATAATGTTCTTGTAACTCACGTAAATAGAAATGCGAATAATATATAGGTACCTATTTATATAATATATGAAAAAATGTAATCTCCATTCCACATAAGTACACGGAGAAAAATTAGTAATATTAATTTTTGAATCTCTTAAAATTATTTGTAATCCGTTTAAAACGGGATTATAACGAATGAATCTATAGGTTTCGTGATAAACTTTTAATTTATATTAAATAAATAAATATGTAAAATACTAATGTATTTTCATGATTTCGGAATGCATGTTCATAAAAATCTTAGTATTTTCGCATTTTGTCATTATTAAAAAGGCAAATGCGGGTGCATGAACTGTGTCCCAATATATTATTAATTCACTAAAAGTTTATCAAGAAACTGCGTGCAATTTGGTTTTTTCCCGGATGACCAATAATTTGAAAGTAATCTTAATAAATAAAGAAAGCAATACTCATTGTTCTCCGTGAATTATTTAAAGTACCTAAATGTTACAATATTCCAACAATGTTCCATCCCAAGATTACTATCCAAACTTCTGGCTACTCGCACTCAGTCGAGGTACCGTTATTTACCTGAACTTTGAAAAACGATTTTCTTTTATGAACCGATCAACCCTCTAGGTAAAAAAATAAGGTATTTAGTAGTTACCAACCACTTGGACATCTGTTACTTCCTAAGAGTATACTTCAAATTTTTTAAAGATTATATTTGTAACCCACATAAAGTATTTTTAAACAGCACTATCAGGATGTTATAAAGAAACTACGAAAATAAGATCTACAATGTTTGAGAATTTAAAATTGCGGAGATGCGGATAAATTATTGCTTTACTGGGGGCGTTTCGATTACGGTTTTTCATGATTCTGACATCTTCTGATTTTCAAATTAAGATTTATTTTTATTGGCTAAGTTATGTTGGCAAACACCTGAAATATATCAAAGGAAAAAAATGTTTAAAAGACCAGAGAGTAGCTAATTAATTTATAATTTCAGTAATAACAACATTTTCAGTTTTTATGGTCCGGAGTTGGGAGAATTTGAATATAGTAAGATTATTCGACTCCAGGGAATATGGGTACTCTTTGAGAAACATCGAACGTTTCTTACAAAAACAATACTGTTTTTAAATGAAGAGTGCAATAATAATTGCCAAAACATTTTTTGTGGAAAATATGGTATTTTGGTAGGTTTTTTGTTCAATAAAATAAAGTGCTATAACTCTTAAAGCTGTTGCCGTACATACTTATTCAATTTAGTCGTATATGTTAGGTGGAATTTAATTAAACATAATATATTATATACAATTTCAATTTAAACGTATATGTTAGATTATCAACCAATCAAACTTCCTTCATATTTGGATTAAAAAATAAACATTTTCCTTTCATAAATAACGAACTAACTAACCATCACGCTGTTTCCCTGCAGGGATAGGCAGAGAGCAAACAACTCGGTCACGACACACACTCCTCGCCTGATTCAAATTTATACATCGTCTCGTACATGCTCTTCTATTATTTTGACTCTTGACAATGCCTGACTCAAGAATCTGATTCACTTGATCGTGTCTTGTACTTCTCTACCATTCGAAAATGCATTTCATACCATCTAAGCGTCCTTTTCTTAATATTTAATAAAAATTTTCACTGGCGTCTTTTAATAAAAGATCAACCATAGAGTTCCTGTACATCATTTTACTTAACTTAACTTCACTTTATTTTTGTAATATTTATATTTTTTTAAATTTCTACATCAACTGTAAAGCGCCTCTGAGGTGATATCTCACAAATTGTCCAATAAATAATAAAATAAACAATGATTTACCAAAAACTCGAACACTCATTGTTTAACTAAACCTATGCACCTTGTGCTTTAAATACTGTTTATGCCAAAAAATTACGTAGACTTGTTTGTATTAAACATCTTCGGTATGTTTGCATTCAAAATTCGCACTCTTAATAATTAACACATGAATGAACAGTCGATGAACAGGCGATTTATTGAGATGAATTTTTTTTTGCAAATATTTACCGTAGTTTTTTTAATTGAACGCATATCAAAATATATCTTTTTGAACAGCTGGTTTACACAAAACTTTAGCATTAAGTTCGTTTATAGTTATTTTATATGTCAGCTTCAATCTGTTATTAGATATTCGCCGTTGAATGTGATATTCACATAAAGCCAATCCCACAGTCTCGCGTCCCTCCAATGCGAGCAGACGTTGCAGATCCAATAAAATACCTGTAATTTATAGACGTTGCAGGTAATAAAATTTCCACATTGGAACGGCTGTGAATCTTGGAGTTATTTGATTCCCATTTTATTATACCTACTGTATTCAGTAAATTTTATTATCTTAATTAAATAATACTTTTTACAGTTTTATTTTGCATACCAGCAATTTATCTGATGACCTAGGAATAAAATTGTTATTTTTATGGAAATTTAGAGTCGTGCACGGTGAAAATTATATTATATTATTTTTAATTTCATTTATTCGTAATTCGGATAAAAACGGAAATGCAGGCCTTTAACGAATGAATTGATCGGCTACATGTTAAACTTTTGTTTATTCTTATAGTAATGTTAAGCTGTATAATACCCAATCTGACATAAACATAAAATATTTATTAACATAACATACTAACATCAACAAACTTACTAAATATTGTTCCGCTATTACTTTCATAGTACCCTAAGAACCTCCCTTGTACTCTTATTATTGTATATTATTTATTAAACAACTATTAATTGAATTAAAACAACTCTCAACGATAATTTGTATTGTACCTGCTTATATTGTTCATACTAGGCCTACTATGCTATGTGATATACACACATTATTGTACTCCTGATTAGTATACATTTAAAAGCCAACCTTTCCCTTACTGTGCTGAAAAAATCCACGCGTTCCGGTGCTGTGTAGTCAATACACATCTCAAAATAAGCGATTTAATATCGGAAAAATATGAATATTCATAGCTAATCGCTTATGTTTATTATATTTTATATAAAAAAGTGATAATAATTGTAATTTAATTGCTAAAACATGAAATAACCATCGGCAGATGCTAAAACAACGTGCGAGGGGTCCACATCTAACGACGGTCCGTGTCCGACTGGCTGGCGGCTGGCAGCTGGCACACACACAGCTGTGCGATCGTAGATATCGATAGTAAATCAAAATACAACTGCGGACGTGTGGATTTCTCATGTTCCCGCGCAGCTAACTAAAGCGGGACATCAATAGCGTGTCATTTCCTCGCACACTCTTCGCTTAGCAGTATCACACGGTTGATTTTATTGGTGTATTTGTTTCCGATTTTTAACAAAAATCTCTGATTTTTAATTGAATTTGAAAACTATGTGAAATATTATTTTTTAATTTAGTGCATAAATGTATAACGGAGGAATGCCTAAAATCTGAACCCAGAATTAATTATATTTATAGAGTTTTTAAAGTTATTAGAAGCAATGTGTAGTAAATACACACCACAGATAAGGAAAGGTTAATGACGTGAATAAATAAATAATAATAATAATAAGAATTTATTCCAGAACGTATGCAGGGGTAGTGCAATGCAATACATTCCATATTTGAAATTATATACATAATAAGTAATAAAAATAATAATAAAGTTGGTAATAACATAGGTGATTCCAACAGGCACAAAAAAGCGGAATTTAAGTGAAAAATGATAAAATATAAACACAAAAATGAGCGTGAACAGCCGTTTATGGGGGATATTTGCACATCTCCCGTATCCAGAGGGCCATCAGAGGGGACTCCATTCAGGCAACCATGGCAGCGATGATTTTGTTACTAGATTGGCGCAGTCTGCGCCATAAGCTTCCCATGTGATGGCGGAGAAGCGCTCTGAAAGAGTGTACTCGTCCCTCCAGGAACATTTCCGTGGCGCTGCAGTAAATAATAAATATGTAAGTATGTATAATATGTAAGTTCATAATATCGGAACACGTGTTCATAAAAAATCCTAATATTTTCGCATTGCGTCAATATATAATATTATAAAGGTGCATAATGCAGGTGCCTGAACGAGTGTTCCGCTATATTAGGAATTTCTTAAAAGTTTATCAGGAAACGGCCTGTGTGTAATAGAGGAAGTAATAGGGGTATCAGATATTTATCCACTTATAACAAGTGATTTAGATATTGGTACTAAAATCGTTCAAATTAAAGTCCACACTTAAATTTATAACTTTTTTACATTTAGAAACATTCAATTTTTCCAGGTTTACTAAACTAACACAGCTATTTAACGTCTTTTTTATCAACATTTTTTTTAACATAGCTCAAGGGGTAACCGAAAGAAGCTTTATTTTTTCAAGGGTTAGTATTTACCCAGCTTAAGTTGATTACAATAATATGTGTGAAATCGCTAATCGAGTAACGTTCTTTCATTTTAATAATAATAGGAAATAAAATGATTAGTCGCTACCGCTTTCCAAAAAAATTTATTTTTTTGAAGAACCTTAAATTCTTAACAAATAAAACCTCCATGCCTTCCAGTTCTTTAAACTTTTAATGAGCTACGTGTATTACCGGTCTTCATTACGAATTAACATCCGGAGTATTTTTTACCTTCTCTTATCGATATATATTCACATAAAAACAAAAAATCTATCTCTTTTTGATCCTGAAAATTCATGGTGGAATTCCATTATAATGATATATTCAATTGAATATCAATTTTAAACTTTTTCCACTTATTTTATTTTTTACCGTTACCGGTTTCAGCTAAAAATACCTATTATATGCTTAACCGGTAACGGTCGAGAAATAAAATAAGTAGAAAAGGTTTACACACTTATAGACCAGAAGCTAAAATGTTAACTTAGATCAAATATCGATGGTGAAACCCCAAAAATCAAAACTCATCCCTTAGTTTAAATCCCAAAGCTCAAACAACAAAGCTCAAAGCACAAAGCTTAAAACTCAAAGTCAAAGCTCAAAACTCAGTGCTCAAATTTGAAATCTCATATCTCATATCTTAAAGTCAAAGTTTAAAGCTCAAGTCCCAAAGTTCAAAGCTCTAAGCTCGAACCCAAGAGTAAAAATCTCAATCTTCAAAGCTTAAAGCTGAAAGTTTAAAGCTCAAAGCTAAACGTTCAAAGGTCAAAGATCAAAGCTAAAATGAATACTCGAAGCTAAAATCTAAAAGCACACAGCTCAAAACCTTAAGATCGAAGCTCGAATTTTAAAGCTCAAAGATCAAAGCTCGCTCCCAAAACAAAACCTCAAGCAATAGCGTTTTTACAAAGAAAAATATCTAACCACAACGTTCTTTTAATTCTCATTCTCTATGTAGGTAGGTGCCCACGAAATGGCTATATTGTCAGAATTAATTTATTAATTAATTTTCAAATTACCTGCTTGTAGTGAAATAAATAGGTAGGTACATAGTTTAAAAGAGCCACTATTATCTTATTTCAATGTACCTGAGTAGGCCCCCACATAACATATCATTTTTGGATGGAATTATGTACTGATGAAGCAAATATAATTTTTTTGTTTTTATTAAAAACTTATTTTTTTTCGTAGAACGTATTTTTATTCGCTATATTATACATATTTATATTCGCTTGTGAAAACTTTTTCTTTTCAAACACGTAGATATTTCTAGTTGGCTCAAATTCGCAATTTTCTGATTTAAAAAAAAATAAAGATTGTTTTTCATAAAAGAAATGAGTTTTCTTATTTTGTATCATGTATAAAAAATATTTGAATTGAATTTGCATTTTAAGGTTGTCATAAAATTGTAACCCGACTGATTATTCACTTAAAACTGTCCAACGAAGAAAAAAGTTTTTGTAGATACTTCTCTTTGTGAAAATGCGCCTCAATTATAATTTAATTTACTTCCATTTTTTATATGTAACTGCGCATACTTTTTCGCATTTAATGTGGCAGATGGGACAGCATCGTCCATTTAAACGATAAAGGGATATTGAATTATGAAGTGTTAGTGGATGGTAGAAAAAGTCGGATTCATCTGTGGCGGCCGGCGTTTGTTTGATTTTTTATACAAATATGTCATTTTATTCCGAGATTGATGAAATTTTGCACATTTGACCGTCTAAACAAATGAGATATCACTGTCTAAGTCTGACTTTGAAAAACTCTGTGGAAAGCTCCAGCAATCCTGGAGACTTCTGTTAGTATATCTATCTTCTATATAAATAAAAATATGAATGTACAAATAAATAAAATAAAAAAAATATAAATAAAAATACGTTTGTACAAATTCTTAAGTCTCCGTAGGTTCTTCACCGATTGCTTTGAAATTTTGACACAAAGTTGCATTCGAATATGCGTGAGCTTTTATATACCATATCTTATAGATGTCACCTTTAACAGGAAAAACTAGTTTTTTTTAAAAATCAAAACACGCTTAAGATTAAGGCGACGGATTGAGTCACAGCAACGCGTGGTGGGGTATAGCTAGTAATTCATTATATGAAATAAAAACAATATTTTTTGTTTAAAACCACGAATTTTTATTAATTTTAAGACCGACCGGTTTCGCTACACTCGAGCATCGTCAGGGTACAAAATTAAACTAATCAATAATACAAAATGTGTCATTATATATATATACAGAGGGAGATAGAAAGTAAAACCAAAATGAAACAACAATATATTAAAAGAAAACAATTAGTGTATATAAATATTATAATAATAGAGAATAGGCATTAACAATTGTAAGGTTATTAAGGGATACTGGGAATTTTACAGTTTACAGGGAATATTCCCAGTATTGGGCTTTTTGACAAATCTAATTGATTATTCAGAATTAAACTTTTGGTTTTAATGGCTTTCTTAATTTCTAGTGCTTCTAGGTTATTCAATTTGTTACTATGGTCTTTTCTATGGAGAATCTTAGCACCGGTGCTTTTATTGAATGTATGATCTTTTTCAATAAGATGATTGGCAAACTCTGAAAAGCCATTGCTATTTAGGCATCTAAGATGTTCTTTAATCCTAATGTTGACATTGCGCGTTGTCTTCCCGATATAAAACGCTGGACAATTGTGACAATTTAATTTATAAATTCCTGCATGACTAAGTGTGTCATCTTTATCTTTAGAAATGACTAAAAATTTACCTAAATTGTTATTGGTATAAAACGCCGGTTTGACTTCAGAAGGAAGGTTAACTATACTGCAGGAAGAAAAATTATACAAAATATGTCATCGACATATCTTTTCCACAGAAAGACGTTTTTTATAAGTGGTGAGTTACCGACAGGCACGGAACGGCAACTAAATTCTTTCCTCAACCTTATAAATTCTTATCATAAAAATATTAAATTTACATTAGAGATAGGCATTAATTCATCCTTAAACTTCCTAGACCTATCCTTATCTCTCATAAATAATAAAATCGATTTTAACATCTTTCGGAAACCAACCTACACCGATATTGTCATACATAATACATCCAATCATCCGTTTTCACACAAACACTCAGCATTTCACTCAATGGTCCATCGCTTGGTCACGATTCCATTAACTAATATTAATTTCTCTAACGAATTATCAATAATTAAAAAAATAGCGTCTAATAATGGATACGATCCAGATTTTATTGATAGAATTTTAAGTAAAAAACTAAAACAATTAGCAGTTAAAAACTTCTTATTCGCGAGTCCACATAATATTAATAATAATAATCTTCCTTTCCAATGGCGCCGTATTCTATTCATCAATAATTTTTCTTCCTGCAGTATAGTTAACCTTCCTTCTGAAGTCAAACCGGCGTTTTATATCAACATCAATTTAGGTAAATTTTTAGTCATTTTTAAAGATAAAGATGACACACTTAGTCATGCAGGAATTTATAAATTAAATTGTAACAATTGTCCAGCGTTTTATATCGGGAAGACAACGCGCAATGTCAACATTAGGATTAAAGAACATCTTAGATGCCTAAATAGCAATGGCTTTTCAGAGTTTGCCAATCATCTTATTGAAAAAGATCATACATTCAATAAAAGCACCGGTGCTAAGATTCTCCATAGAAAAGACCATAGTAACAAATTGAATAACCTAGAAGCACTAGAAATTAAGAAAGCCATTAAAACCAAAAGTTTAATTCTGAATAATCAATTAGATTTGTCAAAAAGCCCAATACTGGGAATATTCCCTGTAAACTGTAAAATTCCCAGTATCCAAAGATATTAGAAGAACGAGATGTGCTATGCGCAGTTCGTACTGAGTGGAATTGTTTTGCCGAGTGTCGCCGGTTTTGTTCACCAATACTACTGCACACCTTCGCTTACGCTAAGGCATCGCTAAGGTATCCGCACTAATACATAGAACAGATTTCTGTGCGTACACGTCCCGATACCGTTCAAAGTACCCTAATTAGGTAGTACTCCGGCTACGGTCCGGCAGCCAACATAGCATATCTCGTTCTTCTAATATCTTTGCCAGTATCCCTTAATCACCTTACAATTATTAATGCCTATTCTCTATTATTATAATATTTATATACACTAATTGTTTTCTTTTAATATATTGTTGTTTCATTTTGGTTTTACTTTCTATCTCCCTCTGTATATATATATAATGACACATTTTGTATTATTGATTAGTTTAATTTTGTACCCTGACGATGCTCGAGTGTAACGAAACCGGTCGGTCTTAAAATTAATAAAAATTCGTGGTTTTAAACAAAAAATATTGTTTTTATTTCATTAAAATGTTAAACCACAAAGTGATTGCTTTCTACGAAAATATAATTCATTATATTGTAAACTTCATTGTGAGAAGTGACAGTGCTGTAAATCAATTTTGAAATGTACAATAAAATGTGAAATTAACGTCACCCCTAATTGGATTGCAAAAAAGGGTTTTCATTTCGCTTAAATCCCCTTTGATTAAGGATTTAATTACAATTTGTGAATTCTGTAGACTCTGTAAATCCAATAAAGGCCAGTTAAATAATTGGTAAATGACGGGTTTATTCGAATAATATTAGGCATTATTGATTGATTTGTTAATATATTATTACTTCACGATTAAACCTCAAAAGAATAGCGCTGGTCAATGTTTTTTTAACAATTTCTCGGAATCAGATTTGGAAGTTTGATATTTTAAGCCCGAAAACCATTTTCAAATTAATTTTCCAAAAATTGGCCTGCGAGCAAAATGCGCCTAAAGGCTTTTTTTCTGAACAAGAATGTGAAATAACATATATGTTTTTTTAATGTTTTAATCTCAATAAATGTAATCTTAAAAAGCTTATCTATGTTTGTGGAGAATATGTAAAAAAAACACAAAAGTGATTCAATAGTGATGTAGGAACACTTTTGTGTTTCCTGTTATTTTCCACAAACATTTTTTTTGTTCTATTTTTGTATAATTTGGGTCAGTTTTTAGCATAATTTTTTAAGATTATATTAGTTGAGTTTGTCGTAAAACATGTTTCGTAGAAATATGTCTTTTACACTTACGGTTAAAGGTATTTAGAAAAAAATATTGCTTTAAATTTATAAAGTATTTACCCAAAATACATTTTCACCGAATAGGACTCTGAGAATTATAGACAATTATTTCCGGAGACCAATGGTGACTAAATCCCGTGTAACAAGCGTGGTGGGTTGTCGATAAAACATAACTGCCGTATTTATTACTTCCTGTATTTTCATTGCAACAGACTGACTAGACTACGGTATACTCGTAGGTATAAGCGTACATTTTATTACAAATGGCCGAGGAAAACTGGCGCTTAGAAGCCGTTTTATGCTCAAGTTATTGAAATATTTAGAAGGTGGCAAGGAGAAGAAAATAACAGGTGTTGCATTTATTTAGCACATTAAAATGTTATTAGTATCTATTTGATACTTCAAAATGGTTTATATATAACTGGTATTTTAATATTCAATCACGATAAGACGACAATAAGCTTCTTATACTATAATACACTTATTTTTATTAGAAGATGTAATTTTTTAATGATGATTGAATCTTTCTCCCCAGGAACTGGCTTCTAACTCCTGTGAGATTTTAAAATGTCTTTTAAAAAAAAATATTTTTAAATTTACTTTGACTGAGGATTGAACATCCTTCTCAGGGACTGGACTCACAATCTGCTCTAAAAACTGAGCTGAATCCCTATTGGGTAGGACCGACATTTATACAGCATGTTTATATTCATAATTCCGGGTGTAAAGGAGTATGCGTGGTTCCCACTAAAACTTGACCTAATAAAACTATCACACTTTCAACGAGTCGAAAGTGTGATAGTTTCCACTTTTAAGATTTGCATTAATTTATTCAGAAAAATCGAAATTCAAATAAATGTATTTAAAAATAGTGATAGGTTTTCGAGAATCTCGAGTCCGTTTCAAAAGGAAAAAGCATTCGACGGGAGTATTTTTTGACACACTACGTGCCTTTTATTAGGTAGTGCGCCAACATTCCCTATCAGGCCTATTTAAAACTATTTTTGAAAACTAAGTAGGTATCTACCAAGTTTCAGCTTTAAGTAAACCTTATTTTTTTTACATTAGCTCCACACACGAGGCCCGAAGGAAAATAATTACCCTCAGGGCTTATATCATCTTAAAAGATGCTGTGTGGAGAGTTTTCTTAAGGAAAACAAGAAAAGGACGTTTTTAGAAGGAAAAAAGGTATTAGGGATGAGTAAGAATCTGGGGGTCAGTGTGTCCTGAAGTGACGCACAGATGAATCCATTCCTTCAAATGCGGATCAAAGCCAATGGGTCTTGAGAGTCAAAAGGCCTCCCTCAAACAGTCTCTTTCGATCCGGCCCGCTACGTAGCAGGTGGGCAGACGCATATACCGCCCAGACCTAGACAAACCTCTCCTCCATGAACCCACGCACCCCTGCTAAGTGACCAAACGTAGCGAACCTTTTGGGGTGAGTTATGGCAGAGGTGTTGGTTATCCGATAAATGGGGCGGCGGTACCCATAGCGCCGCTTCCCAAATTGAAAAGTTGATGCTAATAACAGAACAATCGGTGTTAAATCATTCAATCCATCATGTTATCAGTTTAAACATTTCGCTGATTTATTTTTAAATATAACACTGCTTTACTTTACTGTATTAACTTTCTGATACACGAAATACTCAACGAAAGGAATTGTGAATATTTCAAACGCCCAAATGATGCAAAAGTGTGAGCAAAAATTTACAATGTTTATTCTGGTTCCACGAACCAATCCATTTATTACTTATCGCACAAAACCTTTACTCGTTCGAATTCCTAGTTCTAGATAATTCAATGGCCTAGCGCTTTTATTTGACACTTGATTTAATACTCATAACCACACCAGAAGAGATGGAAGAGCATTTCAAATTTTCAGGTTTAGTTTCTCACGTAGCTACTTAAAGCAACGGGCTTCATTTCCAAGCTTTTACTAATACGCTTTCACCGCATTTAATCAATTTGCCCCGTTTCCAAATTTAATCAAAAACTTCATTCCAGCATTCCACTATCACTGCGGGTGATCCTAACTTCTCTTACTATGAACATACGCTTCAATCTTCACTTTTGCCTCTCTTAGTCTTGTTTACTTGAGTTGCCGTGTAAGGTAAATTTATTGTCTTGGCTTTTTTAATGATTTCAAAAATATATTGTTCACAAGTATAGGTTTATGTGTGACGCATATGGTACGTGGTTGATCTCACGATGACCATGTTAGATCAGTTGTTTAGAACAGTAGCCCGGTTAGTGAAAGGTCTCGGCATTCATATCTCGTTCGCGACAATAAACATCTCGTTGGTTCTCGTGTGGTTTTCCAATGCGTGGGTATTTTTTAAATCGATATTTTTTCACAAGTGAAAATCACGAGCTCAGATGTTTCAGTTTAGAGTGAAAGCTTAAGTTGGAGCGAGTATAGGTGCCTCCGCCCTAGAACCATTTATTAGATAATCAACACCTCTGCCATAGATCACCCCATGTGGTTCGCTACGTTAAGTGGCTTTAAAAGGGTGCCCGGGTTTATGGGGTGAGGTTTGCATAGGTCTTGGAAACGGATGCGTCTGCTGTGTGGTGGGCCGGATAAGTTGGGGAACACTGGTTGGGGATGTCCCTTTGACCTTTCCAACAGGATTCTATCGACCTTATACTGCAATGGGAGAAATGGATTCATACATACGTCACTCCTGGACACATTGACCTCAAGATTCCTACCCACCCCTCATACCTGTTTCCTTTCCAGAACTTCTTCTTCTATATTTCCATATAAATACCCTCCACGCAGATTCCCAAAGATAGGCCACGAAGGAAATTATTTTCCTCAGGGTCTCTTGTGTAGAGTTAAATGAAAAAAAAAATAACCACGAAGTTGAAGATACGCCCGATATCTCCTGGTGGTGGACCACCATTCGGATCAGTAATTTATCGATTTTAAGAAAATAGATGCTTATTAACTATGGGTAGAGAAGGGTGTAAACTAAATGATAAACTCAATATCTATGAAAAATATATTATTATATGTACATGTAAATTCTGTACACCAGTTAAATTAACTTGCAAAAGCTAATAAAACATTCCCGATCCGAAAGGCTTTGTCGAAGCTCTCAAACACAAACTTTCTAATAAGAACTGAAAAACTCCCTGTGTATAAAGAATATAAAGTTTTAAGGATAAAGCCTAATAAAATGTTTTCACGAACTTTGTAAACCAATTATTGAGCAGCTCTTTAGAAACACGTCCTTTTTGTAACTATACATATGGAGGTGTATTTGCCATAATATATTCATTTCCCGGCCCCCACATGGGTATCAAAAGTGCCGATACAAATCCAGCTTCTAATAATGAAATCACACAATGAATTTGACACGAGGAAAAAGTACTTGTATAGGAAATGCGTGAATCAGAAAAACTATTGCTAAGCTTCTACTAATAATGTTTAAAAAAATTATTTCTGCAACTCAAAGGTTTTAGAACTCGCAATATAGTCAGTCTTTTTTCTACACACTTTTAAACAAATATAGTCCACAAATCGTAATGGTATCTGGACATAATATGTATCCGTACTTTGAAATGAGTTGACAGCGATTTGATAGAATGGAATCGAAATAGAATTGAGATAGGTTGTCAAGTGATGGAAGCGATTTCATACCAAACATGCAAAAACGGTTTCGTTTATTGCCTGACAGTGACAAATATACTCTACGATGAAACCTGTCGTTTAGTTTTTTAAACAGATTGATTTATAACGTATCCAAAGTTTAAAAACAGAATAAAGTGCATTTAAAAATATTTTTTTACGGGTTAACACGATTGATAACTTAGATATTAGGAGCTACTACCCAGCATGAGTTTTAATATGTTTTTGTAAAAATTAAAATGTAGTGATAGTTAAATGACTTTAACAAAAACTGATGTTATTTTGTAATGTCATATTAATATTAAATGTTACATACCTACAAAAAAGCAGTAAAAATTCTTGAAGCATAAACTCCACGTTTAAGAGTTTATATTAAGATACAATAATTCTCGGTTCTCTTTTACCCGTTTCGTTTCGCCCAAGATAATAGGCGCTTCGTATGCGTCAAATTCGGAGATTGTAAACAAATTGTGATAGGATCTGGATATTGTTCCAAATATAGCCGCATGAAAGGAAAACCGCAATATTTAATATTTCAAAGTAAAATGGATTTCGTTTTGATATATTTTTTTTATTAAGAAAATAATACTTTCACGAAATAGATTTTCAAAAGTAACCATAGTGATAATAGAACTAAATTGGATATCAGTGTTACTGATTTGAACGCTTTGATATTTATACATAAAATACTAAAAAACCTGTTACCAAAATACTTTCAATCATTATTATATAAAACAAGGACTTTCACAGATATAAGGACGTACAATGAAATCAGGCTACCCAAATAAGGAAAAAACAAAGCGAATACCAAAATAGTTTACTATACAAAGGGATGAAGTATTATAACGCGCTGCCGGAAAGTCCAATTGATAGATTAAAGAGGTCGAGAGAAGATAAAATATAGTTTATAAGTTATAATAAATTATTAATTTGTAAACATTGATGTACAAGTCACTAAAATAAAAAAGACACTTAATGGTTTCAAAGCTTTTAAGGCCAACAATATAAGTTAACACGAATTTATTAATAACTAAAAGTAAATCAAAAATGATCACTTCACTATGGTAAATGTTTTATTTAACAATTTTATCTCTTGGTCATGTTCATTCCCCTGTTGTTATATAGGCAATCCATAGCAGGAACTTTCTTGTAGTGTCTAATCGTTCTCTCTAGAAATGGAGTTTAATTGAAGATGTTAACTATTTCAAATTTCAAGAAATACCCTATTCATCTTATTAAAACTATCCAAAGAAATGCAGAGCTTGGCCGACTAGCCAAACTAATTGCAGAGATTAGTTATCTAATTTAGAGTGAAAATTCCTGAACTGTAATGCAGAGATAATTTATTGTTCACTAAACTTCTATTTGCCCTTCAAAACCTCATTTATGTTTTCAACCAACACATAAATAATTTGAAATACCTGCTTTAATTATGGTTGCTATTTCCATTGTTCAATAACACGCAATTTAAAAAAAAAAAAATTTAATGAAAATTATTTTGGTCAATGAAAGTCAAATCTTCTGTGCACAATATTTATTTATTTTTATTTAAGTACATAAAACAGGCATGGTGCCTAAAAATTTACATACATGGATGCTTAAATACATAATAATAACAAAATGATAATAAAAAAATAGTAACAAAATGAATAAGCTAAATATGCAGAAGTAAATGACAAATAAGAATGGGTAAAAGGTAAATACAAATATGTTCATAAACGATTTGTTATTGTCACACCTGTACTGGTGAGACACTGATTAGGTAGGTACAATGTTGCTTCTCTTTAAATAAAGGGCTTCATCACAATATCAGCTTAATATGATTAAAGGTAACACGTTTTTTTTTAAGTGTTTAAATTGGTCATTAAAAATGTCTTTTTCATTATTAGAGCCATGTTATAATTTCTTAATGCTCGCGGTACAGGGGAAAAATATCCTGTATTTGTGTGGTAGGCTTTTATATAGAAAATGTCTTTCATCCTCCTTGTTGATATTGATGTTAATTTGGGATAAAATGTTTGGTGTATCAACTGATGCATGTATAATTTTGTGTAGAAGCAGTACGTCAGAAAGTTTACGTCTGACCGGCAGTGAGTGTAATTTATAGTGCAAAATTCGGTCATTATATGTTCCAAATTGACCCGATAAACCTTCACGATAAGCAATTACACGGGTTAGTTTCCTTTGTATGAATTCAATCTTATGATTATGAATCTCATTATCTCATATTTTTTTATTCAGATTTATGCTCCATTTAAACAACATCGAGATACTTTTTGTATCTCGATGTTGGCAAAATCGGCAAAAAATAAAAAATTATTTAAAAAAATTATATTGATCAAATGTAAAAATGTTATTATTAAGTTCGGTTAGTATTTTAGTTTTTAAATTTTTTATTGTGACTTTATTGATTGCTTGAACAATTGGAAATCAATAAACAAACCCATGGTCCTAATATAACATTCATTATGCATGCTATATTTATACATAATTTCAAATGCGCAAACCATATAGATTCTCTAGCGATTAGCTCTTTAAACAATTTAATGTACTTGATGTTCGTCAAAACAATATAAAAAAGGTTACTATCCATGTACATAAAAATCTAGATAATATAAATAAAATTGACCATAAACATATCACAAGAAGCCACACCAGAAATGACTTTATGATCCCAACTAGAAATACGGCAAAGTATCAAAAGACACACACATACTTGGGACCTAAACTGTACAACAAAATCCCCCCTGAATTAAACATAAAATCTTGTAATATTTCCTACATAGGCCCAATAATAACTAAATGGTTGATTGGACTGGGTAGAGGAGAATCTGAAAAAATGTTAAAAAACGTCACATAATAAATAGACATAGACTAATCACACACTATATGTATCTTCCACTATTCTAATTATTGCTAATACACAATTGAAACATACACTGTAACGGACGTTGTTGGCCACATTATTTCTTTTTATCAAAATATGTTTACATTTAGAAAATGTGCCAACTCCACGCCACTGGCAAAATCTTCACTCCCCGCCACTGCTCATTTTGTATCCCGTTTAGGCCGAAATGATTTTTGATTTGATTTGATTTTATGGATTCTTTCGTAATCCTCTAACTAGCTAGGGCTTATAACAATACCCTTCATGTTTCTAGCTGACTAGTACTGCGGCTCATTTGGCCTTATTACTATTACCATTTGATGGTTATATTTACTTGACTGATTTTATATTACATTAATGAGTTTTAATTAATGGCCGAAATGATTTTTTTTTTTTTTTTGATTTTATGGATTCTTTCGTAATCCTCTAACTAGCTAGGGCTTATAACAATACCCTTCATGTTTCTAGCTGACTAGTACTGCGGCTCATTTGGCCTTATTACTATTACCATCTGATGGTTGTATTTAATTGACTGAATTTATGTTACATTAATAAGTTTTATGAGGAAAAATTCTTAACTGGATAAAAAACCTCATACAAATAACAAGAAAAAGAAAACAATAAGTTCTGAACTTTTTACGCTGTTTTACTTTGTGATTTACTGAATTTAAGTATTTCATTTTTTCATATTTTGGCTGCGTCCTTTTCGCTTCGGTGGTCCTGCATATCTACCTGTTGGGAGAAAAAGTTTGGGAGAGAAATCCTGTGGAAGAAAAACATTTTGTTATATTAAAATGGATACTATTTCTTCACCGTCGCTGTCATTTTTCTCATGGAGCTTCACGGTGAGGTCTCCATGAGAAGCTCCATTAGGATGACCAGTTTTTCTGCTTTGGATGAGCAGGAGGCCAGTCTTTCGCGTACCCTGATGAGGCCTTGCAGTAGGATCATTATGTCCTCGTCATCAGAGGATCCGGTGTTTGGCGCTTGGCGTTGTTCCGGTGTGGCTCTTCGTGGTTCCTGTTGTTCAGGAGCCTGCTGCTGGTGGTTTCTTCGGCCCGCTACGTCCGCCCAGGACCGGCCGTCTACTCGGGCCGCGGGTCTCTGTGCCCGGGGCTCTGCCTCTTTACGCCTTTGGGCGTTGGACTGCTCCTGTCTTCGCTGGAGAGCAGCTACATATGCCACCCTGTTGGGGCATTTGCCGTAGTTTGCGGGATGGGCTCCGCCGCAATTGCAGCAGACGGCCGGCTCTTCTCTATTCGTTTTGGGGCACTCCGGTGTGGCGTGAGCTCCTTCGCATTTTACGCAGCGGGCGACGTGTGCGCAATTTCTGGACCCATGTCCGAAATTTTGGCACCTGTGGCACTGTGTTCCGTGTTGTAGATGGTTGCTTCGGTACTTCCTTAATGTAATCCTGCAGTGGCACAGGTAGATCACCGCGGCTCTCAGGTGGCCCATGTTTGTTTCCTGGCCAAAGTGTGCCAGGTATAGCGGGTATTCCGTTCCCGGGGTGGTCATCATGACCACAGTCCTTGCCGGGAAGCCTTGATTCTCAAGGTCTTCCATTATGTCACCTGGTGACAACTTCGGGAGTCCCCTGATGACGGTCTTCTTGAGTTTTTCTGCTTCTGTGGTGAAGGTGTGGAAAGGCTTCTCCTCTCCACGTAGGGCTGCTGTCAGTTTTTTGTGGGCTTCTACTGAGCTCACCACAACGCTGATTTTGCCTCCTTTGGCATAACGGAAGTTGAAGTGGGCACTTCCAATGTGCCTCTGAACTTCCTTCGTGATGTCTCCGTGCGTCATTGACCCTATGGTCATGATTACGGGCGGGACTCGTGTGCTCTTCCCAAGAGTCGGTGCAGTCGCTGGTCTTCGGCTGGTGGGCCCCTGTCTCTGCTGGTGGACGCCACTGGTCCTGGCGGCGTCGGGCGTTTCTTCGTCGGTGGCGACGCGATTTCCTGGGCTGGTTCTCTTGCCTGATGTAAGGGCTCATATTTATTTTCGTGAACCACACGAAATATGGGCTTTGGGGGGGAATGGGGGCGCTTTGAAGCCGTAGCCCTGGTCCATCCCTCTTCCATCGGTGATGTGGCTCTTGGTGATCCGGTTGCCGAGCCGGAGCCGGTCTGCGAGGATCCAAACACGAATTCCTGCTCGTGCGTATCTGGATTAAATCTCCATCCAGTGGCTCCCTCCGGGAATGCCGTGGGCAGGGGCTTGTTGCGTTTAAATGTCGCTGTTCCTCTTGGTGTGCGGTGGTACGGCATTATGAGTTAATTTGTTCTGAAACGAGAAGAATAAGTATTATTTGAGTATTATGCAGGATGCCTTGAGAAAGGCAGTTTGGGCGACGTATGTGATTTGTGAAGATTACCTTGAAAAGGGCATTTGGGGCGCGTACGCCTGCTCCAAGCCAGCGGGATTTCTCCGGCCGGCTGTAAGGTGTTGGGGCCTGGCTGTGTGAACACAAGCCAGACGGGAGCAGTTTTGTGGCTATGTCTCAAGCCACGAAAAAACCACAAATTGCGCAAAATCCACAAGCTACGCAAGTCGCTTCCTTCTCTATCTCTGAGCTCTGAGGCTCTATCTCTTTTCAATGGCCGAAATGGCCTGAAAACTCTGACTCTGAAAAGCATCGGTACCGCATCGCGCACCTACCTCTGTCGAGCGGTACGATGTTCAGATTTTCTATGTACAAAATTTACTAACAAATAACAATTTATTAAATCTTACAAATGCCTATTTTTTACTTGTACATCTCCTCGGCGGTAGTTAAATAAACACTATTTGCGATGTGCTACCACTGAGAAGATATTTAAAATACCGTTTTTTAACATATTTGTTTGACCATTTTTGTACAATTATTTTTACTTTTTTGCCTCTACATTATTTATTTTTTTATTTATTAAAAGTATACAATACAGAATATAGTATATTATATAAAGCATTGTACTCCCAGGAGTTAATAAACTCATTGCGGGAATGATACGCATTACATGAAACATATAGCTGTATGTATTAAATGGACATATGATGGGACATACACAACATTATTATTTCAGATAGTCATTAATAAGATGAATTTTGAGCATGTTAGTTTGGGTCTTTTTACATTGACTTGCACATTTGATTTCGTTGGGTAGTTGATTATATTTTGTGTGAGCTATGTATTCTAGGGATCTTAGTCCATATTTTGTTGATTTGATTTTTGGTATATGTAGTTTGTTGTGATTTCTTGTGTTGTGTTGGTGTACGTCGTAATTGTAATAGAGTGTAGTGTTGGAATGTGCCGAGTGTTGAATTACTTGTAATATAGTTTTCGTTATTTCAAAAGTGGGAATGGTATTAAAAGGAAGTATTTGGGTGTTTCTGTAGATGTCTTTGACATGTGTGTCCCAGGGTAAACTGAAAATATTTCGCAGGGCTCTATTTTGGACGACTTGGACTTCTGAAATCATTTTTTTTGTAGCAAATCCCCAGATTCCTGTGAGATATATTAGATGTGAGTGAATCATAGCATGGTAAATCGATTTTAATAGAGAGGGAGGAAGTAACCCGCGAAGTCTATATAAAACACCAGTTATAGGAGTAATTTTGGATAGAACATGTTTAAATTGGTGATTCCATGTGAGTTGTGAATCAATGAAAAGGCCAAGATATTTTGTAACATCAGCCCTTTCAAGGCGGTTAATATCAAGACTTATATTAAGACTTACATTTTTTTATTTGCAAACAGTATGTAATGTGTTTTTTTTATGTTTAGGCTAAGTTTGTTTAATCGCAGCCAGTTTGCCAGGCAAGCTACATCCCTTTCCATTTCCTTTTCAAGTTCGTTTAAATCATTATTGTGATAAAGAATCACTGTGTCATCTGCATAGAGTTGTATTGTACCCTTAAGTCCCCATTTAGCAATATCATTTATATATATTAAAAATAGTAATGGTTCAAGTACGGAGCCCTGAGGCACGCCACATTTTATCGTTCCCATGCTGCTTGTCCCTTTTCCAACAAAGGTCTGACAGTGTCGGTTAGAGAGGTAGCTACACAGTAACTTCAGGGGAGTGCCTACTATGCCTAGGTGTTCTAGCTTCTTTAGTAGTATCCCATGGTCAACCGTATCGAAAGCCTTTTTTAAATCTATAAATAAGCCTGCAGCATGCTTACCCTGGTCTATATGCTTTTGGAGGGCGTATACAAAATCGAAGGCAGCACATTTTGTGTTAGATTGGTTTCTGAATCCATACTGTTGGGACGCGAGTAAATTGTTTGATAGGAGATATTTAGTGAGCCTAAGCTTAATAACCTTTTCAAAAACTTTAGAGACAACAGAGAGGATGGATATAGGACGGTAATTAGAAGGATTTTTTTTGCAATCATCTTTGTAAATCGGAATTATTTTTGCTATCTTTAGTTGATCTGGGAAGATTCCACTATCCAGGGATTGATTAATAAGAAAAACAAGGTGGTCAGCTAATATATCTTTGCAAAAGTTCAGGTACACTGGTGTAATTCCATCTAAACCTGGAGATGCATTAGACTTTAGTTGAGAGATGATACTGAGAACTTCTGTTTTATTTGCTTTGGCCATGTATAAGGACTGGATTGCTTTTTGATCCGTGTTTATAGTGATAGAATCATCTGGATATGATGCAATTGTAGCTGCTAAGTTTTCCCCAACTGATATAAAGAAGTTGTTAAAAGTTGAAGCTATCTGTGTTGGGCATGTTATTTCTTCATTCTTAATGAGAAGACATTCAATTTCATCCTTCTGGGGTGTCGAACTATTTGTTAGAATTGCATTTATTATTTTCCATGTCTGTCGCGGATTACGCAGGTTTTCTTTAAATATATATTTTTTATTTTTTTTATTTTTTTTATTTATTATTTGTAAATTATTTAACATTATAAATGATAACAATATGCAGACAGATACATAATTTTTTCGTTTTTTATTCTACTACTCCATAAGTTGAGCTCAAGGAGCTCGTGTTTATGGGAGGAGTATTTACATTTAGTTCTAATGATTTTTTAAACAATAATCCATAACTTTTGATATAAATACAAACATAATATTAACATAGGTATACAAATTAGAAAAGTGTCTTTTTAAGGATAATTAAAATAATATATCTTCTTACAGATTAAGAAAGCGTGAGGAAATTAAGGGTACAATATATCAGGTAAACAAATTAGAAAAATAGTTTTTTAACGACAATTAAATTAATATATATTTTCGTACAAATTGAGTAAGTGTAAGAAAATTAGGGGTACAATATATCAGTATCCAATTTTAGGGACTTAATTAACTTTTTGAATTGTTCATAATTCACAGTTTCGGTTACACTAATTTTATTTTTGGACAATAATATATTGTACCATCTTACACCTAAATATGAATAGTGGTGCTGAGCCGTGGTCGTTCTAAGCATAGGAATGGCTATTAAGCCATTAGTTTTGAATCTATTGCTTATGCTATCTGAGGGGTGAATTTTATAAATAAAATATTCTTTATAAATTTGATATAAGGCGATTCTCTTATACAATTCTGTGATAGATGGTACATTAAATTCCCGAAATATCTCTAAAGTAGGGGAGTCATATGGTTTCCTAAGGATGATTTTTATAATTATTCTTTGAATTGTAATTATGGGCTGTAAAGAAGCCTTAAGAGCCCCTCCCCACCCGATAATCCCGTACTGCAATATGGACTGAATTAATGCATAATAGACAATTTTGATAGTTTTCTTATTTAAAATATTTCGTATATTATAGAAAATATAGATAAGTTTTCTTATTCTTTCAACAGTGAGATTAATGTGGTCTTTCCATTTAACATTTTTATCTATTAAGATACCAAGATATTTTATATTAGATTTATGATTTAGTTTCGCGCAGTCCGTATTACATGTACCGTTATTTACACAATTTTTAGAATGAATTGTTATGTTAATTTGGTTATTTGGCACATCTTCTTGTAGAGTGAAAGGAATACAATATGTTTTTTCTGTGTTGAGTGATAATAAATTGCCATCGAACCAATTTTTTATAACCTTCATATCTTGATTGGCTGCATTGGTAATTTCGTTCCATGTCTTTTTTCGATAATTATTGCAGTGTCGTCAGCAAAGGATATAAGTTTACCATTAAGTGATAATTTAAACATATGGTTAACGTAAATTATAAATAAAATTGGTCCAATAACTGTCCCTTGGGGAATTCCAAATTCTAAAGTTTCATCCACGCTTAGTGAGTTATTTAATTTTACTTTTTGGTTTCTTTGAGTTAGATAGCTTTTCAGCCAATACCTTACCTTACCAATAATACCGATATCATTTAATTTATTTATTAGTTTTGTATGGGAGATACTATCAAAAGCCTTACGTAAATCAATGAAAATGCCAAGGCATTTATTTTTTTTATCTAATGCACGGTATATAGTTGAAGTTAGTTCTGCAATGGCATCATGAGTGCCTAGTTTCTCTCTAAATCCAAATTGGCTAGGACTAATTATTTTATTATTTTCAATATAGTACAAAAGTTGCTTTTTTACGATCTTTTCGAAAATTTTTGCAATGTTTGAGACAAGAGATATTGGTCTATAATTTGATATTTCTTCAGGGTTGCCAGATTTAAAAACAGGTGTTACAATAGATTTTTTATAAACGGAGGGGAATATTCCACTATTTAAACTAATATTTACAATGTGTGTAATTGGAATGCTTAATAATTCATTAAAATTTTTCAATATTTCTACTGTGACTCCATCAAACCCTGGTGCAGATGCACCTTTTAATTCACTAATAATATTTTTTATGTCATCTGTTGTTACCGGTTTGAAAACTGACAGATTATTTTGTTTAAGGCAGTCCTTTTCGAAATTATCTATTTTATAATTTTCATCGATCCGTGTAGCTAAATTTTGACCGACGTTAGCGAAATATTTATTGAAGGCATTAGCACATTTTGTCGGTTCCTTTAAGGCATTAATAGAATTTTTTCCGATATTAATTTTTTTTAATTTGAGTTTTTTTGTTTTTTCTACTATTTATTTCATTTATTGTTTTCCATATATGTTTTACATTTTGTTTAGCCACATCAATTTCATTTTTGTAAAAGTTTTCTTTAGTGGTTTTTAGTAAACAGGTTAATTTGTTCCTAAATTTTTTATAATATGTGTATATTTTTTTATCTAAGGGAAATTTCTTTGTCAAGCGATATAGCTCTTCTTTTTTTCTAATAGACACGATTAAGCCATGTGAAATCCATGGTTTTATTTTTTTGAATTTTGAATTAATTTTTATAGTTTTAACATCTGTTGATGCTGTAATATAATTGCATAGAATATTATCAAAAATATTTGCGCATGTTTCAGCACAGGTTGATTCTAATACAGAACGCCATGTTTCTGTTTTTATTTTTAGGCTTAATTTATGATGGTTTAGTGACTTTTTTGTAAAAGTATTGCATTTTGAATCAATATGATTATTAATATTAAGTTTTTGTATATAGATGCAAGTGTGATGATCAGTAATATTATTTTTTAATATTATCGTATGTAATTTGTCGGTATCTTTAGTGTTACTCCATATGTGATCGATACAAGATGGACGTTGACCCGTAATTTCTCTAGTATATTTTTTTATACATAATATAAAATTCATTTCCGACATAAAATTGATAAATTCAGTTTTTATTTTGTTACTATTTTCATTTGAAACATCTATGTTGAAATCGCCGATTATTGTTATGTTCTGTTTATTTTTTTTTGATAATATAATGCTTCTTAATTCATCCATAAATGTATACTCGTTTGATCCGTGTGTTCGGTAAATTGCAATAATATTAAAACATATTTTATTTACATTTAGATTAATATCTAAGCAATTAACTCGCTGCATAGGTACTTCTTCCACTGCGATGTTTGAATAACAAGATTTAACAAATACAACAATACCACTATTTCTATTAATAGCACAAGATGTTACGAAGTAGCTATATTCTGGAATGCAAAATTTATTGTATTCGTTGGTGAATGCTTCAGTTAACACTATGACGTCCGGTTTATGATTTAGTAAATTAATTGAGAGTAAAAATTCATTGAAATTTTGTTTCATCGATCTGATATTCAAATGGAGTACTGAGAATGAATTTGATATTTTATCCACGACTTTATTACAATCATTTAAAGTGTGACAAATATAATCCGAAATATTAAGAGTTTTATCTAATTCCTCAGTGAAGAAATCATTCATTTTTAAAGAAATAAATATACGAAATACAACTCACTCATATTCAATTCGCATTTGGGCATTTTGTATCATTTTTTTGCGGAATTCACATAAGTGACTGTTGGCAGCGTGATCATTTTGATACCCCTTTCTGTTAGTGCAGTTGTGGCATTTGGCAGAATCTTGTTTTTTGGTGCAGTTTTGTATTTTGTGCTCTTCTGCACAGTGGAGGCATCTGGGATTCTTCATGTTGTCGAGGCATCTCAGTGAGGTGTGTCCGTATCCAAGGCAATGATAGCATTGCATCAGTGGATCACAGTCTTCTACGTGTGCTCTTGTATATCCAATATTAATTCTTTCTTTAGATATTATTATTTTTCTCAGTTTTGCAGTTGTTTGGATGATGAAATTTGCTAATTTTTCCGATTTTTTATTCTTCAGCTTTTTTTTAACAACGATTGGTTCATTGTCTGTTTCCGAGGTCATGGCATTTTTTAGGTCTTCATTTTGATTTATCAAATCTGTTAGGAGTTCTTCTTCTTTGTAGCCAGCATCAACACCCTTAATGATAATGCATGGTTTTTTTTTCTTTATTTCATTAGCGTGTATTCCAATATCCGGGTTTTTGTTGATTTCGTTTATTATTTTTTCGGTGTCATTTTGTTTCTCACATGTTAGTATTATTTTGTTTTGATATGTTTTTTTTAGTCCAGAAATTCCTATTCCTAGTTTGGATAGTTTTATTTTGTCTTTTAATATTTTTTCGATTTCATCTGCAGGTTTGTCTTCTTTTGATGTAATTAGTAAAGCAAAATTTGCTTTCGGTATTGGGTGAAATTTTTCCCTTACCACCATTGCATAGCTTTTAACTTCATTTTTATTTTCTTCATTTGTTCCTTTTTTTATTAATTTTTCTAATTTTTTGATATAATCATCTTGATCTTGAATCACTTTATTTTGTAGACAAATTATTGTGTTTTGTAGTGACTTTATCTCAAGCTTCCATGAATCTTCGATGTTGATTAATATAGCTTCAATTTCAGTTTTAGCTTCTTTGGCAGCTTTTGTACTGCCAATTTTGTTGAGTTCTGACAGTATTTTTTTCAATATGAATTTTGAGTTCCATGTTGGAACATGGTCCCGAAGGTGTTAATTTTATATTTGTAGACAGTTTTACAGAGTCCGTCTCGTTAGGCGACCGCTCGCCGCAAGACATGCGACAATACTGCAATATAGTCGTGTAGTATTTGGTTTTAGCATATCTTCTATAGTTGGTAACTTGATTTCTTGTTTTATTTCTCAGTGCTGTGAATATATCACTTTGCTGATTTTTTTTCCAGATTTTAAACGCATTGTTGCGCTGTTTGATAAGTACATCAAACCATGGAGTATTACCCCTCCGTTGGTCTCCTATGCGTAACTCAGATTTATGTTGGGATGATTTTATTGCTGTTTTGATGTATTCATTAAAATTATTATAGTTTTCATTGGCATTACTGGTGATTTCGTGTGGAAAGTTGTGGGATTCTACATATGTTTTTAACATGTTTTTATCGGTTTTGGTGTTGTTTGAAAAAGAATGTATTCTATTATTAGTGTGATGTTTCAAGCTGTTTTGGTAATCTAATATCAAAATGTTATGATCACTTAGGTAGGCATCTATATTTGCAGTAGTTGAGGAAATATTTTGTATGTTTGAGATTATATGGTCTATTAGAAAAGTAGAGGTATCTGTTACTCGTGTAGGTTAGGATGTGTTACATATGAAACAGTTGTATGAGTCTAGCGTGTTGATGTACTTAAGAGATGTATTATTTTTTTGAAGAATGTCAATGTTGAAATCACCAAAGATAAGGGTTTCATTTCTACAGTTATTTAAAATAGATTCAAGATACATTAAGAATTCATTAATGTTTGAGGTAGGCTTTCTGTATATAACATAAATATTTAACGGTTTAAAATTTCTATTACGGATATTAATTCCTAAGAAAGAATTTTCACTACAATGTTTTTCGATAGTTGTAGCATTTAGTGAATGGTGCGTGTAGAGAATCACCCCTCCTCCTCTTTCATTGGTGCGAGACGCAAATGTACTTTGGTAGCCGTCGATGTTGAAGAAGCACTCCTCACCATCTTCCAACCAGGTTTCGGATATTGCAAGTACGTGTACAGTGGGTTTGATGCTCTTTAAAGTTTCTTCAATCTCGTCAATTTTATTTTTGATACTTCTTGCGTTAAGATACATTATTCGAAGGGTATTTTTTATTGGCTTATAGTCTAAAATTTTCTCATATTTGTATTCATTTATACTGGCCTGGGTCCCGGATGCTGTAGTTACAGTTGAGTTAGCCATAGTCAACTCTCTCCATTGTGCGTGACATCATTATGGTACGGTAGGGGCAGTCCTTATCGTTTGATCTGTGTTTTGGTGCCTCAATTTTGCCTTTGGCAATTTTAAAGCAGTTCCAGCAACGGAATTCTTCTTTTAAAACATAAATCCACATCACACTTCCACGTAAATCCAGGAACCTCGTAGCATAGTGAATCTTTTCTCTTTCTGAACGCTATGTCACGGGGGACCTGCAAAAAAACTAACTTAACCATTTTTACAAATTTGATCGCTTCAAGATCATTTTTACACTTTTATTTACAAACTTTTCTTATTTTTTGTCGTATCTTGACAAACTAAAAATCTAGTTGTCAAGGTACACATTCTTATAACTGCTATGTAATAAAACTATGTAATTGTAATTCAGGCGAGCTTGCGAAATCTTTGCAAACTCCCAAATTTAAGCGTCTGCCTTCGGCTATACCACCGGAAAAATGGGTGGCCTATGTACGCGTTTGTGGCGCAGATAGAATCCCAACCATTTTTCGGCCGACAGCCAAATGTCGGCTGCGAGTCAAGCTTATTGCATATAAGCAGCAACACAAAAAATATTAAATCAGTTGAACTTTACCACCAAAACAAGCGTTTTATTATCAACAAGTGACTCCTGCCCACCAACTGCCTCACCTCGCCTAGTCTTCTGCTCCAAACCTTCTGGTGTTACCTCATCAAGACCAGCCGGCCCTGTTTAGGAAAACCGCCAAAGCCAGAAGCGAGCAGAGACGACAGCACACCCAGTGCCAAACATTCACCGAGCACCGGGTGCGGGAGGCAGATTGACATAAATTTGTACCACTTTCATCATCATCGGCCGTAAAGGAGCATTCTCATCGGTTGAAGACACGATTTGGAACCGGCGCCCAAATCTACAGTCTTGTGCGGACTCCCGTCCTGTACATACACAACAGCTCAAGTTCGATTCTATCACAAGATTGTATCGATTAAACATCACAAATTAAAACATTAATGAGATATATTATAGACATAGACAAATCAAACACTTACTTTCACATATTTTGGTTCCTTGGAACGGGCAATTTTCCTAGTTAGGAACCAATAATTTCGATCTGATAAGGTACGATAATCTATAATCACTAAAAATATTTTAATTATATCTTGTATCATATTGTACTGTGTGTAAATCTAAAGGAATAAATATATAACATAAAATTAATAAAGTTTAGAAACTTATTGACTCTCCACTTCTCAATATGTTTACAAGACATTAACATTATAATACATATCAATAAGCTTGTAGCAGTCACGTCATTACTAAACAATTAAGAAAACATTACCATTTTATGTGAGGAAAACAGATTTAAAAGTATTTAAATATATACTAGAATGTATCACAGAATAGAGAATCTATTGTCACAATTAATTTCTCAATAAATCGGTTTAACCGGTAGTAAACCATTTTAGAAATCATAAAAATTGCAATTGAGCGGGGGGTAAGTAGAATCATATAAGTAAGTCGTCACAGTTTGAAAATGACCTTTAACGCCGAAACAAACGTCACAATAGTAAAAATTCTTGCAGAACATAAAAAGATTATTTTTTTAATGAAGTTCTATGAATTTTACAAAAAAATAATTAAGGAAAAGGATTATTGCTGAAACTATGATTATTTTTTTATGCAATTATTTCGGATAGTTTATTGTTATGGAAAGCTGGAATATATTTTTCTTATCATAATCAAATAAATCGCAACTACATTTTTGGTCAATGTCATAGGAATTACTTTACATATGGAAATTTTAATGTTACAATTTCAAAAATAGTCCAAAAATATTTACTACCATAAAACTTATGTGCTCAATTTAAACATTTACAAAAGCACACTTTGAATGAATCTCAACATAGAATTTAAGAACCAATTAATATTCTTTGCAAATGCATAAAGTCTAAGAAAATAAGCGTTGATGTATGTACCAAGATTAAATCCAATGTATTTTAATGATGCCTTCGCATCTCAAAAGGAAACCGAGGATGTGTGAACCACGAATGGAAGCAAATTCAATTGTTGTCTCGTATGATAAGCAATCGATCACCATTATTGTGTTTCACATTAGGAAAGGATGCCACAGTACCAATTAAATCTTTCTTTGAATATGTATGGCTGAATCTATTCTTATAAGGAGACAAGGGCAAACAAATTATGTCTTTCAAGGATAGGTTTAATTGATGTATTGAATTTAATAAACTTTTGAATAATTATTGTGATGGATTGAAGCAAACAGAGTTAGGTACTTATACCTTTAATGTAAATAAAAGTTGGAGTATTTCAAATAAGAATAGTAATCCTGCAATATTTACTAATGATTCCCAGCTGGCAGTATTTATGACTACATGAGTTCAACAGCTCGACTGTGGAACGATTTGCCGCCCCTTGTGTTTCCTCTTTTCTACAACATGGGTCACATTAAAACGCGTGATTAGTTTTTGTTCTCCTCAAAAAGACCCAGCACACAGCATTCCCAAAGATGACATAGGCCTCGAAAGAAATTAATCAAATTATTAATTGAATAAATTAAAATTATTATTGCCCTGGAAACCAAAAACGCGATAATCTCGCATCAGCCCAATACAAGGAAATGTATTTTAGTATCAACGCCTCTGCAAACAAATCACTTTACACCTTATTTTAACATCCGGACAATAACGAAAAATGAATTAGAGTAGGTCCGTAAATCACGATAAACTTTATAAAGACGCTTAGGTGGTTGCCACCATTGTTTGTTAAATTATAATGTGGAATAAATTAAACATAAGTTTCTGTACATAAATGGGCGCCTGTGAAAAATAAATACCAGCACTATGAAGGCGAACCAGGTAGGTAATTTTTCATTAAATAAAATAGTTGATTAACTCTCAAAATTTTAAGAATCCTAACAATTTAACGAAATGATCTAATTTGATTAATTTCTCGAAGGAAAAATAAATCTGTCGGGTGCTAAGTTCGCAGCGCGCACCTTGATAATTTTAAATATGTAAATTATTCAACAATAAATCTTGATGAACAAAGGCTTCGTTAGATTAATTTGAGCCTTCTTCACGCTTGTACGGAATTCAAAAATCCTTTAAAAAAACACAATAATATTGATTTCATGGGAATAAGGTAAAAATTTGATATCAGTTTTTTTACTGATATCGAAAGCACGATCGAGTATTATTAGTTCTAAAAATAATAAAGTGAGTTGCAACAAAATTAAAATACTGTTGGCTTCTTTGAGAAATCTGGGAAGGATCTCTTGAGCTTCAATAACCAAGAAGAAGGCAATTATAATGTCTGGAGAAAAGGGAAATAAATATCTGTTAGCCTGATGTACGGTAAGAAGTTTAGATTGGAGTAATTCCTTTGGGATGTTGAATGCATTTTCTCATATTGATTAAATTCGAAACACTTGAGGAAATGTTCGATTTTAATTACTTAGGCGTCTAATTGAATCATTTTCCTCTTGAGGTAAGTTATCTTGTTATTGTATTGACATTTGACATAAACGACACTTTGAGGAATAAACGGAATAATTGGTTGTAAGGCTACGGAGTTATTTATATTGTAAAAGAGACGCTACAGGTGCATCGTTCATTCTTAAAGGTTGTTCTGAATTTTTTTTTATTTTACCATTGTGTCATTTTTTTAACACTTGCTTAAGACTGGATCTTTTCCGGATATATGGAAACTTACCAAAATAACCCCGATACATAAAAAGGGTGATAAATTCGATATCGGTAACTACCGGCCGGTTGCAATTCTTTGCTCTGTAGCGAAAATATTCGAAAAAATTCTTCATCGGTATTTGTACAGCCATGTCAAACCTCTTCTTGACGATCGTCAACATGGCTAAACCCCAGATGTCAGTATCATCAAATCTACTATGCATTTCCGACTTACTATCAAGATCTCTCGACCAAGGAAATCAAGTAGATGTTACATAATTTGACCTTGAAAAGGCCTTTGACAAGGTCGATATCGATGTCCTATTAAAAAAAATAGCTACGTTTGGCTTTTCCAAAAAACTTTTGTTACTTTTTGCTTCATACTTCACAAATCGCAAACAATACGTTTTTTATAAAGGTTCTCGCTCTGCTGAATTCCTGGTTTTTTCTGGAGTCCCGCAAGGATCAATTCTTGGACCGCTATTATTTTTGTTGTTCATCAACTATATTGGCTCAATCATCACTCATTCCTCTTATTTATTTATTTATTTTATTTTATTAGGTACAATATTTTTTACAATTCAAGGTTTTCAGTAATGTAGGCCTCACTGGGTGGCTTGCCCGTGCTGAGGCCTTCATTTTATAATATAAAAAAAACTACATAATACATTTAATGAGAAAAATTATACATTTAAAATTAAAAATACATAATAATATATTTAAATTTAAAAAAAAAAATAGTACATTGAAAATAATCTTGTGTGTTTGTGAGTGATGTGTGTTTATATTAGTTTTGTGTTTTACATGTAGGTTTTATTTTTATTTTATGCTATGAAATTTTGGTAATATTGTCTTTTTTGTTCTTTAATCCATTTTGTAATTTTGTGTGTGAATTTATTTTTATTTTCCTCAATTTTAATATCAAGTTTTAAACTGTTGAAAGCTTTTATTGCGTGGTATTGGTAGTGTCTTTGTCCAAAGCTTGAATTTACTGTCAGAGTTTTTATGTTTTCTTTGTACGCTTGTCTAACTGGTCTGTTAGTGTTATTTTGTGTATGTTGAAATTTATTTTTTTTGTCAAAAATGTAGTTTAGTAGTGTTTTAACGTATAATTGGCGTATATCTAGTACGTCACAGCTGTTGAATATTTGGTCTGTATCAGTCAGTCTATGTTTTTTAGTATTACCTTTAAGATCGTTTTCTGTGCGGTTTCTATGTAATTGATTGCCGAGTTTGTTGCTCCTCCCCAAGCAATAATTCCATATTCTAGTATTGATTGGCAAAGTGCAAAATATATTGTTTTCAATTGTTTTATTTTATAAATGTTTCTTATGTTTAGGAAAATGTGTATTGTTTTGAGAAGTTTATTTGTGATTTGTTTGATGTGAGGTGTCCATCTAAGGTTATGGTCAATTACGATTCCTAGATACTTTATTTGTTCTGTTTTTTCTAGAGGAGGGCAATCGCAGATGTTGGTGTTTAAACATTCGTGTATTTTTATAGTGTTTGTGTTGTTTTTTGGCTGTCCCGTGCTATTTATACTGTATGTTGTGAATTTTGTCTTTGATGTGTTAAGTGTAAGTATGTTTGAGTCTAGCCATGTTTTCACTTGCGAGATTCCCAAATTCGCTATGTTATATACACTATTCCAATCCTTAGATTTGAAGAGTAAAACTGTGTCATCAGCATAGCTAACTATTTCACCGTCTATTTTCATGCTGCAAAGTTCATTTATGTAAATAGTAAAAAGAACGGGCCCTAGTATGCTTCCTTGTGGAACTCCATATGTAATCGGCAGTGGTTTACTAGTATGGTTGTTAATTTTGACTTGTTGTGTTCTGTTACTCATATAACTTTTTAATAGTTGAAGTTCCTTGCCTTTGATACCCATGTTTTCTAATTTTTTAGAAAGTGAATTGTGGCAGATTGAGTCAAAGGCTTTAGCTAAATCTAGATATATAGCTATGCATTTGTACCCTTGATCTAAGTTCCTATGTATATAATCTATTGTACGTGCCAAAGCTTCTTTTGTGCCTATTTTGTCTCTAAATCCATATTGGTTATCCGAAATTAATTTGTTTTCTTCTAGGTATTTTATAATTTGGTTTTTTAATACTCTTTCGAAAATCTTTGAAAGCGAGTTTAACAGAGTGATTGGTCTATAGTTAGTTATTTTATTTTTATTGTTTGCTGATGACCTAAAACTCCGCATAATAAAAAATCTCACTGACTGTGTCCTCCTACAAATCGATGTAAACTCTGTCGCAAACTGGGCAAAAATTAACTGCTTAAGCTTCAGTGCACCTAAAAGCAATGTAGTCTCTTTCTCAAGGGCAAAACAGACGATCATATTTGAATATTCAATTAACGATAACATTTTTCATCGCTTTAGTCAAATAAAAGATCTAGGGGTTACTTTTGACAGCAAAATGTCATTCCACCAGCACACAAATGACTTATGCAACAGAGCATATAAACTGCTGGGCTTTGTCATTCGCAATTCACGCTCATTTCAAAACCCACTAACAATTAGGCTACTTTACAACTCACTGGTGCTAAGTGTACTGGAGTCGAATTGTAATATCTGGGCCCCATTTGAAGCATCCTATATTTTAAACATTGAAAGAGTTCATAAAAAATTCCTACGCTTCTTATTTTTACACCTCTATGGAACATATCCATATTTATATCCATCGAAATTTATTCTAGGTATGACTAACTACCATTCTCTAGAAACTCGTATATGTTTTGCGTTGCTAAAATATTTCTTTAAATTAATCAATGGCCTTGTCTCTAACGGTGAGATTCTGGCGCAAATCAATTTATTTGTCCCAGTGTCTCGCTCTCGGGCACGTCACCATAACATATTATATTGCCGATTGAGTCGTTCAAATCTGTACCCGAATTCACCCGTGGAAGAGCGACACGCTATTTAAATATATTAGATAAAAAATTTGACATATTCTTCGGAAAATTCAATGATTTTGTAAGGTTTTTGGTACTACATTCTCACTGTGAAAATGGTACTTTTACAATTAGTTAGATAAAATATCTGTAATGTTGTAAAATTTTTGTACTTAATAAAATAAAATAAATAATATAAATAAAAATGTTACTAACTGATATATTTTTAGGAACATGTATGTTTATTGAGGATCGAGTTGCATATTGTGATATAAATCAGTAATATGAACAACTGACTACGTTTAATGCCATTTGCCACTAAACCCCAAATCAACACAATATTCACGTAATCCGTCACCTATGGTCAGTTAATGATATTTGCGAGCACGATCAAAATATGATTCGGACAGTCGGTAAACATTAATTAACTCCCTTTTTAGTGTCGAAAAGTACATAGTTATTATTTTACATGTAGTTATTATTTTAATTCGTCATTATCAATTTATAAGTATTTTTAACTTTTACGTGGCTGTCTAAGTTTAGGAATGTCAATTCATAGATGCTCCAGTGTTGCCAGGGTAGGTAGATTTCATATTTATTGCATTATAGATTTCGGTCAGTCTATTAACAGCGCAACCGTGCTCGAGAGGTCGTTATAAAATCATCCGTAGTTACACCTATCGATCTGAAATTGTAAAGTTATCGGTTTAACCATGCTAGACCCCAGAGAAATTAAAGAAACTTTACTGTGTGTAAGTTTCCAAAATAATTGTCGTTTTCATGTAATTCAAAATGTTACACCTTGAGTACATGGTTAGACGTTCCATCTGTACTATGAAAAATTAGTTTACTTAGATACGTTGTTAACCTTTTCACTTGAAATAATATCAAATATTCCTTGTGTTTCCAAAGTTCTTATTGTGATTATTTTTAAATTACACGAATAATTTATAAGGAACGAGAATATGGAATGATTTGATCTTGAAAATGAGAATTCTATTTCAGATAGACTTTCATAAAGCATTGAATACTTTATCAAAGGAGAACGAATTAATTGGGTTACTGTATTTCACATTCCCGCATTTTCTGGAAATATTGCAGACACAAGAAAGCTCAAACAAATTTCTTAGCAATCGCTTGTATTATTCATATCAATGGACTTAGATTGCAATTTAAAAATAAATCCAGTGATGGAAAAGTAAAATAAATGTGTTATTACAAAATTATATCATTCCTTATTGTAGCACATGGAATTTAAAAATGCTCCACTTACTGATTAAAATTACCGTACAATCTAAGCTCAAAAGGGCACAATCTTTTCCAGTTCTATGTTAGTGTTCTGCATACATTTTGTGCCATAAATATATGTAATCATTGCTCTTTATCGAAAACTTCGTGAGTAACTAAAGCTGAATGCTGAAAACGGCTTGCTGCCTACCGCGTGACCTTTTAAAAGCCCGTGAATTCGGAACACAGGCATTTTACGAATTTTATCGCCGAGAGTCACGCAAATTTTCCGAAATAGAGGTGAACTTGGTCAGTTAATCAATACATACTACAAGCTGCTGATTTTTATATATTTATGAGAGTTTTATTTATTAATTTCTAAGTGCAAGGAACCCTGACAATCTTGCCTGACAATATTGTAGATTCTTGAGTAAATATTGAATTTGTACCATTCTTTGTTCCAATGATTTTTGGAACAGAAAAATTACATTGCGACATAATAGAGATATTTTGTCGTTTTGGAAGCCAAAAGAAATATAGAGTGATCATAAATAAATTTTGAGACGTGGTCTGGTTTCGTAGAGGAGCTTAATTCTATTACGCCTTTTAGGTAGATTTTTTTAAGTGGTTCATATCCGCTACCAGACGACCATTATTAATTATTGACCACTTACAGACTTTTATCTTCAGATTTGGTCATATTTAGGGATGCTGTGTGGAAGATATTATAGGGATAGGAAGTTCTGGGAAGGAAAAAGGTACGAGGGGTGGTTAGGAATCTGAGGGTCAGTGTGTCAGTTTCGTTCCCAGATTTTCTTCTTCCTCCTTTCTTTTAAGAAGCATCTTCAAATATAAGCCAGGCCCTGGGGGAAATTATATTTCTCATGGCCTCCTGAGAAAAACAAAAAAGAAAACACTCTTGTCAGAAGATAAAATCTACAAAATATATACATAAAGTGATTTATTTTTGGGGTATTATTCCGTGTAGCGCTACCTCCTTCTTCAGCCAATGTTTCAAAGAGCATTGCAGTGTCCATCATTAGGGCAGATGTGTAATCGCAGATATGTAATGATTACACATCTGCTCTAATGATAGACACTGCAAAGCTATCTGAAACGTTGGCAGAAGATAAAATCTACAAAATATATACATAAAGTGATTTGTTTTTGGGGTATTATGCCGTGTAGTGCTACCCCCTTCTTCAGCCAATGTTTCAAAGAAAATTGCAGTGTACATCATTAGGGCAGATGTGTAATCGCAGATATGTAATGATTACACATCTGCCCTAATGATAGACATTGCAAAAGCTGTCTGAAACGTTGGCAGAAGATAAAATCTACAAAATATATACATGAAGTGATTTGTTTTTGGAGTATTATGCCGTGTAGCGCTACCCCCTTCTTCAGCCAATGTTTCGAAGAGAATTGCAGTGTACATCATTAGGGCAGATGTGTAATCGCAGATATGAAATGATTACACATCTGCCCTGATGATAGACACTGCAAATCTGTCTGAAACGTTGGCAGAAGATAAAATCTACAAAATATATCCATAAAATGATTTGTTTTTGGGTTATTATGCCGTGTAGCGCTACCCCCTTCTTCAGCCAATTTTTCAAAGAAAATATCAGTGTACATCATTAGGGCAGATGTGTAATCGCAGATTTGTAATGATTACACTTCTGCCCTAATGATAGACACTGCAAAGCTGTCGGAAACGTTGGCTAAAGAAGGAGGTAGCGCAACACGGCATAATACCCCAAAAATAAATCACTATTATACTTTTGGCCGTGAAAATCTCAAATCATATAAAATTTATAAATATTTTATTTAACATTGGAATCTTTGTGGGGGCTTCTAATCATTATTTTACGTCGAACCAATAGACTGCCACCGAAATATACATTCCAATATAAAGTGGAAAATAATCAACCCCCTCCTGCTGAGTTGAATTTTTCAGTCTGAAATGTTGTGATCTACAGATACACGTTCAGCTGACTCCAGTGGAATCATATTTCACCCCTTGTCCATAAATCTATTCGCGTGTCGAGTCTTCCTTAAATAATTAGGTCGAAAAGGTAACGAAGAATGCCGCCGAGCGTTATTTTATTTGATACTTCTCGGGAAATGTTGATTAAAGCACGTTCGGAAAATTTTCTCAGAAAATTGAGTCACTTGAAGGCATTCTTGTGAATGATAAAATACCTTAAATACTTTGAAAACCTATCATATATCAAGCATATTGCACCGTTTTGTTTAAAAACATAGTACATTGGATACGTGTATTAATTTCGAACAACTAATTAAATTATTTGTGACGCAGCGATTAATTATTTTCTACGTATATTTTCTGTGATAATTTTTAAAATACCTGTTAACCCCTCAAGCCTAGGCAGGAAATTACTAGCCCCAAACATCACATTCGATTAGATCCTCTGAAAATTAAGTAAAAAAAATATTTTTATTTTATTTTTTATAGCGCGGAGAAATGTGATTTGTTAGTAGTTGGTAAAAGAATTTTTTTTTCTCGATTTGTCTCTAATGTTTATACGTTATTCCATCGATAAAATCCAAAAAATTGTCAAAGTGTATAATTTCAAATTTTCCAGATTTTTTCATTGAAATTATTTTTTTTGGATAAAAAGTAAAGTGACAGTTGTCTTACTATTTCCCTACAAAATGGAATTTTTTCTCTAAATTATCGAATTCTTTCAAAATTATGGATATTTCAAGTCAAAATGTTTCAGTGAGTTTTTTTATAAACATTTTCATGTTAAAATAGTATTTTTTAGAAAAATCAACTTATATCTTTAACTTCACCATATCGTTGGGATTTGTAGGTAAGATTATGGTAAATATTTACCTACGACTACCGTTTGAAAAATATTAACGAGACATTATTTTGACATACCGAGTTCTCGCATACTTCGCGTTTGTTATTACGTAGTGTAGGGCACTGCCAACATAACAATTAAAAAACACAATCGGATAGTTGTTAAAATTTATATGGAAAAACGGTTTTTTATATCATAGACAATAAAAAACATTTTTTTTAAATGATGTGTTAATTTATTTATACAAAAAAATATTGTAAATAAAAAAATATTTATTAAAATTAACGTATTAAGGAAAGGTTTTTTTGGTAAAGGTTACGAATTCCGCTTCACGGTAAATATGGAATGATTACTTTGAATTAATACTTGAATTTAGTTATATTATTAAATTATTACTAAAAGTTACTATAAATGTTGGGAACCTTTAATAACGCCTGCTCGCGTCCCCTTTAGAGTTATATCCCAGTTTTCAAGTAGTTTGTGGGCTACGCTAGGTTTGTATACACTGGTTTGTGATTTAATTCTAATACCTATTTTCCATGTTATTTCCCGTTACAAAAAATGCCCCTTTAATATCGCCTGCTCGCGTCCCCTTTAGAGTTGTATCCCAGTTTTCAAGTAGTTTGTGGGCTACGCTAGGTTTGTATAGACTGGTTTGTGATTTAATTCTACCTAATCCAACCTAACCTATCCTATAATAATCCAACCTAAACTATCCTATAATAACCCAATCTAATCCAACCTAACCTAACCTAATCTATCCTATAATAATCCAACCTAAACTATCCTATAATAACCCAACCTAACCTAACCTAACCTAACCTATCCTAATCTAACATATATATTAATCCAACCTAACCTAACCTAACCTATCCTAATCTAACATATATTAATCCAACCTAACCTAACCTAACCTATCCTAATCTAACCTATAATAATCCAACCTAACCTAACCTAATCTAACATATAATAATCCAACCTAACCCATCCTAATCTAACATATAATAATCCAACATAACCTAATCTAACCTGTAATAACCTATAATAACCCAACCTTACCTAAAATGAAAACGTTTTATTTTAAAAAAATCGTAGTAAACCTTTAAATATTAAGAAACTAAATTCATCTGATGTTTGGTATCAAAGTTAATCGCCTAACAATTAACGGGTGCGTGTCTAGCAATCTCGAAAAATTGTCTATTATGCCGATTATGCCTTTCATGTTTCCTACACTGCCACTACACAAACAAACGCGAAGTATGCGAGAACTCGGTGTGTCAAAATAGTGTCTCGTACGGAATATTTTCTCAAAAGGTAGTCGTAGGTAAATAATTACCAAGATTATTTTAAGCCCTGAAGGGGTAATGCAATAAGTTATAGATATTATTCCACAAAAAATCCATGCTCTATCGTTTTTAGAACAGAGAATCGTTAATACCAAAATAAAATTGCGTTGTTAAATATAAAAAATATACAATACTAAGTTTTTTATTAATTTTAAAGTTAATAATTATTGTAACACAAGCGGTGATGCGTGATATCTACATGTTTCAATAATTATTATTTAGAGCTCATTTTTGTTATATATTCTGTTTAACTATTGATGTGGCAGAGGCCTAATAAATTGTTTCATTATCTTTGTTATTTTACTTTTGATTTTATGCACCACAGAGAGCTATTAAAATAAAAAATTATTGAAACATGTAGATATATTTTTGATTTTTTAGATTCTGCTGTGGCAGAGGCCTTACAAAATCTTTCATTATCTTGGTTATTTTATTTTATTTTATTTTATTTTTTTACATAGGTATATATATATATATATTTATTATTATTTTTTTTTAAATTTAATCAAAATCAAATTTAATAATATAATTATTAAGTTCTGCAAGTATTTTTTGGTTTTTGTTATTGTTACAGCTGTTTCGGTTTTCAAGGCCATTTTCTAAACTGTGGTTTAGCCACGTTTATACGACTTATTATTATGATTCTATTTTACCCCCTCCCAATTTAAAATGATTTATTACCGGTTAAACCAATTTACTGATAAAAATAATTGTGACAATAGATTTCATATTCTGTGGGGGTATTTGGAAGTCTGTTTTCCCCACATTGGTGTTATCTTAATTGTTTAATAATGATATAGCAGTTATTCATTTATTTATATGAGTTATACTTAGAAGCGAGGAATAAATAATTTTCCTTACTTTATTAATATTAGGGTCATTGGTTCTTTTATTGATTTCTAATTGTTGAAGTAAATTTAATCTAAGGCCCTTTCTTTCTATGTGCAAGGGTTTAAGTTCATATTTAAGTTCAGAACTTACTAATTATATTATTATATTTGATTTTAATTAAATTTAAAAAAAAAATAAATGAATTTTTGTTGAACACATGTGTTATTAACACACCAAATAATACATCTGCCCTGATGATGGACACTGCAATGCTGTCCGAAACGTTGGCTAAAGAAGGATTTAGCGCAACACGGCATAACACCCCAAAAACAAATAACAAAAATACTTTTGGCCGTGAAAATCTTAAATCATATTTGAAATTAAATGGAGTTCTACGAATTAAACACAAAAACAATAAATTGGTTATTTTACTTTTGATTTTATGCACCACAGAGAGTGATTAAAATAAAAAAAATGATTTTATGTATCACAGAGAGCGATTAAAATAAAAATAAAATGATTTTATGCACCACAGAGAGCGATTAAAATAAAAAAATTGCAAAAAAAATAGCGACCAAAAATAATTAATTATACCAATCGTACAGCACTATGTATACAAGAGAAAAAAAATCTTGCGACTTGCAATTAAAACCAAACCTTCAATGTGAATGTTGTTAAAAATGCAAACTCCCTAGCAATATCGTAAAAAGTACATTATTATATTTAATTTTTCACGAGGTTATTCGCGTGTTTCCGGAAAATGCATGACTGTGTTAATTTTAATTGAATAAGCCAGGTGTAAATATGAACTTGGAGCTGTGAGTAAAATATTCATTATTTTAACACGTGCTAAAGTTTATTACTCTCTAATATATACACGCGTTGCAATATAAAAGCATTGTAGTTTCACTGGCGGAAGGATGAAATACAGTAGAGAATGTGTTACGATGGTAAAATGTAATGATTACATAATATTGCGGTATTTTTATTAATTCCATAGGACAAAACGAATTTAAGATATTATTTTTGTGTGAGAACTGTCAAAAAATGCTGTTAGCGATGGTGAAATGAGACTTAAAATGAGACTTAAAAATATTTTATTAATTTAATATTATTTGCATTATTTGATCCAAGTTTCGAGTGGGAGATTGTCTTAGTAACACCCTAGTGAAAGACCACCACTCAGAATCGAAACGTTGTCATGGTCGAAACAGAAAAGGTCTGCCTTGCAAGTAACTACCTATTACTTTTTTTTTTTCTAAAGTCATATTTTTTGTAAATCCACTTCTGTTATATTACCTTACAGTGACCATTATCGTGAAACTCATTGTGTGCACTATAAAATTCGAATATTGTCGCCCAACGAATATGCAAATTACCGATATAAAACCAGTAGTGACATTCCCATAATCCGCTTTAAACATTCTTTCAGGCCACACAATGGTCACGCCTGATGGAATCCTGAATTTATAGGGTGACGCATGAACACACTTTTACTGAAACCCGGTACCTTTGTTAACCACTAAAGGTAATTAACATTTTAGAATCCAAACAGGTTTCACGGTGTTTTTAATGTCACGCCACAGTGTTAGCTTTCTGTAAAAAAATATTTAACAAAATATTGAGAATCGGGACATGATATAGAATTTGACTACGAGATAACTTTTCAAATATGTGACATATACAGAAGTTGTAAAAACAAATACATTGATGTTTTTGTAAATTGTATATTTACAAATATTGTAAGGTCCTTGATACTTACTAATTTATTTTAAATATATTTATTTATTTTTCGCAATAACTTTATTGAGTAAAACCTCAAATTGTAATATTTAAATATTGAAGACAATATTAGTGATTTCTAAACGAAAATCTGAAACAGAAAAATCAGAAAAGGAAACGGTCACATCTGGGACTCGAACCCAGGACCCTTGTCTTTCCGGGACAGTGCTCTACCAAGACAAGGGTCCTGGGTTCGAGTCCCAGATGTGACCGTTTCCTTTTCTGATTTTTCTGTTTCAGATTTTTGTTTAGAAATCACTAATATTGTCTTCAATATTTAAATATTACAATTTGAGGTTTTACTCAATAAAGTTATTCCGAAAAATAAATATTCATTCTAGACTTGCAGAAAAGTCAACAGATGTCGCACATTAAAAATAAAAAAAATAACATAGGTTTATCTAAAAGACGCTGTCTGGATTGCATTTAGTTCGGGTTGAATCTTGCGATCATACATAAAGATAGTTGCCATTAAAAATGTGCGGTGAAAAAAATGAAGACAATGTTAGTAGTTCTTATTCGAAGTATGATACAGTTAAAAGTGACCGAGGGGAATAGGGTCCCATTAGCGCAGTTGGTAGAGCACTGTCCCGGAAAGACAAGGGTCCTGGGTTCGAGTCCCAGATGTGACCGTTTCCTTTTCTGATTTTTCTGTTTCAGATTTTCGTTTAGAAATCACTAATATTGTCTTCAATATTTAAATATTTATTTATTATTTTACATTTTCTCCACAAATTATACCCTGATAAAAATAATTTCCACCAGGGCCTATGTTATCTTTTAGAATGCTGTGTGAAGAATATTTTTAAGGAAAGGAAGAAGAGAAAATTATGTGAAAAAAGAGGGTGTGATGTGTAGGTAGTAATTTGGGGGTCAATGAGTCTAGGAGTGACGGACGTACGAATCCATTTCTCCGACTGCGGTGCAGAGCAATGGGTTTATGCAGTCCTGATGGAGAGGTCAAAGTCTCAGTCAAAGTCAAAGAGACGTCAAAGTCTCCTTAAACCAGTCTCTCTTGATCCGGCCTGCAATACAAGTGTATCGATGAGGGAAGATTCAATCTTTGGGTATCAGGTGGTGGCACGAAATAAAAGTCGTGTCGTGAAGGTCACTGTGTTTATTTCAGTCAGATACTCAGATTCAGTCAGAGTCAGATAACCGTGATGAGAGTTGACGCTGGATAGATGTATTCACCGGATGCTGGCTGTGTTGGCAGGTCAAGCGCGGGTCAGTGAGTCCACGCCGGGCGCTGGTCACCGGGACTCGTTGACTGTAAGACACTGGCGAAAAACGTGAGTCTTCAGGTACTCCAGTGCTGACTGGAAGGCCGAAGGTGCGGCGGACCTTGTAGGCAGTTGAGCGGGAGCTGCATAGACCAGTGAGGATGCTGCGTGTCATCGTGGTGATCATGATGCGTGGATGAAGCGCTGGTAAGAGACGCTGGAACCAGGGCGCTGTAATCCGTGTAGCGCTGGCCAGGGACGTGGCCAAGGCGCTAAGATGATGTCCCGATGGAGTCCATGATTGTACGGGCGAAGCCGGGTGTATTGTCCTTCGCGGGGGGCGCGGGACGCGCCGATCGTTACTCGCGAGATTTGTCCACCGACGGCAGATTGATGACTGACTAATGACTGACTGCTCGCTGCGTCGGGCTTATTTATACTATACGGCCGGTGGCAACAGTAGGTAGATGAATTGCAACTAAATCGGAGACACTCGCACAGTCTGGGTGTTTCTGGAATCTTCGGCAGCGCGGCAATTATGCATAGGCGGTAGACTCGAACCTTCTGGCGAGTTTTCGTAATGTGCCAGACCGACTTGCGATCGTATTGTCGCCGGTAGGCGAGTAGATACTTGAAGCAGGTAGGTTGCTTTGTTTTGTTTACGATTTCGGCTGCAAGTACGTACCTGCAAGTACGTACCTAAGTAGATAGAGCTGCCTATTATCAATGAGTTAATCTGAATTCTTCTTGACGCCACAAATCCATCACTCTCATTGCGGTGCAGTTGATGGATTGACGCATACGCTGCCAAGACCTCAATAAACCTCACCCTGTGAATCCGGGCAGCCCAACTAAGTCACCAATTGTAGCGAGCCATTTGGGGTGAACTATGTCAGAGTTGTTGGTTATCCAATAATGGTTCCCATGGCGGCGGAACCTACGCTTGCCTCCAAAATTAATATTTTAAATATATAGATACATATTTCACAGCTCTTCATCCAAATGATATTTCGATCTGTTTTGTTTAAACTCAATATCTTAACAGTAGATATTTTTATAACTTCATAACCACAAAAGTTCACAGTGTAATGGATTTGCTGCTTAAATAAATAAAAGTACTGTAGCCTCGAAGTGTACTGTAAAAAATAATGTTATATTGTAAAAACTTTAATGTTGTACTGTGAACAAATTTTTCAAGTACCTACCTCCTACATAAAAAGGGCGGTGTTTTTCAACATTATTTGTGTCATGCTCCACTTCAACTCTCCAAAATTTTCTACAAGATTTTTTTCGTATCAGCAGGCGAAATTTTTCTTGGTGCAGTAACTTTATTTATCTATATTTATTTGCATATTTGCAAGGGGAAATTCACGTCGAATTTAATTTAATTGCGAATACCTAATAGATAATAACACAAACCCACCAATACGCGAATTAAATAAATGAACAGATAAAATAATTTAACAGGTCGTTGTGCTGACATTTGCTTTAGTGTTGCCATGTTTTTTTCTTCAGGTCGGGATGCAATTTTTTAACAAAAAAGTTTAAATAATTTTTATTTGCCTTCATTGCCCCCCAAAACATCCAAATGGCACCCCGGTGGGGAACGCGCTCCATATTGTGAAACATTGATATAGATATATCCATGAATTTAATATATTTGGAAAAAAGACAAGGATTATCGTAAATTTTAAAACAGATGTCAAAATATAAAAATAGAAAACTAAAATGTATTCGATTCTTTAAGAAAGCTTTCCTATAACTTCTGGTTGGTGATTTCCCGAGAGCTTTCAATCATCTCGCATTTCCATGAAAAAAAACACATATTGATTTTCTGTTGATATTTGAATATATGGAAGATATTTTTAGATTATTTTTGCGAATGAAATATCAACCACACAAAAAAAACACATTTCCGATGCTGTGATATTCGAGTGAAATTGAGATATCCATTTGATTCCTTTAGCATAAAGTTAACTCAAAATAATAATCGAATCCTAAAGAATTATTATACAAAAACAAATCTGATATGAGAAATAGAAAACAAATTTTGAAGAAAATGAAAATAACATAGTAAAATGAGTTTTGTTACTAATTCAAAGATTTGAGGATGAAAAACGAAAAGTATTTTTTATATCAATTCATTAGAACACATAATCTTTGTAAGTATGTTACGGAAACGGCAAAATGAAAAGTCGTCCAAATTTTAAATATTAGGTCAACACAATTTTTTTTACTGACTACCTCACTTATACAATTTTTGAAATATTTATTAATTTGATTTGAAAATTAGAAAAGATTTGTAATCATGTATTTCATATTTTTCAAATGTCCTTTGAGAATTGAGATGTCGAAAAATGATTATAAAAACTTAATGGAAGCCTGATTCTTACAACAAATAAACAAAAAATACGCTTTCTCTGCCACAAACAAATGCGCTCTTGTAATTGATAAATTGCTTGTGCATGTTTATAATTTTCCAATGAATCAAACATTTCTAGTTAAGCGCTCTTGAAGTAAAATGACACTCATCTGCGCTATATAAATGCCATGTTATTTTTATTATTATTCTTTCGAATTGCCTTTAAAACTAGAATGTAAGCGATTGTATTTTTTTAATCAAAAAAGTTTTAACGACGTTTAGCGTTCGAGACGTTTCCAGAATTTTAAGAAGTTTATTCGCGGAATAGTCCTTATCAACAGCTAAGAGGAAATTGATTTGACCTGTAGAATTTCATAGAGATGTCGTATTTCAAGTTAGGGGTGGATATTGAGGCGTCTGAAAAATAAACATCGGTGAACTTTGAAAATTCTTTTAAGTAAAATACGGTTGTAGGGACATAGGTTTTGGGTTATTTGTGTATTTACTATTCTATTTTAAAAATTTTGGAAACAGAGGAGGGTATGCATTAAAAAAAGGTATGTTAATTTAATATAATTTAATTTTGAATGTTCTGTATGTTTTTTAAGATACGGTTTCGAGTAGCATGACAATATTTAGTTTCCTACTTTTATAATAATATTATACCTGTACGCAAACTTGTGCAATGCTGGAGGTCTTAGCTAGCTAAGGATTGGAACCCGATGCTTTACCAACCGATCTATCGTAGTTTTGGCGCTTCAGTGAAAGGGGTTAACATAGTATTTTATCACGGTGTTTCTAAAAAAACCTATTTAATACTGTTTATTTTGTCATAGTAGACTAATATTACTTCAAGAACCTACCAAATCGATACAAAAATATTTTTCTTGATATGTTTATAGGTTTTACGGCCTCAGTGGTCGAAGGTCAAAGCTCTTTACTAGTAAGCCGAATCTCGGCGTATTCAAGTAAATTTTATTTGATTAATTTGTGTTATATCACAATTATATATAGAATACTTGCGGCAAGTTCCAGAGTAATAAATAGGCTCAGTATCGCCCCGGTGTATAACCACCATTGAGAATTGAAACGTTGCTTGAAATGGCTTTAGCCGTGTTTGGTGACCAGATTTGAATAGTTAGGTACTCCCCCACTTTCTTCTGCCCCATCTCCTTCTCCTCCCCACTACCTTCACCCACACAATATACCTCGATTGGGGTTGCCATAGTTTCACTGGCTCCAGACGATTGGGAGCAGTTGAGACTCTTATGCGGTATTCAAATTAAAAAAAATTTAAAACCTTCGCCAAAGCTTGTATTCGTAAATATCGTCTTGACTAAATAAATTGCAGATAAATAATATAACAACATCAAAGATTTGTGCGAATATTTCTCAACCAATAATTTCTCTTTTTATTTTTCAAATCTTAGCGTCTATTATTCTGCCTGTGATATTCTGGGAACGAATATATGAAATCCCTAAAGGCTTTGAAATCATTTTCCTTCATTATTATTCTCCAATATATTTATGTACACAGACTTCATTCCTTTCAAAAAGGTTTCATTGTTTTTTTGGATATCAATTTGAAAGATTGTATTGAATTTTTCAGTAATAATCAAACAAATGTAAGCATTCAATAAAACTTTATACAAGAATATTGTTACATATATTTGAGATCTGGGGTGGATTTTACGAAAACACTTTGCTTTTGATTAAATTTCATAAAAATATATTTTTAATGCTTTGCATCGGAGAAGAAGATAATATAAATAAATCTACATAAACAGATAACGATTGCCACTGTAAATCGAACCCACGACTATTGTCTTACTGCGACAACTACTACGCCATCAAAACCAGATTATTTTTCGTACTTGATCACACCAAGATAGCAGCCTGAAAGAATGGGCATTAGTTGAGTATAATATTGGTAATTCATATATGAGATCGCAAACGCTAATAATCCGCTACGCGGTAAGAGCGTTACCCTGGTGCAACAGAGATCCTGGGTTCGGTATATACTTCTTTATATGACAACTACAGAGAAAAATCACATATTATATATTAATGCATCTTACTCGGTATCACAACTGCTGTGCATACATGAGGTCTTGAGTTCTCTGAGTTATGTGAATGTGGATGAGTGCAAAGCATATAGCACATTGCAGAAGCATTTCCACTTCACAGGTTTCCCGGGGCTCAGGTGTGTACCACGAAGCTACTTCTCCAATGCTGTACATTGCACGATAGCTGAAAAATTCCAGCATTCCGATGTAGCTACCAACATTTGTCACCAACCATATACTATGAAAAGAAGAAGAAACAGCTGATATTTGTAGCATTTCTAAAATATTTTTATTTTGTACACGTAATATATCTATATGCTTCTCGGAATCGAACCCAGAACCTCAGTTTTGCCGGGGCTTAGCTCGGTTATGTTTTATGCATTTGGTTTATGTCGTATATCGATTACTTACCGACCCGTGGGACGACGGGCGTTGTTCTAATAACTGCGCTTGGCTTGGATGCTTACAGTATTTTGCTAATGAATTCCGTCTATCAGTGTTTTTACGACCGTTATAAAGCTATTGATGTAAGTCGATCATCATACTTAAAAATCGGCATTCATACTAATTATATTTTGGTATTACGGACTGCGCAAGGAATCAAATCAGTAAATTTCCGCGGACCACTGCGCCACCAAGATCATAGATATCATTAGGACCGTCGCACTTCTATTGATATACTATAATAATGGGGCAGCAACAGCAATGCTTTGGGTATGCTTTTAGTCAATAAAATCATTTCTACTATGCATAAGTTACTTAAGATTTAAAACCTCGAAAAACAAATAGAGCCTTCTGTACCTTTAGAAAATATTATTTACTTAATCATTGAAGGCAATATTAGCGATTCCAAAACGAAAATTTGATAAATAAAAATAAGAAAAAGATTCGTTCACATCTAGGATACGAACCCAGGAACCTTCCCTTGTCTTGAACCTTGTCTAAGTTGTGACCGTCTTTTTTTTGTTTCAAATTTTCGTTTAGGAATCGCTAATATTGTCTTCAGTAATTAAATTTGAGGTTATACTAATTAAATAATAAAAATTAAATATTCTCCCTAGACTTGCAGAAAAAGTCAATAGATGTCGCACGTTAAATTAAAAATAAGATATATTTATCTAACACACTGTCTAGATTTCATTTATTTCGGGTTGAATCTTCCGATCATATGTAAAAATGAGCGGTGAGAAAAATGAAGATAATGTTGGTGGTTCCTATTCAAAAAACATATGATACAGTTAAATATGACCGAAGGAGATGGGGTCCCATTATCTCAGTTAGTAGAGCAGTTCCCGGCAAGGCAAGGATCCTGGGTTTGTGTCCTAGATGTGACCGTATCTTTTTATGTTTCAAATTTTCTTCAATAATTAAATATTACAGTTTGAGGTTTTATTCATTAAGTTATCCCAAAAAATAAAATTTTATTTATTCAAATTTTTGTTGAAATTCTGATAGTAGTTGTGTTGGCGTAGAAATTTTAAACAGAAAAACTCTGCGAAATGCATCATGCATCAAGCTGAGTGCATCATTATTAATATGTTATTTTTGATTGAAGAATAAGCAAGAGAAAAACAAGAAAAGTTTCTTAAAAAAATCCAAAAGTCTATTTAATTTTTGAGTTATTTTTACATTTTGTAAATTTAATAAAAAAAGTTTAAAAAAACAATAAATTTTTTAAAGTAAAATGGACATCAAACTGAATGTTTTCCATTTTCACTATGTATATAAACAGGAATCAAGACTTCAATGTTTATATTGCAATTTAAAAGTATTAATAATTACAGTATCTACCAAAATATCTTTGGTATCTACCATCTACTAATTAATCTATCATAAATTTTATACATTGAAAACAACCATTTACCATACATCAGTGATTGTTTATCAGATTATTTTGTGGATCATTTAAAACATTTATTTCAACAATACTCCTAAACACATCATGTAAACCTACAAATAGCTGTAAGTTTCTGTTTTTGTTTCTTGTGTTTGTATGACTTGTTGCATAGCTTTTATCAAATGTAATTTTATTCTTATTTTTTATGTTTCAAAGTATCTGTCAAATTAAAATTATACTACCAACCGTGTAAAAGCCCTATGGGCGATAAATAAAAAATAAAATAAAAATAAAAAAGTGTAAAATTTAAGCGTTAGAGCTCTAAATAAAGGTTTTCAAATACGAAAAAAAAATCTTGATCTCTTGCGGGAATGTGGGAATTCCTCCATAATCCCCATTAGATTAATACAAAAAATTGTCATTTCTCTCCATCCTCGTTTACATTACACTACTCTGTACACTATACACCTTCCAAAAATTACATCAGGGTTAAGGGGTTCGTAGATCGTAAGACATGTCTTTATGTATAAAACGAATATTGAAATTTAAAACGAATACTGTTTTAGAAACAAGATAAAATTATCTTTGCAGAGTAATAAAATTTTAACGTCAAACGTAAAAAATGTTGTCACAAACTCTAAACACATTTTTACTAAATTTTTTACTCAATTGAGAGAACTTGACATTTCGAAAACATATTCGTTTTGTTTGGGGAATTAGTAAGAAAATTATAACTCAACTTTTATCTCGTTCATGATCGAAAAATTCAATATAATAATAATTTTTAACGTTCAATCGATTGTTACGATAGCGACGCGAAATGTGAATTGTTCATTTTAGCTGTTTTTAAGATATTATTAATGGCATCCAGTAGAAATATTTGAGACAAACTGGAAAGAGTTATTATATATCTTTCTAACGTCAAAAAATTACGTATTTCCGCGTGATAGAAAAAAGGTAAAAATAATTTTACAAAATGTGGACGCCAGTCATATATGACCTTAAAACTCTGGAGGGGTTAACTCTCGGTAGCATCTTTAACCTTAATATTTATTCTTAGCTCACACCCCATCATAGTCATGACGTAGCCTTTACTCGATTTTCCATGCGTCATCATTTCGGATCGTTGCTTCTTCTCGGTAGAATTAATTTCATCCATAATTATAATAAATGGAATAAAATAACTTCGTTCTTAATACCACTTTATTGTATATATGTTTAAATAAATAAAATCAACGGATTTTAGTTCACCCTGAACCTTCTTCAGAATTATTGTCACATAAATATTTTGTGACAAGTGTAGTTCTTGCCTAATTGGGGTTATTTTGTCTATGGTGTTTTTTTTGAAGTTTGGCAATATTTTTGAGGAAGGAAGATGAGTTTGGTTTATGGTCACTTCCTCCCCGGTCTGCTTGGCCAGCGGTTCGGTGGATCCAGTCACTCGCCATTCAAGGTGTTTTAATCTGAGTTAATCATGTGATCAGAAGTTATTCTTTTCTTTTAAAAAGGCGCGGGGTGTTTTTCCTATCACGAATAATTCGTGTTGGTTATTATTTTTGAGTGGAGGTCATGGAATCCCGCTTTTTATCCAGTGTTGGCCGGTGGTCATATTTGTAGTACTCGTGTTTTGGATTTGAAACCGCAAATAGTTTGGTCCTAGCTGTGGCTAAAAGTTGATGGCTGAGTATCCCCGCGTCGCGAAGGGACGGATTGCTGTTCCCGAAGTCTATAAGACGAGTCTGGTTGGTTGCCACGTGCTGCAGACTTGATGATCCTACCGGCGCAAGTTGAAGGAGTTGCGTCCTCCTGTTTCCACTAAGTGAAGGATGTCCTGGTTCCGTAAGACGAGTCTGGATGGTTGCCACGTGCTGCAGACTTGATGATCCTACCGGCGCAAGTTGAAGGAGTTGCGTCCTCCTGTTTCCACTAAGTGAAGGATGTCCTGCCTCCTTAAGAAGAGTCTGATTGGTTACCACGTGCTGCGGACTTGAAGTTCCTACAGGCGCGCGTTGAAGGAGTTGCGCCCTCCCGTTTCCACTAAGTGAAGGATGTCCTGGCTTCCGTCACGGGTCCGTTCCCCGCTACCGGAGACAAGTTTTCGTTCGCCACCCGTTGTTATTCCTTCGTTCCTCGGCCACGTAGAGTTAGCTTAGTTTTGTTCAGGAGTCCATCTGGTATGTGCCTACTTTTATTCCTATGTTTACATTGGTATCTTTTGTATTCCCTTGTTGTAACTTTTGATGGTTTCAATATAATTTCGATTAAGTAATTACTCTTATTATTTCTGATTTCCCACCTTACTTGACAGAAAATTAACCCCACAATCATGAGATCGAGTTCTTTGCTCTACCGTATTTGTACCCTATAATTGATCCTGTAGATCTCATTATTACATGTAAACTTTGGAATGTTCCTACTTCTTGCATTAAATTATATAAGACATATTGAATATGTAACCGATATGCTACGGAATATGTTTTTATATAACCCTTATAGGTCAAGGGTGAACCAATATTTTTTTTGTTCATTAAAAATATATTCAATAAAGTGTATTAAAAAACGTTATTTTATTATGATAATGTGTATCCGCAATATGTTTTTTTGATAGGTATTGTCTCGACTTAACGAACTGTTATTTTTACTTTTCTCGTAATAGAATCATTTTTATCTTTTAACACATGGTTATTATTTAGTCAAATTTAATAAAAAAAATCTTTATATGAAAGTCGTCATTGGGCAATACATTTTATGAAGTTTCAGGGGAAACATTTCAACAGTTATTATTTGGGGATAGTTCTGCTGGTTCGGAGCAGTTGGGACTATTGTGCGGTATACACCCTTATTCAAAAATAAATCACGTAAAGACATTTAATTGAATTGTATAACTTTGGTTCTTCTTTGGGGTACGCTAACTCGTAGGTCCTTCATAATATAAATGTCTCAAAGTAAGAATGTCAAGAAAGGCAGAATTCATGGTTTAAATGTAAATTTCCTTGTCGCAAGTCAAGCAGACGGCCACAGCCTCGTTGCGTCGTATTTCAAAAGAATATCAGTTTCTCGCTAGAAGCAACACAATTTCAAAATAACAAATCCACCCCAATATAAAACTTACGCATCATATTATAATTTTTCGAGATGGGATTTGGTTGGATACAAATATTATATTTTATCTTTGACCTGTTTTCGTGAATCATGAAATTTGAGCCTTAAATCATGTTTTCCAAGTCTACAGCTGTTATTATTGTTCTAAATCACGAGTCTCGAAAAATCTAAATTCGTTGCCTGGTAGTTTACGTATTTCATCTTTGTGTTGTGTCGTAACGTTTTTTCAATTTCACATAAAATGAGAGATGCCACAGAAATATCACAGAAAATCTCAACCAATTTTCCCAACCGAAGTTGGCTCTGAGGAAAATAATTTCCATCAGGGTCTAAGTCATCTTTGGAGATACTGTGTGGATGGTATGTTTAAGAAAATAAAGGATAGGAAGTTCTGGTAAGGAAAATGGTATGAGGGGTGGGTAGAAATTCAGGGATTAGTGTATCCAGTAATGACGAACGAATGAATATATCCCTCTCACGGCGGCGCAAGGCAACGGGCTGAGATACCAGTTAAAGAGGCCAAGAGGTCTTCCCAAACCAGCCCATCCCAATCGGTTTTTCCAGCCTCTCCCAGTTTTTATTGATTTATTTAGCGGTATAAAAATAAGCCGACATAGCATATTGGCTAGTGCACCTTACCGGCAATCAAGATTCCCGTTGGCAGCATTTGTTTTTTTGCGGAACTTTTTTTCAATTTATATGGTTATTTCAGGCTAGTAATTATTGCTTATAATAATCTATTAGCCTTAATAGAGAAGTTTTAAAATTTGTTCGATTAACGCTTTCATACGTTTATTTCTATTTTCATCTATTTTGATGGCCTTGTATAATATTCTGACCTAATTTTCTTTCATGAATGCGTTGGAGCCCAAAAGTCAGAACTTTTATTATATTATACCACGTATCGGAACCTACTTTACACTAACTAATCTATATGGCATATGCCAATGGTCATGCGTAATTGAACGAAGAACTTTCTTTTGTTAGACTTTCATTGGTCTACGAGAATGGCAATCATGGTCTGTAAGAAAGAAGAAGGGAAGGAGATTGAGTAAATGAGAGTACTACTTTAATACCCACATTTTAATTCAATAAAAAAGCTATAACCACCTGAATCCATAAGATTATTGCAGATATGGTTGAATACTTAATTAATTTTTTTAAATCATAAAATTCGTAAAAAAAGTTCTTGTGCAACGATGGAAGACTGCTAGCTAGATGAGGAATCGAACCCCCGACGTGGCGCCTGGGTATGAACCCAAAGCTTTTGCCAACTTGTCTACGAAAAACACGGAGAAAAATTAATAGTACAGATTTATAAAATTCCTATCAAAAAGGTGAAAGAATGTCATTTCCAAATAAACTATCAGTACTTTCATAACATACCGAAACATGTGTTCACGCAGCTGCGGTTATCCTGTTATTATAGTATAAGGACGAAAAACGAAAATTAATTTATTCGACGTCGCCAAAATACATTCGTGTTTTTCAGATATTTTATTAAGAAATCTGTTTTAAACAGGAATACTAATAAATTGAAGAGATTTTCAATAAATTAGCAATGTTTTATATCTGTAAGTTTTCTTCATTAACCGGTGTATAATAGATTAAAATTCAACATTTGAATAAATACTTTTTTCATTGAGGATTTTAAAATTCAAAAAACTTTGGTACCACGATCACTTACATTCGTAAGTAGAAGATTTTTATTAAATTTTAAAATTGACATACAGCTTGCATAGTGGAAGTTACGTTAGTTGAAATGAAATAGAAAGTTAACAATAATTGCAAGATTGTGTACAAGTTGGTCTTCTCGGCTTCACCGAGAACTTCATGGTTTATTCGCAACTACTGCCAAGTAGTTACCATCCTGTTTATTTACCTTATGTACACTATTCGCATTAGTATGGTTTGTGTTCAAAGTGGTTTTAACCGTCTAATATATAACGTCTAACAACAAAGCTCTCTTAGTGCGGACACGACTCTGTAATCTCTTTGTCTGAAAGGAAAGGAGGACGGTCTCTGACGTAGGGACAAATTGATTGATGATGTGTGATTTTGAAAAGACGTTAATCGTTTTTAGAATTTCCAATTTAGATTTTATTGAGATGACAGAACTTAATCGAAATACCAACAATGGGCATTTTGGGACAATTTCTTTGGTCATTTCAATCCCTTTTCGAACAAAAAGATTACGTTTTTAGGTAAAATTAACCTGAACAGCTAATTAATCCAGGAATACAAATCACGATTAAATTATTACACGTTTTTATATGATTGATTGTAAAATATCTTTAATGTTCACAAAAACTGTAGGTTCTTAAAAAGAACATAGTCTACTAGCGGAAATAGAAATGTTAAGCCAAAAATTTTCGCACCTTACAAAAGTCTTGACTCTTCCTGTAATATAATCGTTTTTGTGTCAACTGTGCAAAAACCTCCACAACGCGTACTGTATATTTTCCATGAATGTTTTCTTTGGTCCGAACATACAAACCAAAGACAATCATAATATTCAATACGCATTTATTGTCTAACGAAAACGAGTACAATACAATTCCTACTAGTATTTCGATCGTACTTTACAAACACAAATTTCAACCATGCGACCTTTTGTCTCTTTCATCAATTTCCGCGTATATTCAAATAAAAGTAAAATCTATCAAATTTCTCGAATACAATATTCACGTTGGGAAATTTTACAATGTCATAGAATAGCTGGGTCATGGTGCTTTAAAGTTCTCCAATGAACCGTCCTTCTGAGGACTGTCTCCCGCCTGTTCAGAAGAGTGCTCGACTACCCAAAGCGCGAACAATACACCCCGGGGCTTATACTATATTACGGCGTGACGGGTCCCAACTAGAACATTAGATAGCTGAGGAGAAGTGGACTGCGAATAGCAGAACAAAAACGGCCTGGAAATAGAAATGTGGAGAGAGCCAGTCTGGGCATCACATTATACTGTAGAACTCAAGTACTGTGAGAATGCTTAACTCAAGTTGAGAAGAAAGTATAATAGATTATCATTGTAAATGTAAATATTATTGTATCTTGTATTTTACTCGAATCATTTTGTTTTCTTCATCAGTGAAGTACATTTTCTACTGTAGGGTCTTGTTTTCATTTTTGATAACTTTATATAACGAAGTGTTCATGTAGTTTAATTGAGCATCGGGCGTGGTTAGTACATTTATTTATTTATTACTAAGGGTTTTTGTTTTTGTTTTATACAACTTCATGTTTCGAAGTTTTCATGTTGCTAATTATTGAGCGTTGGGCGTCATTAATTTATTTATTTATTTAACGCTCAGAGGGCTTTTACATATAGATGTTACAACGTTAACACGACAGATAAATTTGAAATATGAGAAGGAAATAGTAAGAATAAAATTACAAACACATTCGCTCAATAAATAAAAATTAAAGCCAAAAAAATACAGCGATCAGATAGGTTTACGAAAATAAAAACAGAAGATTTAAGAGGAACGGCTGCGCGGCCTTCTTCATACAAAACTTAAATTTGAGTTTGATGCCAAAATATTTGACGTAACTAAATAATTAAAATAAATTAGAAAATATAGGCCATTAAAGAATTCAACTTTTCACGATTTAAAAGGAAATTTTGACAATATTTTTTGAGTTAATGGTAGATAATTATAAAAAATATAATCATTCCCAACTTTCATACGTTAATACAATGAAATATAAATTAAAAAAAAGGGTTTTTTTGTGTCGGATTTTAAAATGTTTATACTGCACAGTGCACATTTGTGTTCCCATGTAAATCAGACGTTTGAAAATAAAATTTAAACCCATCAAAGAGTTTTTTTTTTTAAGTTCTTATTTTTTAATTAATATTTAATTATATTTTGACATAGTAAAAAAGACAAGTTTCTTTTTTAAATAATTACCATTCTGTCAAAAAAATAATTGCCCATATTGCATAATTTGAAACAAAAATAAATAAAGCATCACATATCCGTACTAGATTTATGCTACATCCATTGATTAAAAAATAATTATTCAGTTTGTTTGGGTATTTTAACCTCAAATATAAATTTAAATTTTGTATGAAAAAAGGCCACGCAACCATTCCCCTTAGGAATAATGTTGGAATACATGTTTTATATGATCCACCAATACGCCAGGTTATCATTTAAATATGTCAATATAACATTCTTCTTCTTCGTCGTGTAGGTAGGGCGTCAGAGGAGAACATCTAGGTCAGTGAGTAGGGGCCAAGGCGTTGCCCTGTGAACCTAATCAATCCCGCCGGGGAATGAATACAGCGGAAATTCTTTGACCACATGTTCCGTGGTCTGCACCGCACCGTATTCGCACATCGCCGACTTTTTAAGTCCCCTCTTGTGCATCGTGTGGGCACAGCAGCTGTGGGAATGAATTTAACCAAGTATTGGTTTTCCGTAGTGTGAAAACGCTGTATCGGGGAGTGGTAAATGTAGTTTTTTTTCAGATTTCTCATAAAAAAATACACACAATTACAAATTTCAACTACCAAGTTTTGACCTACTAGTATATACATATATATATATATATATATATATATATATATATATATATATATATATATATATATATATATATATATTACAGTTTTTGACCCTCGAAACCTTCAGGGCCAATGTTGAAAATGTCAAAAGAACTAGAGATATCTTTTAGGAGAACCATACGTCTTGTCAAGCTACGCTGGGCCAGCACGTTGGTTATGCCATGTGGAATATATAGCAGGTCACGGTGTTGACCATGTATATATTTAAATACCTTTATAATATATGTAAGACGGAGCTAACTAAGTTTTCTCAAAGTAAATAGATACAAAGTTCATCCATTTAGCAAAATTGAAACAGTGGATCACAAAGGCGCAAAGAAAACGTCTAAGCCACTCTCAAGTCTTCACTGATAATGAGATGTTGATTAATGTTTTAGCATAAAGAAGATTCCATTCAAGTTAAGCTTGAGTTTCTTGCATATAAAGTATAAACTTTTTTTACTAAGTTAAGCAAACAAATAGCAGATGGTAAAAGGAAAGTAATACCTGTCTTGAATAAAATGTTTTCAAATATTTTAGAAACTATATTCAATTTATTTTTACATGCTCATAGAAAGGTAGGGGAACTTATTAATTATTAATTTATTACGCAAATAATATTTTTCAATAGATGTTGTAAAGTACTCATGCATGTTATGTTGATGTCTTGTTTCTTCTAATACTGGAAAATTTTTAATAGGTTTCATTCAATAAACTAAGCTAAAAATACAAAAATCGAGATTGATCAGTCATTTGACGAGTGGTACAAAGTATGAAAGATGGTCCCCAGGCGTTTCGAAATCAATCAATCTATTAATCCATCACGATGGCACGAGCTATACTAATTACAGCTGTTAATGTTACGAGTAGGGAGAATTCACATATGATTTGATTATTTGGATCCCGAGAAGGTTGTTGAATGAATGTGGAAGTTCCATGATAAAACTTATCGGTGCTAAAACACTTTTCAAAAGTGATAAGAAGTTTTTGAAAATGGTGAAAAAACAATGTAACGTAACCTAACCCAACCTAACCTAGTTAACCAAGTTTTTTTATCGCGACTTTGTCACTTTTCAAAATGTTCTGTTTTATCAGAATTCTATTATTATTTTTTTACGTTAGTTCCATTCAGGAGGCCCTGGGGAAAATAATTTCCCTCATAGCCTATGTCAACTTTGGGGATGCTGTGTGGAGGTTTTTTTTAAGAAATGGAAGGGGAGGAAGATCTGAGAAGTAAAACGGAATCTGGGGGTCAATTTGTCGAGTGGAGTAAAGAATACGAATACATCCCTCCCACTGTTGTGCAAGGCGACGGGTTGAGAGAGTCCTCCTGGAGGGGTTAAAATATCTCCCTTTACCAGTCTTTCCTGATCCGGCCTGCCACGCAGTAGATGGGCACACGTAACCGCTGACAACACTTAGACAAACCTCACCCCATGAAACCGGACACCCTCGCTAAGTCACCAAACGTAGCGAACCACTTAAGGCGACCTATGGTAGATGTGTTGTTTATCCAACAAATGGTCTGATTGAAATAAAAAATGAAGATTGTAAGTATTTTCTTTTGTCGTTCGGCAATGCAACCCTTAAATAAAAAAACCCTTATTCCTGTTTGGACCTTTGATTATATAAATGTCTAGATTGAGCGTTCGAGCGACAAAACGCCAAAAAAAATATCAGCCAACTGTTGGCTTATAAGCTCGTTCAGTCCGCTCAGACGCGAAACTATCGCTGTGCGGTAAACACGTGTTGTGTGACATTTGAAAATGACGATTTGCGCTATAACAGTGTGCAGAAATTACAAAGGACGATTGAAAATAACTAAAAATGTTACCTATCATAGGTAAGTTACCTTTTCAAAGCCATATAATAACCATTTAGTTAAAGAAACAATTCAGTTTTAATAGTGTAATTTAGTCTTGACAGCGCCATATTTTGACGCATTGTTTACAGGGTTTCCTGTTCTTCAAATTAAAATACCCACATAAGGTAAAAATTGCAAGGCGCAAATGACGCCGTTCTATTTATAAAGAACATTAACTTTAAATTCAGTAAATTTAAATGATTCATCTCTTTAAGAAATATAAGAATCTAGTAAATAAAAAAATTTCCCATGAGTGCGTTGTTAATTTTAAAATAGGTTTTAATAATTACCCAAAGTACACTATATATAATAATATTATAAATGTGAAAGTTTGTCTTTGTGTTTAAGTGTTTGTAAATTCTTCGCGTTGACACTATATTTAAAAAAGTTATGAATTCGAAATTTGTTTATCTATTAAAATTACAAAAAAAATGTGACAGGTTTGTTTGGTGAAGTATCAAGTAAACTTTTGATTTTATTCATGCTTATTTTACAGAATACCTAATGATCCTATATTAAGAAGTAAGTGGATAGAAATAATAAGAAAAAGCCGCGGAGAGGATGTCTGGCAACCAGCTAAAACATCTGTTATTTGCTCTGATCATTTCCTTGCCAAAGACCTGTATTTCGTCAACAATCAAAAGGGTCGAAGGTTGAAAAAGGAAGCGTATTTCTTGTTTATTTGTTAAAAATAATCAAATAAAAATAAATCTCTTTTAACAATGATTTTCTTTTTATTTATATTATTTTTCATTTATATTATTAGTTTTCTACATAAATATGTAGAAAACTATCTTACTTAAATGAATTCAAAATTAAACGAATTATAGGTCCCGCAAAATCGAAACATATTTTTTCCCAACTTTTTTGGGAAATACTAGGGAGCTGGTATCACTCAATACGCCTACAGTGACGTTAAGCGCTTACGTCAACGATATAAATTGCGTATACTTGTGTGCGTGACACGCACACAAGTATTTCAAATCTGGCCTGTTCTTTCTGTCGGAATAACAGTGCGACACTCTATCTAGACATTTATATAATCAAAGGTTTGGACCTATAACGTAAACCGGCAACATTTTTTATAACTTCCCTCTGACTAAAATATTCATAATATAACACCAAACATATCGTGTTACGCGATAAACAAACTGAGCAGGTTTTCAATGAAGTACTAAAACAAGGGAGAAAATATCGTGTATTTCGAAACTCTCAAGCGTGCGTTATAAAAACTCTCCCCATCTGCAGAAATAATTACTTTTTCATTTAAAATTAAATATAATGTTTTGATCGGTATTAATTAAAAATAACCTATAGCGAGGTATTTTTATCGATTTTGAGCGAACAGATTTAGAAAGCATGTAAATGGTTTTATTTTTGAATCAGGATACATATTTACGACTTATAGTATCGTGTATTCAGGGTAAAAGATTATTTTGATTAAATTAATCCCACGTTTTCTCCTTTCCTACTTATTAAATTCAAATAACTATTTTTAATTACTCCAAAAATAATTATTATTGACATTTATTTACAGTATTTCTCTAATCCCACTGATTCCTGACTCTTTTCTCTAACAAACCTTGTTTTTCCTTCAAAATAATCCATTTGTCAGAAACTTCTATTGCTTAACTTAAGTACGTTAAGTTAACAAATTAAAATTATATGGAAAATAGACCACTACAAAAGTATTAACCCTTCTATCTTACCCTTTCGACGTTAAGAAAATATTATGTTTGAAATTAAGGTTTGAGAGGTTTTTGCTGTACCTTTGCACCAGCGAATCCGCATTTGATTATTTTAATAATTAATGCTTATTTTCTAACCTTCAAACTTAATTTTGATTGAGAACAAATGGAACTTAAATGCAGCTTTTGCAATCTCCCCTAACACAAATAGTTATTTCTTGTAGTAATTAGGTTGAAACCAAGTGATTTTTTTGCGTGTTAAGCGTGCAGCTGAATTCGAAAAGTCTATCAGCTACTTTAATAATTCAATTTTTATTGCTTAGTCGTTCATTTTTAAGGTAAAAATAGTAAAATCACAATATAAATTGTTATACGTAAGCATTTTATGATGAAACATCCCAGCGGAAACATTTCATCAGAGTAGATACGTAAAAAGGTTCCATGAATTCATTTACGTTCATTGGTAGCCATTTATACACTCGATTTCTCTCCAGGGACTGTTACTGTTACGTTCCACCTTAAAAATAAAGCTCACAAAATGTACGGCTTACGTGAAACGGTACAGTTATTTTTGTACGTTTTTGAAATTGCCGGTGTCACGATATTCTACAGTTAAAAACTAATTTCTAAATTATTCAACTAAAAGAAAATTTGCACTCAAATTTGTCAAGTAAATCCCTTTCCCTTTGCAAAATTTTAATAAAGCTGTAGAATTTAAGTTATTTCGAGTATCTTTTACCCAAATTCTTTGCGTTTTTCACTTCCCCCAAAACGCGTTGAAATTAACGTGTTCGTTCGTAATCAAGCAAGATTTTCGTCGAAATAATGATGTAATGTACCTAATTATTATAATTATAATATTAGTAATTTTATTCCAATTTATTACCACAGATTGATGAAAAAACAATGTTTATTGAACTGTTATTTCCAATCCATTTATTTGCGATAAATTCTTTAGTTGCTTATTTTGATTTTAATTAGAAAACGTAATAAAACTTTTTTAAGTAAACGTTTTAAACATCATCGTTTCAAAGCATCCACTTGATGGGGAAGACAAAATTTAAAATGAAATTATCAGTTGCGAAGCTGTATCAAATTAGTTTAAGTAAAGAAATAAAATAAAACTCTATACGTAAGGGATAGCGGGATTAGTCAAAATAAGCTCGGGCGAAATGAATACATTCAACCTTTTATCCTTGCCATGTTCTTCAGATGCTGAATATCATTTTGATTCAATAAATTACCATGTTTATGTATACTAGTACAAACAAATTATATAACTAAATGACGAATTTGCATTTTTACGTAATAATTCAAATTAGCATAATTGCGTTCTTCATTTTTATCTAAGAAATGTTTTGACGTAAAATATAAAGAAAAGAGGACCCAACATGAATGCTTGCAGTACGCCATAATTTATTGAAAATTCTGAAAATCTCAGACCTCTGTAAGTTACTACAACATCCCTCATATTTTTTATAAATATTGGTAAAGTATGTATTTTTCATTACGGTTCTTGTTATTTGCTATACCAAACTGAGTTATTATCATCTATAATTCACTGAGGCAGTTTCAGGTAGCTGACACCATTATGTCATTTTGCTAATAGCGTATAATATAATATCGAAGGTTCTTCGAACGAATGAGTTGCGTAACAATTCACGTGACTACACGTTAAACGAAAACAGCATAAATAAGTTGGCTTTTTAGTGATTTTAATAAAATAATTTTTAACATAACTACGGAATTTCGGAGGATTTTTAAGTGGTGGAAGAGTGCCTAGAGGAAAAGAGACTAGACATCAAACATTGTTAAAATTGTTTATGATTTTGTTTTATCATTAAACTCTAGATAATAGTGCAAGCTAAATTTCTGGTGATAATAAACCGAGTTCAGTATTAACCAACAAAAAATTAAAAAGCATTGCAAACATATTAAATTCAATACAACTGTCACCTGACATTTCTCAAAATGACTACATTAGCAACCGAAGAACCAATAAACTGAATTGTATAGTCCTTCGAACAGTTTTGTACAGTGACCGAAGCTTTTGTATCCATAATATCAATACATTTCCACAAAATAAATATGTTGAGTGATTAAAAAAAAGCTTTTATATAAAGTGTTCATTAAATTCAAACTTTTCGCTTTTATTATCCCTGAAATTTACGTTTAATTTACAATAAAATTTTATATTAAATTAACTTCATGGGTTCCTTTTATTAGGCTACAAAATGTTCAACACTTAAAACGTTAATACCCTATCGGTAAAACTTATAAGTATTATTTTACACAAAGAACTTTCATCATTACTTTTATCTCTACAACAAAGCGTCGCGTCGCTTAAAACGAGGAAATGGTATCAATTTTCCATTATTGTTTATTGTTCTTTTTTTTTCATTTTTTATTAAACATTACAATAATAATTCTGTTCACATTTCGTTTGTCAATTAAGTCATCTATACACAAGACGATTTAAATAATCTAATATAAAAGAAGTAGCATGACTATTATGCTAATAGAACTAAATATTTAATGAACGAATAAAATAAAGTAACTTCTGAAAAAAAAAGTTAATTTTCAGTACTGAAAAATCCCTCTCAAATCCCTTAAATCTACCCAGGCTTTTGTAAATTCAGACTATGTAGTTTATACGCGGGTAAATGATCTCCACATCATTTATTCCAAGTAATCGATGGCTAAGTATACAATATTTATGACATCATTATTAGCGGCGGTAAAAATCACTGAAAAATTCCATAATCAATCTTTGTTTAAATCAAGTTTTTACTTTAAATAAAGATTGGAGTTATCGGAGTTGGAGCCCGATGGTTTTTACGATTTTCCGGAAGGGTTGCGATGGAGTTTGAAGGGGGTGGGGGTGAAAACAGTAAAGGGTGTAGTGACGTCACTTGGTTCAGTAGAGCCCTCGTAATATAGGCCAGCCTGCAAGGGTTCTGCCATTCTGTAAGTTAAAATTATCCGCACTAATCTTGCTCGCAACGGGAATGTTCTGTGCTCATGGTTGAATGTTTCAACTAACTACATTCGCAGAATGTTGACGCTTTGTGAATGTTGTTTAGAATTTGCTTACGTCCACCAAATATGTCTAACTTATTTTGTCTTGATTAATAACACCTTTGTACCCCGCTCCTCCGTAGATTATTCAATTCAATAAAAGTATATGCAATTACTTTTAAGAAATATTGTCTCAGGGGTACCTTTCTCAGCGAATATATATCGAATAAATGGAAGAAATTAAATGTAGCTAAGACCATTATTTTTTTTCAAGGTAATATTATTCCGTCTCAGCGGTAAAGTGCCGATTTATATTTTCAAATTACGTGAAACATTATTTTCGCTATAAAAATGTGAAGGAAAGAAATCATTTAAAAATACGTTTTTATTTGCTTTCATTGCAAGAGCTGTGAAGCTCATTTCTTTAAGGACGATCATTCTTAAAAGACGCCATCCAGTCTATACCACCAGGAAAATATAAGCAACTAAATTAAAATAATTACTTCTGTTATTATCAATTATTCAATATTTAATGGTAACACGAAGTTAATTATTTTCATTTAATTTAAATGATGTCACAAATTGAATTTATAATTATTGTCTAGAATTGTTTATTATCCTTGCACAATGAAATTATTTAGTTCTGAAAAATGTCTCAGTTTTATTACTAGAATATCATACCTGTGAACGCATTTAACATTAATCTTAATTTATTATGTATGACAAAGTATAAAAAACTACTACCATCAGTTTTAAATATGATTTACGTGAAATTTCACAGTGCAATCAGCATTATAATATTAATGATAATATCGTTATAATATTAATAATAATATCATCACAATAAATAAATAATTGACATGCTGAAATATTGAATTCCCGTCGAGCGCAGTAGCGAGCCGCTTTGCAGGTCGCTCGGTCAGACGCCTTACCTGGCGATAGAGGGCTATTGATCCGCTCGCTCTCTTGCCGCCCTGGTAGTGTATCGCCGGGATGCTCTATGTCTGTGCAGGTATTGATGTAGGGAGGGTTGTAATCCGAGCCTCAACGGAGGGTAGAGTAATTTTTATCACAGCTTTTAAAATATTGGAAGTTTATTTATTCACGCTTTGAAGAATTTTATATATAATCGTCGTTTTAAGTAAATTGTTCAGGGTAGCTAGCACGGTCGATTGATGAACGTTTTATCGAAAATGTCGGTAACTTGTGATCGTTCCTAAGCTTGACTGCAGGTTGCCAATGAACAAACAACACTTCACAACGACTAAAACTTCATTCGACGTGTACCATTGTTTGTTTGTTAGCGATCTGCAGTCGTGCTGGGGAAAGTTGACAAGTTATCGACAATATCGATAAATCCTTTATGAATCGATCGTGCTAGACACCCAGAAGTACAATAATAAGTGTGTAGTACGTAACATAATAAACTGAGTATGAAGGATATCAGGTAATTTACAAGTTGTCACAGAGAAATTAATAACTGTGTATAATGACCAGTGTACAAAATAAGTACTTAAGGACCTATAAAAGTAGTTAAAATTTAACTTTGTTGATATTTGTAAAAACGAATATGAACAGTTTGTGTAGAGTTTGTTTGTATTTAGCAAACCTTTACTACGCCAGATTGGGTGTTTTACAGAATATGGCTAAATTAAATACAACGATAAAAGGTGCACGTGAAGAAGTATGAAAGATATATTGAATCTGTACTGTAATTGATTTTGATAGGTGTATTGTATTAATATAATAACCAAGTTAAAGTAAGTTTGTCAACATATTAGGTGTATTGATGTAAAGGTTATTGGTTAAGTCGTGTTGACCCTTTGCAAATCTGTACGTAAATTCTTAATCCCCAAGATAAGTTATGTTTATTAAGGAGGTTTGCATTAAAAATATTATACTATTCAAATTTATAGGTTCTGAAAAATCTTCAATATTTTTTGTAAATTTTATTTATTCATTTAAATTTACACACAGTACAATATGATACAAGATATAATTAAAATATTTTGTGATTATTGATTATTGTACCTTATCAGGTCGAAATTATTGATTCCTAACTAGGCAAATTGCCCGTTCCAAGAAACCAAAAAATATATGAAAGTAAGTGTGTGATTTGTCTATGTCTATAATATATCTCATTAATGTTTTAATTTGTGATGTTTAATCGTTACAATCTTATGATAGAGTCGAACTTGAGCTGTTGTGTATGTTTCCATTGTGTATGAACAATAATTAGAATAATGGAAGATATATATAGTGTGTGATTAGTCTATGTCTATTTATTACGTGACGTTTTTTAACATTTTTTCAGATTCTCCTCTGCCCAGTCCAATCAACCATTTAGTTATTATTGGGCCTATGTATGAAATATTACAAGTTTTAATGTTTAATTCAGGGGGGATTTTGTTGTACAATTTAGGTCCCAAGTATGTGTGTGTCTTTTGGTACTTTGCCGTATTGCTCGTTGGGATCATAAGGTCATTTCTGGTGTGGCTTCTTGTGATGTGTTTATGGTCAATTTTATTAATATTGTCTAGATTTTTATGTACATGGATAGTAACCTTTTTTATATAGTTTTGACGGACATCAAGTACATTAAATTGTTTAAAGAGCTCATCGCTAGAGAACCTATATGGTTTGCGCATTATGACTTTAATTATTGATAATTTGTTTTTTTTTTTTAAATTATTATTAGATTACATTCTTCCTTTTAAGAAAAAATGTAATTTAGTTTTATATATCTTACATGTTCTTAATTCAAATCAGAATACAGATTTATTTTACGTAAACTGTATGAAAACCAAATCATTGCAGAAGCGTTAAAAAAATGATGTTATAAAACCAAGTTTACAAAATAGTTTTGAGCGATCGCTTTTCATAACGCGCCATATTAATAGGACCTAAAAATATGGGATAAACGACGAAATCTAGGTGGATTCATTGGCTTTAAATCGCAGGAAGCAGTTTCATTGGTTTATGTATTAATATTTTGAGAAATTGTGTTAATTAAATAATTTTGTAAATGTATATCGGTACGAGTATATGACACCAATCGCTCGGGTGGAAGGTTGCATGGCGAGCCAAAAATATTAGAGGTAAATATAGATATATATATATATATAAATAAATAGTTAAAAGTTAAATGATACTTTTTGCTTGAACTTATTGAAGGACACGTGGAAAATTTTCACATTTCCTGTGAGTCAGTTAATTAACCTAGTAAATCAGGGGCATCAACATCGGTATGTTAATTTTACACCTAGGAAGAATCAGATCAGCAGTAATGCACCATCACTCTAAAACAGTGTCTGCCAAAATAGTCTCTGGTGTGCCGCGAAGGAAGAAAACTCAAAACGGTCCATTTTAAAATTCTTATTTTTCAATATATTCAACACCTATATTATATTTGTCATGTTCGTACATAGTGGTTGACGCGACATATGGATGGGATACAGTTTAGCTGGTATATACGCAGCGTAGTGAGTGTGAGCGAGTGTGAGTGAGTGAGCATAGAGAGAATATCTCATTGTGTTTTCATTATGATAACACAACACAAGTGTAACCACATCGAATATTTTGTTTTCTTACTGGTGATAGTATTAACATGCAGCAAATTGTATTATGAATCACAAACTTCCACATTTACTGTGATTAAAATAAATAAATCGTTTGGCATAGCACGTATTCAAAATGCCGTATAGGATAAATCTGGCTCTTAAAATCTCAACACTTGGACTAACAATGTGATTGTGAAATGGTTTCTCGATTCCAAATGATAAAATTATCCTTGGGCGAGTCGGGGCAAGGCATTGCTTTACTGAGTAATCCTTGGATATATTCAGTTGCTTCATTAAAATGAACCAATCTATTGATGGAATCGTCTTTATCGATAAACGAAATCAATCCAATAGTTTTCAATTTACTGTTAAATATAATATTGTTCATTTCATCATCACTTACCAGGTTTTAAATGGTATAAAAGACTAATTTCGGTTTTGACTCTTTCTGTAACTTCGGTTAAATAAACTCTAGAACAGTTGCATTGAATTTAAGTTTAATTTTTACATTTTTGAGAAGTGTTTCGATAAAGAAGTGAATTATTTTTAGGGTACTATGCCGTGTTGCGCTACCTCCTTCTTTAAGCAACGTTTCGGACATTATTACAGAGTCCATCATCAGGGTAGATGACTGATAATGGACAATGTAATGCTGTCCGAAACGTTGGTTAAAGAAGGAGGTAGCGCAACACGGCATAATACCTCAAAAATAAACCACTATTATACTTTTGTTCGTGAAAATCTCAAATCACATCTACATGTAATAAAATATTACAATTTAACAGAAATTTTTTTAATCACCATTTTTATAAATTAGAATTGACCATTCAAGAAGTTAGACTAAGCACGGGTTGTTTCGGAGAATTTGAACAATTCATCAAATTTCAACGTTCATTTTCGGGTTCTGTGAAAGTCCTATTTAAGTTCTGTTATTATATCATTGTAGGCTAGTTGCTTGACAAAACTGAAATAAAAACAGAACTTGAAAAAATCTTTCACAGAACTTGAAAATGAACGTTGAAATTTGATGAATTGTTCAAATTCTCCGAAACAACCCGTCCTAACTCTATCGACGTATTTTAAATGAGACACGAGGCGAATAAATTGGTTCCACTTTATTACCTTTTAATGGTCGTATTTGACCTCCAATACTCCCAACGCTTTAACGCCAAACAATTGAAAACTACCGAATCTGGGCCTCTCACACTGCTACTTGCGTGATAATAGTGGAACACGTTTCGACGAGATAATTAATAGCGCCTCTAAGACTTAATTTCCCTTGTCAAATAAAATAGACTTTTTTTCTGTAACGCCTCCATTAAAGCATTTCATTAGAAGAAATCTTGAAATAAAAAATCTCTAGAAAAACTTTTTTTTTAACATTAATTTGAAGGTTATACCCATCAATGTAATATACCATTGAAGAAGAAGATAGTACAAATAAATCTATACCAAATATGAAACAATACAAGAAACAGAAAATTAAACAAATAAGAGTCGCAATTAGGAATTGAACCCAAGAACTCTTGTTTTACCGGGGCAGGCGCCTTAACCAACTTGACCACTGGGACCTATTTATACCAATTCAAATCTTATTGCATGTTATATTAGATAGCTCAATAGGTATGTTTTGTTCTTATCCATAGCTTATCTTATCGATAGCTACCTATAATTACGTCTCATCGCTCTAGGCCTTGACCGATTGCTAACTAAATTTAGTTAAACTATTTTCTCAATTTATTTCGAAATTCTCGCAAGCTTGATTCCGTTTCTATCAATTTCCAATAGATGGTAGAAGTTGTTTTTTTCCTCCATTTTTCCGATTTTGAAGATACCCTTTAAAAATTCCGTAATGGTCTACTTCATCCAAATTTAGATACATATTAGATATCAATATGTTCGTTAGTGAATTCTCTGTATAATTATGTCCTGGGATTAAAAATTCAATGTTACTGTATAAGTTTTAGTAGCGATCATTTACTTACAGATAATACTTGCAGTTTTTGATATTAACCCAGTTTCAGCTTTTATTGTTACACTTTAATTTTAGTATGTTATTTGCAATTGAGAAATCATGTCATTTTTTCATATGTAAAATTTTCTAAGTAAGAATAGTAATGTTTAATTTTATGAGGTATGTCTTATTTTAAATCTGGTTTTTGTATTACGAACTTTAAAATTATGTTCATTAATATCATTTATTAATAAAAATGTTAAACATACAAATTTGAAACGTTTATCAGTTTATTTATTTTTTATTTATAAAACCTTCAAGCGTGGAATAAACTGGGAAATATAGGTGGATTCTTTAGCTTTAAATCGCATTAAGCAGTTTATACGTTTCCTTATTAATATTCGGAGGTATGGTTTTAGAGCGCGGGTGAATCCAAAATCGAACACTCGGATATCTCGATCGTTCAAGGCATTTTTTGTAAATAGTCCATCGAGTGGTATTAATGTATGTAAAAGCTAAAAAAGGGAGAAAAGCAAAACAAAATAAAATTGTAATTTGTTAAAATCAAAACTAAATATTGAGATAATTTGTACGGACCAATAAACCCGCCGAGTAATAATGTGTGTTGAACTTGAGTGTAAAATCTGCCATTTTTATTATTTTGTTTCTTCTTTTTGGCCTGTTTTATGAAACTAAGGATCGTCAACTTTCTAGAACATTGTATTCCTTTGGGCGGACAGTCTCCACCAGCTTCTTTTGTCTGCCCTCCACCCCCAAGACAAAGTTAAGAGCGATTCCTGTCGCCACCATTATTTTCCCAACAAATCATGCCACTTCAACAAACAATGTCTCATATCCCAAGTCAACACATCTTGAAATCAGGTTGCTTATAATATTTTTTTTATCTAATATATCGGTTCTTAATCGGATCTGGTCAGGTAATTTAGTCGTTTTGGCAATGAAATATTTCAACAATGTTACATTAAGAACGGGTTCTTTCACAAAATTTGAACAATTCATCAAATTTCACAGTAAATTTTCACGTTCTGTGATTTTTTGGCGGGTTTGGATGATTCCTGTTGCAGCATTCGCGTTTTCAGCACTCCTGTGTGATTAATCTTTTTAAGTGGTGTTCCTTTAAGTAGATTGCTCAAAAGTGTTCAACATACGTGTTTTACACAATGGTTACCTTGCAGTGCCACGAAATGAGCGTAGTTTTTTTTATCGTTTAGCCGCAATTTGTATTGTTAAAATGTTTTAAACTGATAAAATTTGGAAAGAAAAATGAAGATAGATACTCCTAATACAGCCAAATTGTATGCACGGCCTCAAGTATTAGGACAGAAAAGCCATATTTTGTTTGATATTTATATTTTTTTTCACATTATTTGTATATATATCAAACATTTGAGGCAGTGGCACACAACAATTGGGTCGATTTTACGAAGAATTTTCTAAATTTAACTATGTAATTATGTTTAACTATCTTTTGCTTGTTGGAATTGTCCGCTTGAACAAATAATTGTATTTTGAGGTCAATAGTCAATTGAAACACACTTTTTATAAAATGTTGTCTTGTAAAAAAAAACGCTAAGTTTGGCGCTCCTGAAGTAATAGAATCTTTGTGTCAACGGCACTATAGAAAAACGGTCAATTGTTGTTTACTTAAATAGGTACCCATAAAATTTTTATTTTGGGAAATACTTTTTTAAAGAACCAATTTTATTAGTTTCTGTAATTCCCTAGTGAATAAAAAAATATCCTCGATGTCAGACATTTAACTATTATAATATCATTTTTAATACTCACGGGGTGTTACTTTAATAGCCTTTTAAAAAGCGAATGAGTCGTGAAAAATATTACTTCTGTTCTGTGGCTCCTATTATTTTTCATGTCCCACAATAAACAGGGCACAAAAGGGCAGAATTACTGCTAGAGTCAAGACACAGCATTCACTAATCTCCTTTTCACTACTACTGATACTTCAATGAAACAATTAGAAGTTTCTAACAATATTAATTTACTTGGCAAGAGTAACCCTTAAGAGAAGGTCGACCAAGACGTGAAATTAATTGTCGCCAATTAGGATGTAGACACTTCATTATAATTTTCTTGAAATTTAGAAAAAATAGCGCTCTTTTACTTGTGAGATGAGAATATTAATAACGGTGAAAAATTACCCTGAAATAATAAACTATCCCTAATGTGTTTCACCAATCATATCCATCAAATTGTGAACAAAGGTATGAAAACACTAGGCTTCGTATTAAGAACAACTAAAAATTTTAATTCTTTACAAGCCATTAAACTATTACACGTATCTCTAGTAAGAAGTCTAATTTAATATAACTCAGTAGTTTGGTCTCCATCTTACAAAATTCACATTAACAACATTGAGCGAATACAAAAAAAAATTCTACGTTTTATAAATTTTAAATTAAATATCCCTGTCGAAGACTTAAAATACAATTTCTTATTAAATGCTCTCAAAATACATACATTAGAAGATAAACGTAAAATAAACGATTTAACGTTCTTATTCAAAATACTTAACTCTTAATTCGACTGTTGTGAACTCCTGCAACTTATAAACATACACACACCCACAGTAACAACACGAAAAAATACAATATTCTACAGCAGCACACATAAGCGTAACTACATTGCCCACTCTCCGATACAACGACTTCACACCATGGGAAATCATTACTTGGGTGATGTTGACATATTCAATACCAACTTGGCAAGTTTTGTGGATCATTTAAAACATTTATTTCAACAATACTCCTAAACACATCATGTAAACTTACAAATAGCTGTATTTTTTGGTTTTTGTTTCTTGTGTTTGTATGACTTGTTGCATAGCTTTTAATTTTATTCTTATTTTTTGTGTTTCAAAGTATCTGTCAAATAAAAATTATACTACCAACCATGTAAAAGCCCTCTAGGCGTTAAATAAATAAATAAATAAGAAACTACAGTAAAAAAATAGATTTTTTACTATTGAAGACACTATTAGCGATTCTTAAACGAAAATTTGAAACAGAAAAAAAAAGAAATAGATACGAGCGCATCTTGGACTTGGACCTAGGACCCTCGCCATGCCGGGGCGCTTCAAATTTTCGTTTGAGAATCGCTAATATTGTCTTCAATAAATTAAACATATTACAATGTGAAGTTTCACTCATTAAGTTATTCCAAAAAATACAGCTTAAGAAACGTATATTCATATACTTAGGTCAATAAACGCTTATTCTGACTAAATAATAATTTTAAAAATATGGTTATGACAAAACTTCCACATCTACCTCACGGCTCAGTGCAGATAATTTTGTGCAAAGTTGCACTGCATAGACTCGGGTACGGGTTACCATTTTGGTATATATTTTTTGGAAATCTTGTTAAATATTTAAATTAGAATTTGTTGATTTCATACCGACCAGAGTGGGATTGACCTCACTGTTAACCGACAAAACCGAGATACGTATGACGTCACTCGTATTCCGTCATATCGATCGTTTTGGCGGACTTTGAAAAATGCTAATTTAAATAAGTTATTTACACCATGAAATTGTCATTATTTAATAAAAATGGTATTACAATCATTAAAAAGAATTAAAAAAAAAACTTTAATCCCTTATTTAGAAAGGCGAGATAAGTAAATAATTTTATTATTCATATCTACAAGATTATAGGTTCGCACAACACTCCAACCAAAATAGTTCATGCAAACTGTTTGTTATTTATCGTGGATGCAGTATCACGCGAATTATTTCAAATTAATTCATTCTTTAGTTTATAAGCGATGAGTGACTCTTGTGTGAAGTTTACAAAAGAAAAGTGTTAAGTTCGTTTTAACTTTGTTTGTTCGTTGAGTTCTGACTGCCGAGAGCCAACGTAATTATGGCCATTTCGACGAAGGGTGTGAAAGAGAATTGGAAGCGAAGGTTGGTTAGTATGCTGACTATTTATAACTAAGAATGGTTGTATTTTGTGAGTTTGATTCTGAATAATATATTCAATAACGAGGTGAAAACTTTTATCAATTAATGAAAGATAAAAACTGCCTTACCGAGAATTTTACCGCATTGCCCATGTGTATCTTCTGTCTTGCTTGCTTTGAGTGAAACGACAAACATTGTATATACATGTTGTTCTCAATATGTTTGTACCTATACACAGTTGAAATTTTATATATAAATATTTATATACATATTCTGAACAAATAAAGCATTCAGCAAAATGAAACGAAAAACATTTTATATACATTTACATTGAGAGTAACACTAGTTACTTACTCTCAATTAGATAGGAATCAACTGCTTGGAAAATTTTCTATACCATATACCTACGTAATAATTTATGAATATTTTTAAAATGTTAAGATGTTTAAATGTTAACACCTTTTTTATTTGTGTTTTCATATTTTCTTTTTATTACCCTGTACTCAAAAAATAATGTTTACCAGGCATCGAAAAAATATAGATATATGAATGTGTGTACTTATACACAATAGAAATCGTATGTATATTGTATATACATATTCAGAACAAATAAAGCACTCTTCCGATAGAAATCTTCCGTAATGCGAGCAAGATTGTTAGCCATTACTCGATTCATGTTCTTCTTGAAATATCACAGCATTAAATCTTTTCTTACTGAAAATTATCAGAGCGATCCTGTCGCTGGGATGGGAAAAAATATTTCTCGAAATCACAAATAATTCCACGATCAATATTTTGTAAATTATCACCCTCGCTCTATTATCGGCATTTTGTCTGTCCCCGGGAATAATGTCTTAGCGCGGAACGGTATCTTGACAAGACTAAATATATCATTCTTTCTGTAGGCTACTGAAATAGGATTTTTATTACACCATTATTCATTCGCCATGCGTTCCTATGGTGTAAGCTATCGTTGTGGAATTATTTAAAGAAATAACCTTGGCTTCCTCTCTGAAAATAGCGAGTCTGTACATACATTATAATAATTGATTTGACCCAGAAACATAAAATCATCAGGATAAGATTCATTATATGTTAAAATACAACACAATTCTGGGTTTTGCTCCGAAAATAATTTTTGTACTTGATGTTGTTTACTTGTGCCTTCCATTTTATGTGGGTTGGGGATTTTTCATACTAACAATTTAAATTCTGCCAAATACAACGTTTTTTTGTATGACAATTTATTTGTTCTTATCCCAACAACGGCGTAAATTACATTAAAAAAATCTCTGTTTAAGTAATCAAATATATGTTACGTATGAACGGTTTCTCACCCAATTTCAATCATTCTAATGGCATTTTTTTTAATATAGTGACTATTTTAACATTGTACATACAAAAATGATGTAGCTGAAAATTATTAATAATAATTGGATGACTTGTATAGCGCCGTTTTTGTGCAAAATCACTTCAAGGGCGCTGTACAAACTTATAATACATTTCTACAGTGATATATGTTATTAATTAACTATTTATGGAGATAATATACAGAACAATACTTACCTGGTAGGTCACTTGAGATTAACACTTAAAATTATCTAATTGTTTATTAGCGAAATTTAGATACAGGATTTAGGACATAATTGAAAAATTGAATATAACTAGACTTTCTCTTAGGAATGGTATATTTAATTTAAGGGTACGACAGCTTAAAAAGGTAAGTTTTTAGTTTAGTATAAATCCCTAATAGTTTAGTATAAATCCCTAAATAGTATAAACTAAAGTTACTATCCGCGTCTGTCTGTTTGTGCGCTTATTTCTTCTAAACTGCCCAATAGATTTTGATAGGGTTTTTTATCACTGTCGCTTAGAATTTTTTTCCGAAAGGTTTATATTTATATATATGTCTATACAAACATATTATATTTATAGAAAGTGGAGAAAAGTCGATGTTTTGTAATTAAAAAAATATTTTCGGTCGCTTACATTGCTAAGGCTTATGAGATACATTAAAATAATGTAGAATGAAATTTTACATCTTAAAAAGGCCTACAAAACAATCATTGGTATATGTCTATCTCCTGAGGATAGCCCCCTGCAACGCCGGGTACACGTCAGCTAGTATATGTATAGTAAATTGTATTTTTTAATCATAATGAATAGATTAGAAAAATAATTACTATGTCAATAGCCAGCAGATAGAAGAGAACGTTTTCATGACTCTACTCTTACATTCATTCATCTCTCAAACATGCAAATGTTTAGGTAAACCCTTCCCATGAATGTTTAATTTAGCTAGGTGAAAGAAATCGAGAGAAAAATAGCATCGACACAGCTAAGAGGGGTAAATACTCGTACGAGGGTGATGAAATAACCAAAATCTACGTACGTGACTTTGGGTCCATTGGGACGTCTATGTTGATTAACCAGAGTGCACGGACCGTGACGTAACGGGTTGAAAACAAACAAAGTCGCTAAATTTAACCACGTTCATTTTAGCTTGGAAAATTCATTTCAATAAGAAAGAGATCGAATAATTTAACAGATCACTTCTAGTACGAGAGCCCACGACCAAAATTTTTGTCTCATAGCAATACGGCCAAAACCGCATCAAATCGATAGATACGATTATCCTGAACTCGAAAATACCAATATCAGACATTTTCCGCGTAGCGTTTGATCTGACCGAATTTTCAAAATTGTCAAAGAATTTTACCGAACTGCATCATAGCAATATGTCTGATTTGCAGACTGTAGTTGAATGATAGTTCTGAGATACCGGAAACATATTTTTCAGACGTTAGTGGTGTAGCGCAAACCCGTAAAATCACTTAAAAAAATTAAAAATGAGACAAAAAAAATGTCTCATAGCAATACGTCTGAAAATCTTTTTTATTAGTAAATTTTGGTTATTTGATGCGAACAAAACAATTTTCAGACGGAAATGTGAACGCATTAAATTTTGAGACCGTTTTGAAAATGTTAACAATTTTTACCGATCGGTATCATAGCAATATGTCTGAAAATTGTTGGACATGATAAAATAAGTTGTCCACATGTGCAAAAAATTTATATCAGACAAATTAAGTGTAGCACCTTCTCTATCAGACAACTTTTCGATACGTTTGGAGCAGCTGGCGAGTGAGCTGTATAATAGTAAGAAAGGGGCAGGAGCGTAACAAGCGCTGAGGCTGTTGAAATTAAATACTGATTGATTTGATAGTTTTGGTTTTATTTAAAGCACACTTGAGTAACTTTTACAAAAGAAATAAGTAATGACATCTGTCATCTGTCAAAGTACATATAATAGACAAGGGAGATTCTTGAATATCTATGAAGGCTGTAAATTTAAAAAAACATTTAACAGAGGCGTCGGCCAGGCGACTCCGAAACGTTATTTTCGTTTTTGGGAGTATATGCTACACTTAAAGTGTCTGAAAACAGGTTTTTGGTAATCATGGCAGCAATACGAAAAGTTGAAAAAAAAAATTATCCGTATTGCTATGATACAGGTCGGCTAAATTTGTTGACATTTTCAAAAATGCGCTCAGGCTATATGCTACGCGCAAAATGTCTGAAAACAAACTTTTTCGTAATACAATTATAAAATCTATGTACATTTTCACTATCAGACGTATTGCTATAATACCGACTGTCTTTTTTTTTTGACACAGCAGAAATGGCCTCCCACGCAGTTGCTACACTTTCGACCGTTACTACACACCTAGTCGGGTTCAGAATCATACAATCTAACGATTTTATAGGGTTTTTGCCGTATTGCTATGAGACATGGTTTTGGTCGTGGGCTCTCGTACTATTCCAGTTTTAAGGCTTTTGGTAATCGTTTTAAAAATTAGTGCTATAATTTCAAAAATAGCATGAAGCCAGGGGTCTAAGAACATAAGATCTCCTGACTGTTAAAATGCTAACTGCGATCACCATTGTAACGTGTTCTGTTACACGGAAATGAACTGTAAATCAAATCCACAAAATACGACTGTATAAATCTCATTCAATTGGGTTTGAAAAATCAAGGGAAATGTGGAATGAAGGAAACAGCCTACTTTGAATTCCCATGAATCCCGGCAGTAGGGCTCTCGAAAAACTTGCACTGTTCACAGGGTGAAATTTCCTCCAAAACGAGATAATCTTTGATATGATTTTGATATTTGCAAACAGAGCATAAAGCATGTGAATATACGACGAGGACACGACGATTACACTTTCTTGCCAGACGACATGAATACGAATGTTGACTTGCGACAATTTACAATGCAACAAATCATTTTCCTCTTTCCAACGTGGGTAAGGCTGTTTTTAAGGAAGGAAATGGATATTAGGTACAATAGTATATGATGGGAAAAATGGAAAACTGTTTAAAAAACTGTTTCAATACTAAACAACCATAGCTTTTGTATTTTGACTACTGTTACTTAAAAATTCAACTGGAGTCAGAATATTTTATGCGAATCAGTTTGTGATTTTATTATGGACTGTATCAATATTTGATATAACTATTGGGGTAGCTATAGTTAACACTTAGAATTGGAAAAGGATTCTTTTCAATCCATATTATGGCCTTGAGAGACAATGCTGGATATCACTGCATAAACTTCCGTAATATACTCGAATCAAACGCATTAAAAGAACATGTTCACTGCACCTGATTTCTTAACAACATAAATTGATGCAATGCCACTGAATTCAGGTACTCTACACTGTCAGACTGTAATGTAATTAGGAGAAGGAATGCAGAAACACGTGTTAAAGCGAGATGCATATGGTTGCATCAACATCCACCATGTGTATAATATTGTTAAATCATACAAAAAATTGTGGAAAGAGGAAGTAGTGCGGATTAAGTTCGTAAATATCTACTGAAGTAATTAATTTCTTTGGAAAATTTCACCAGATATAATACTTTACCTACATTGATATATAAACCTAGGGCATACCTTTGTATATTTTTCAAAAGCTAAAATTATCTCCCAATCACGGATGACCCGGTTACATAAAAATTACTACCCCAATTCTACCGCTTGGGAAATCCATCCACTGTTGTAAAGCCTGAGCAATCAGCGCTGCATAAATAAATCCGTTCGGGAGCATTTTATTTCCCGTAATAATATAAATAGGGATGTTATGCTGAAAATACTAGCATTGAATAGTGTAAAATTTGTTAGTAACCTATTTTATACCTAGTTCCTCTGAAAACTCATATATTATTATTCAAAAATTGATTCGGCGATGTGTACTTTACTAAGCAATTAAGAAATTAATTTTCTGGAGAAGAAAAAACTGAGTAACTTCAAATAAAATCAAATATACTATTTATTATTTTAAATTAATAAATTGTAAAATAATACAAATGAATCTTTGAACCCGCGATTGCTAGTCGAGAGCCTTACCCTTCGATCACAGAGGCCAGGAATCTGGCGAATGACTAGGTTGAATTGCTTGTTGACCTTGTATTGTGACCAGATCTGATTAGTGATATTCTTCCCAACCTTCCTCTTCCACGTCTTATTCCCATACTAACTCTCTCAGTCCCAGCTTCACAACATACCATAGTTCCAAATAAAAATGCCTAAGCCAACACGCTAAGAAGCTCTACACTCAAGTTTGTGAAAAGACAAATCACAATCAAAAATACTAATTTTGGTTATCTGTACGTTGGTCCTGCTTAAAATCTCGTTCAATGAATTCATGTTTGCTTTGAATTTGTTTTATGAAAAAATCAGACAAGCTATAAAGGAGGTACTGATTATTTTAATTGGCATATTCAAAATCAAAATGTGTGAGTGAGTGATGTTTCTCGGGTCTGCGCTACTAGTAAATAATATTTCAAGTAATTCATGCTGACTGCTTTGCTCAATCCCATATAAATTGTTATTAAGCCATTGTTAAACGATATAAGTTATACGTCATTATTAAAAGTTATTCTTTAGAATTTTTTTTGGTTTGTTCTGACTTTAGTAGAAAAAATAGAATTTAATAGAATATTGACAGATTTTGTAAAATCACACCAGGATTTGCTTAAAGGTGCCCAATTTTTAAAGTTTGACATCACAGGCTTCTTTTAAGGAAGCTCAACTGAAGAAGTCAGTCACGGTTCCCTGTAACTTTTCCACATCAGAGGAAAAGAAATAGAAATCTAAGCATAGAAATCACTTGAAAATTCGTGGAAGGGAAACTCTCAGCGCAAAATGCAGACATTGCCCACAAGTTATCTAAAAGTTCCTAACATCAAATATGTATGATGCAAATTGGATAACCTACTTTGAGGGACCTTCTGTTTTCAAGGCTTGAGGAAATTCAATTAAATTTTGATTCCTGATTTTCCAAAACGGAGATTTATTGTGGTACAAAATATATGAAAGACACGCTTTTATTTTTTTGAAAATATTATTTTTTATTTTATTATATGTAAATGCCTTTTTTAAATATTTTTTATCAGATTTAAAAAATAAAGTAACGTTGTTTATTCTCAACTTAGAATGTAGCGCTAGTTGGTAATTACAATCGTGGTGTTGGTGACATCGAATTAATGCTTTTGAGTCAATTTTTCATAAAGTGGTTGCTTACTGTGTTGATGAAAGCAGTTCTGTAATGTATGGAGCATTGTAGCGGGTGAAGGTCGTACACAATAATAATACTTGATCTTGTACTGATATTTATTGGAGAGCTGCTTGTAACAAAAGAGGTACAATCCTAGTATGCATAGCCTTTTATAGCATCTCGCAAGCATGCTATCTCGCTTGCACTTACACACATTCACACAGATATCACAAGTTCCAATATTTTTTCCACTGGGACTGAACGTATATTGTAATGCTTAGTCAGTAAATCTATTTTATTTCACGTTATTAGATTGTCAGGATCACATATGCGATGTTATCAGTTTGTCCATCTGGTTTGGACGTTGAACTAACCCAGATCTGCACAATAACACGTTTCCACGAGCTTTCACGAAATGACAACGGCAAACAGTAGTTCATTATTGATACCGTATTCCTCAATACAAATTACACAAAAGGGATACACACACAGTTAAAGCTGCTTCTTGTTAAGTCATCAATTTTGTTTCATGTGTATTTAGATAACATACAATATCAAATACATTGTTTCTAGTTTGACGCGGCTTTCTATTGAAATACAGAGTTTCTCCGGTAAATATGAAATTATTGTTTACCACAATATCTAAAGCAAATACACTTCATTATTCAAATATAATATTTTGCGTTAAACCCTATATTGTATATTTCTATAATGACACAATAAACTTTTGTATCGCATTTCAAGAAAATTAACGGTGGTACAACGTTTTAACACAGAAAATATCTTAACAGATTGCATTATTGAAATACAAACTCTGCTCTGATGAAAAATATATATTAATTTGAATCGTTTTGAATAATAAATAAAAAAAATATTTAATAAAATTAAATTATGTTAACTTAGGTAAGAGATAAAATATTATGTCTCTAATAAATTAAAGTAAGAAGTAATTATTAGTACTAAGTGTACCCCTACACGCGTTGCTGTTGCTTAGTCTGTCTTTGCAGATAGAGAAACAATAGCGCGTGTTGCTTTTACGTCAACAGATGGCGCTATTTCAAAAAAGCATTTTTTTACCTGTCACAGGTGACATCTATATAATATAGGTATATAAATCCAGACAAACCCATTGGGCGCATTTAGCACCCGTGTTCAAAAATAAATTATGAAAAACCCTAATATTATAGAACTTCCATCTTCTTCTGGCGTTAGTAAAATTAGAAAGTGTATTTATCGATGTATTTTTAAAGGTTCCATGATAACTCAACACAGCGACAATTCAACACACTTTTAATAAGTGATAAAGTCATTAGAAACGATGAAATTTTTTTTTTAACCTAACCTAACCTACTTAACCCTGTTAATAAAGTTTTTGTTTCATCACTTTCCATGACTGTATATAACTTTTTAAAGATGTGATGAATTATCACTGTGATGATTTATCCGGTCACCATTATTAAATGTAAATATGTTAGCTGTAAGTTTCTAATTATATATATATATCATATATCATTAAGACAGTAGTTATAGGTCTTAGCCGTAAGTCACTAGATATAAGCCTTAGATGTAAGTCAGTAGTTTTAGTATTTATTATTTAATAAACATATTTATACAGCGCCCTTTTTCACGAAAACGTCGCTATATAGATTAGCCAAATATTATTATTATAAAAACACTCTCTTATCAAATGCAACGTTGTGTCAAACTTTCAAAGCAATCTATGAAGGACTTTCGGAGTTTTAAGATTTTGAACAAACAATCACTATCTATCTTTGCTGATTCCATTTCATTGAACAAACAATCACTATCTACCTTTGCTGATTCCATTTCATTGAACAAACAATCACTATCTATCTTTGGTGATTCTATTTCATTGAAGGTAAAAGTAGTATGAAAAATCTTTTCACGATAATTGAATCTTGGTTATCCGTGGATAAAAAGAAAATATAAACTGTTCTTAAGGAATCCATACATTTTTTGTAATTCTACAATCTCATCTTTTATCACGTTTTCGTATTGAACAATAGTAAAGTGCTGACTATATTTAAACTGCTTCACAAAACAATGTTGTGTCATGAATTGAAAAATTGTGAATTTTCCGTAATAATTTTTTGTTCTCATAATTTTATTTCCTCTTGGCAAATCCTTAAATAAATATAATACATTATTTAAATCAATGACTGAACATCCTGGAAAGGGCGAACTACTTATTAGCTTCTTCGAAATAGCTACACATTCGTTTGCAGCAAAAATTCAAAAGAATATTAGAAATTATTTTATATTAATGCGAAAGTAATTACTTGGTGCAAGGTATGTATTTTATTATTAATGCTTTCTGCGGAATTTCAAACAGAAATAATAATAATAAAATAATTATAGGAAACTGGGTGTTGCCGCCTAAAGGCTGATTGATCCTTTGATGCGAAGGACTGAATATACTATTAATTTCATATCCTTTATTTTTCCCTTTTGAATGAATTTTTATATACATTTACTCCACACAGAGGCCCCGAGGAAAATAATTTCCCTCAGTGCCTATGTCATCTTTGGGGATGCTGTACGGTGGGGTCTTTTTGAGGAGAGGAAGGAGTGATCGATCATCTTGTCGGAGAGAGGAATCACAGAGGCAGGCAAATCGTTCGACAGTCTATTCAACTCAAGAGCAATACGTAAAAACGACACGTTCTCATGTATGTGACAATTGTCAATCGTGCACGTAAGTTGGCCGCGCGTTTGGCGTGCTACCCGACTATGCGCTGTTGACAAAGGGATCAATGACGCTTGTTCCTCATAGCGTATTCCATTGTAATACCGGTAGAACAAGGACAGTATTCCTACCTAATGCCTATTCCCTAAAGATTGCAAGCTGTATCTAAAAAACGGACCGTCCATTTCTGTACGGAGTCAAGGGTTTTGTTCGGGTATTTTGGAACTAGACAAGAAGTGACTGCTAAATTCAACAGTGGGGCGCACTTTCAATGTGTGTAAGGTCGGCATTTGTGTACTATTATGTGCATAATTTAATGACTTATTTGCTAGTTTGTAGCGGCTCGGTGCGTTTCGAGTCTTAGTATTGACGTAAGTAATGACGTAAAGATATCCACATCATGATTGAACGACGAAAAAGTAATTTAAAAGAGTATACTCACTGTCAACACTACTTTACATAATGAAAAATTGTAGAGGTTTTTTCAGTTCAATTGATTCCGTTTATTACTGAAAAGGGTGATGACAAAAAAGCAGCATATAATGTTATTATTGTTTCAAAATTGGAAAATATTAATAACCAGCTGTACCCCGCCACGCGTTGCTGTGGGTCAATCTGTCTGTGCAGCTAGCGCGTGTTGCGTTTACGTCCAACAGATGGCACCATTTTTCATAAAGCACATATCACAGGTGAAATCTCTATAATATAGTTTTATAAAAAAAGACGCGTATTCGAATCTAACGTAAGAACTTACGGAGATTTTGAACAAATGAACATAACATTTTTTATTTATGCAGATTGATAGATAATCTATTAAGATGTGTGTTGACGTTCCTCTAAAACTAAAAATATCTTTAATTTGATAAGGGCCTTCACACTTGACCCAGAAGTTAAAATATCCTATCACACGATTCGAATAATTAAGCCCGATAAGTGAAAGAGTCATATTTGTATGTTCCAAGTAATTATTAATATATTAACTGCCTGTAATATAAATTCTGTTCATTTCACGCAATAATTCCTAGTGATTACCGAAATGACCATGACATGTAATTACGAAAATTCATGGCATGATAAATGGTGACTTCGTGGGGTGGGAAACTACCCCTTATAGAGCAGGGCTTAGTCCAAAAACTTAGTAGAACAAATGACATTGAAAAATAATGAAAAAAAAAGTCATTTTTGTCTTTCACGTCTGTTCATAAGACTTCTGGCGCTCGGTTTTGGATACTGACTTTCGTTAAATGTCTGTTGCGTTTTTTCGGCTTTTTTCAAACCATTTTTTTAGTGGGTGACCTATGTTCCTCTTTCCCAGTTACCCGCTGATATACGTTGATTTTCAACGACCATCTGTTAGTCACACTGCAGTGTTTAGATTGCGAAAATAATGCCGACTTTCTTCGTTTACTCATAATCTGCACAGTTGTTCTATCACTCACGAAGATACCATTGGCTTTTAGTATTTTGATCCCTTTGTCACAACGACATATGTATGATATATTTTTTAAAAAGACAAACATCCCCGGGCTACGAATAACCTGACAATATTTGAACGTCTACTACTACTACCACATTAAGCGGAAAATGTTGCCTATGTCGTGATGGAGGACTTAGCCAGCCGAAGAATAAACGTACGACGCCTGGGTGGTACTATATTTTTAAAAACAAAAAATAAATTCCTTGTCAATATTATATCACTATCGCTTGTCTGAATTTCTTCAAAAAACAGTTTCAATTTTGAAAATTTAACTTTTTATTCAAAACAGCTCTGATTGAACAGAGTTACAGATACAAAACCGAAATAAGTATTTTTAATAATTTTTTTTTTAATTATTGAAGACAATATTAGCGATTTCTAAACGAAAATCGCTAATATTGTCTTCAATAATTAAATATTACAATTTGAAGTTTTACTAAATAAAGTTATGTTATGGATCGCCCATAAAAACAAGCTAACTGCACAAGTTAGGTATATTCTCACGCGTTACCGGAAATCGATCACGCACTGAGTTCATGTTAAAACACCAATACATACACGTACATCCGCGACGTCTCTGCTTGACACGGATCACACGAGGGCTATCAACCAATCCGATATCGTAGGATACCCCTTCCACTTGCGCCCGAAGCAGGCCAAGTACTTGCGGCTAGCTGCCCACGCGCCAGTTGACCGCCGACCCCGCTGATCTCAACACGATGTATTAGTTCCGAGTTAATATTTACCGCCAAATCAGTGTCGCCGTAATTGGACCGGCGTGCATACATTTTATAATGTGCCGCGTCCCTATACTCAGTTATCACATCCAGGCAATCTCCGGCCGGCTACACCATCATGGATATGATGGCGCCATATCTCTGCGCCGCCCTTTTGCCGTAAGCCGCCCATCACCGCTCCAGGCCGCTTCTGCGCCGCCCTGGCCGCCTCAGGCCGCTTCTGTGCCGCCCTTCGTCGTATTCCCGCCCTACCGCATCAGTTAGGCCGTGCTATGGCATCCGCCCATCGTAGCCGCCCTTCGTCCTGCACCCTGCCTAGGCACCCGCCTATGGCCCCTGCTCATCATTCACCGCTTCAGCCTAGTTTACACGTGAGCGAATGTTATACCTTTGTCAATCAGAGCCCTTAGAGTCAATAGATTGCCTAGTAACTAGTTAGGCCTTAAAAAGCTATGTACCTTTTGTAGATCTGTTGATAACCTGTATTACCTGTACAATAAACCCTCATATCAAGAGACTTGTTTTAATTGGGAAATTGACTATAATCCACACCCTGAAAGATTGGAGTATCAAGCTTTGCCGCCGGCTTGTGCGGCGATGACTATTTGTGTAACACACCTATAGTATATTACATGGCGATAAACGCTAATGTAACACTGGCGCCGTCACTTGGGGCCTTTACTCACTCTTTACTCACTTATAACTATCTAAGTTACGTTATATACCCGTATTAATGTAACACTGGCGCCCAACGTGGGGCCTTTACTCACTTATAACTATCTAAGTTACGTTATATACCCGTATCAATGTAACACTGGACGCCCAACCTGGATAGTCAATTACCCGATAGAATGTGTCTTTTCTTGTTATGTGTTACTGTAATATTCATGTGTACTAATATGCATTATCCACAGCTGTGTGTAAGGTTCATTTCTGTTTCGGGAGTGTTTGTAATACAAATGTGCAGTCGGTAGTGTAACGCGGAACTTTTTATTAACTAAACACGCAATAAACCAACGAGGAATTACGGCGTAATAAATGTTAAATGTGGATGTTTCCGAGAGATAGATGTGTTATTTCAATTTTGGAATGCAATTTAATTGTTTCGTTATAGAAATAATTTTTTTTGTCAGGTTAAGCTTTGCTTATCTGTTTCATTGTAATAAGTTGAAATAATTCAAATACTCAAAAGAACTTCCAAAGTATCAATTTTCCGTCGGATTAAATTCAGTTATTGTTTAATTCACATTCTTAAATAGATAACGTGTTGGTTGTTTCTTTTTAAAGAAGCATTTTAACTTCTCGGTCGTTATTTCAATAAAATCATGGAGTCAAATCATTTAAGAATGTTAAATTTCGTGCAGAAAATACATATACAATCACGTTGGCGTGTCCCATCCGGTTTAAGTAGAAATATCGTGAAACCTGATATGTCTAATATTACACAGAAAATAAATTGTTTGGTCAAAAACAAAAAACTCCGCTCAGTAACATGATATGTTTTATATTTACGCGGAGAATTTGCGGACAAGAAATTATTATTCTCGCGTCGCAGTAAACATTCTTTACGCACAAAATTAATAATAATAATAATGAATTCGTCAAGCTCGCCGCGAAGCAGTAGTATGATATATTTTTTTGCAGTTAAAATACGTAATAATTATTGAATACTATTTCGTTCGCGTTCTTTTTTTAATAGTGAATAGTAGATGGAATGGTGTCATTCGTTTTGTATTAGCTCAAGGGCGTCATGAACCTTTGAGTGGACCTTGTTCCGGATGACATAATAACCACGCTGTTTCTTTCGTCTTGTTCTCTATAAAGTTGGCTGACTAGGACGCTAGCAGACCTTCTAATAGGAATAATAATTTTTTTTTTTCTCGTAACTGTAACTTGATTTGCAATAGAATATAACAATAAAAAATCAAATTCATTCATAACGTTTGTAATTATTGTGAAATAGAAGTTATTATAACTCAAATATCTTGTGTTATAAAAATTGTATAGATTAAATAAGAAAAACCCTGTTATGTGGTTTTTGTTCGGACATTCTCTTGTATAGAAAATATGTCAAATGTTTTTTTTATTTAATTGGTTACCTACCAATTAATTTGTTTTTTCTGGAATTTTTTTATCTCTCTTTCTTCTTGCGTAGTGAATACGTGTCGTTTATTTTTAAGGAAGTCAAACTCTGGGAATCGGATTATGTAGATCTCGGTTATTAAATTGAAAAGACTCAAATAAGTCTTATATAACAGAAATTGAATAATCACACACAGTAGTTGTTGAGTGGTATGTAATATGTTGTAAATTATAATTGTGTAAATTGTTCCTTAACTAATTATTAATTAGTTATGGGTTGTGTATTGTAATTTTTTGTAAACACGTAATTGATTGCCTCGGTATCAATATGGTAAAAAAAAAAACCAGCGTGTAAAGTCCTTCATAAAGTTGAGACGAAATAAAATTATGTTATTGTATTATATGCTACGCCATGTCAAGTATGGTGTGAATCGTATTTTTTGTAAACACGTAATTGATTGCTTCGGTATCAATATGGTAAAAAAAAAACCAGCGTGTAAAGTCTTTCATAAAGTTGGGACGAAATAAAATTATGTTTTTTGTATTATATGCTACGCCATGTCAATTATGGTGTGATTTTTTTTTTTGTTGTAAACACGTATTTGATTGCTTCGGTATCAATAAAAAGAAATAACGTGTAAAGTCCTTCATAAAGTTGAGACAAAATAAAAAATTGTGTTATTTGTAATATGTGGTACGCCATGTCAAGTGTGGTGTGTATATTTCTCATAGGAAGATGAATTATAGTATATACCCGGTGAGAAGAAATAGTTTTTGTAAAGATAACGTAATTATGTCTTAGACTCGTTGGGAATCTAAATTGTGGTCATTAAGGACAAATGGAGGTTGCATATTTATGTCATTTTGGGACATTATTGAATCTTAACCAAAGAATTGGGTTGATAATTGCACTTAAGGTCATTGTAGGTTTTGTCTGGTTATTTGGTGAGAAGGACACTTTATGAGTGGTCCGAATGTTTTGTCGAACGTTATCGTTACGACGTGCTGGTGTTTCTTGTTAAACACCTGGTACAGCGCTGTACGGTTTACAGGAAGTAAATCGTTAAATGTTATAGGATGATATTAGCCTTAGAATTAATTACATGGGAGGTCTTGGTAGCGTTGACCTTAATAATTAATATGCGATACGAGAGGATGGACTATATGCCTAAGAATTATTAGCAAACCAGACAAACCATGACTAAATGAGAATATATTGTTAAAATCTTGAGGAGAATCTTTTTTTTCCGATTTTCAAAATTATCAATGGATAATAAGAAATAACATAACATGTGTATTGATACTTGTTTTGTATAGTGTCAAGAATTTCATTGTAAGTGACGCAAAAATGGGTTGATTTCGGTCAATTGCATGATATAATCAGCGTACATATTCCCTAACAGGAATTTTGTGTATAAAAAACCATGTCTAGTTTAAGAATTTCATTGTGGAAAACGCGAATATGGATTGATTTTGGTCAATCACATAAGCGTATAATATTCTCTAACCAGAATATCATTATGTATAACATTGTACAATTATGAACATGGCTTAATTGTTCTTCTTTTGTGGTTTGATGGAAAGTGTAGGCCTTGTGGTAAATTGTGTACATCCATTCGGATATACCACATTGTATGCTACATTTGTTGTTTTGGTGTTGTCTTAAAAAAAAAGGCCATGTGTAGTCTTTTCTGTTTGGAAAAAGTCATATGTATTCTTTTCTGTTTAAAAGGAAGGCCATGTGCATTCTTTTTTGTTGGAGAAAGTATTATGTATTCTTTTCTGTTTGGAAGGAAGGCCATGTGTATTCTTTTTTGTTGGAGAAAGTATTATGTATTCTTTCTGTTTGGAAGGAAGGCCATGTGTATTCTTTTTTGTTTGGAAAAAAAATCGAGTATGTAAATCATAGCGTGTTTTGTATCGCGCCTTGGAGTTCATTTCTGCAATTATTTTTGAAAGAGGTTTGGCAACCCTTGTTCAGTGTACTTGTTAGGATTGTTCAACTTGGCTCTCAGGTAGTTAAAATTTTTGTTTTGGCTCTTAAGTTAGGGAGTGTTTAAATCTTTGTGAAATGAGGTAGCTCTGTACCTCTCGTACGGCAAACAGGAGGACGTTGCCCTGCTTCAGCTTCGTTGCCTGGGATCTTCTTTCGTCGACAAGGAGGGTAGTGTTATGGATCGCCCATAAAAACAAGCTAACTGCACAAGTTAGGTATATTCTCACGCGTTACCGGAAATCGATCACGCACTGAGTTCATGTTAAAACACCAATACATACACGTACATCCGCGACGTCTCTGCTTGACACGGATCACACGAGGGCTATCAACCAATCCGATATCGTAGGATACCCCTTCCACTTGCGCCCGAAGCAGGCCAAGTACTTGCGGCTAGCTGCCCACGCGCCAGTTGACCGCCGACCCCGCTGATCTCAACACGATGTATTAGTTCCGAGTTAATATTTACCGCCAAATCAGTGTCGCCGTAATTGGACCGGCGTGCATACATTTTATAATGTGCCGCGTCCCTATACTCAGTTATCACATCCAGGCAATCTCCGGCCGGCTACACCATCATGGATATGATGGCGCCATATCTCTGCGCCGCCCTTTTGCCGTAAGCCGCCCATCACCGCTCCAGGCCGCTTCTGCGCCGCCCTGGCCGCCTCAGGCCGCTTCTGTGCCGCCCTTCGTCGTATTCCCGCCCTACCGCATCAGTTAGGCCGTGCTATGGCATCCGCCCATCGTAGCCGCCCTTCGTCCTGCACCCTGCCTAGGCACCCGCTTATGGCCCCTGCTCATCATTCACCGCTTCAGCCTAGTTTACACGTGAGCGAATGTTATACCTTTGTCAATCAGAGCCCTTAGAGTCAATAGATTGCCTAGTAACTAGTTAGGCCTTAAAAAGCTATGTACCTTTTATAGATCTGTTGATAACCTGTATTACCTGTACAATAAACCCCCATATCAAGAGACTTGTTTTAATTGGGAAATTGACTATAATCCACACCCTGAAAGATTGGAGTATCAAGCTTTGCCGCCGGCTTGTGCGGCGATGACTATTTGTGTAACACACCTATAGTATATTACATGGCGATAAACGCTAATGTAACACTGGCGCCGTCACTTGGGGCCTTTACTCACTCTTTACTCACTTATAACTATCTAAGTTACGTTATATACCCGTATTAATGTAACAGTTATTACAAAAAAAATGGTTCATCAAAGAGAAATGTTTTTAATTAAATTTTATTGTCAGAATATATAATATAATATCGATCTTATTTCAGATTTGACTAAGTTTACTAAACGTTACCAGTCTTAATCTTTATCATCCCTTTTACGCTGATCCATCAGAATATATTAAGAATTAAAACCACTCTAATAATTAATTTCACTCTAAAAGTCAAGCCCTTAGAGGGGGTGAACATTATTTAAGTATAGTTACGATAGTAAAATGTCATAGTTTGAAGCCCGTCAGGGTGAAAAGGTAGGCATATAATGAATAAATTATACATCTGTCTATAATTACACCCATACATTAATCATAAATTATTCATACAACGTAATCATCTCTTTGGTTTGAGTGATATTCGGATCATGAATTGAATAAAAACACTGAAGTAAAATAGACTAGATGGGATGTTTGTTGTATTTCGCAGAAGTTTCACACAAAAAAGCATTTAATTCCGTTTAAAGTATGCAAGCGCGTTTCCTACAGATCGTTGAATCACCAATTCTGTTGAAACTACTGTGATTAATATTAATTATAGATATTACACCATATTAATTAAAAAAAAATCATAAAAATATATAATGAATAGAAGTATGCATATTTGATTGATAGCTGTAGGCTGGCAGAGCATAGTCAAAATTATTCTAAATACTTATTTTTCCAAGAGTTCACAAAAGTGTTCAACAACTTTGGTTTTTGCGTGATAGGGAGAAATGCATAGTAAGACATTTGCATTAAAATCACGGGATGGTCATAAAAGCGCTACTTGCGTGTATACTAATATCTCGTCTAAACCTGTTTCACTATTGTCTCGCGAGGATTAGATTCGATAGTTTCCGGTCGTTGGGCGTCTTTAGAGAGTTGGAGGTCAAATCTTTTTAATTAGAAGTAAAAACGTGGAACCATTTTTTTGTTTCGTTTCTTATATAATTAAATTCATCATTGGCGATACTATGAACTCTCTAAAGAAGAAAAAAAACTCTCCAACAAAAAGTTATTAAAATATTTTTCGGTTAAGATTTTTTAATAAAAGATAGATAGGATTAACGTTTGTCCGGATTCTCCGAACAAACACTTCCAGTTTTTAAAATTTGGCTTAAATCCAAAGCAAAAGTTGTAGAGCTTATTAAAACGGAGTTACGGACAGAGCCACAATCGTTTTTTCAACAGTCACACAATTTTTAGTTCTTCAGTAGCAAGTAGTGTGATTATATTATTGAAGTTCCTCGCTAAATCACGGGGGATGATCAATGTTTTCTTTCCAATTTGTTCCGACATACCCCAAATTACAAAATAATTTCCGTAACAGAGAAATTACTTCTACGCTAAACGAGAAAAAAAATATTTAAGCATATATTCTGGTGAAAAACTGAGCAGTAAGATGGAAAATGTCGCTCAGATTATGGAAATATGAACACTTTTTCAAACCGTTTTATTCATAGGATTTTTTTAAATTAACCACTCTAGATTCCATAATATCCCGTTACGTTAAAGGGAAAATTGAATTCTTTGCAATTTATTCAGAGTATTTATTTTGATCAATAATTAAATGCTTGTACGGGAAAATGTTTAACGTACAATAATATTCACTAGCAGTTTAATACACGCTGCCGCAGTTTGAAAATTACAACGAGTCTTTTTTTAAATAACAGTTGGCGCCACTTCCGTTTACGACAATCCTAAACCGTACAGTCATAATGATCAAATATGATTTAAGAATTTCACGGACAAAAGTATTTTTGTTATTTGTTTTTGGGGTGTTATGCCGTGTTGCGCTAACTCGTTCTTTAGCCAACGTTTCATCATCAGGGTATATGTGTTATTTGAGGTTGTGGTGAAATGTGAGCTTATTATGAGGATATGACGCCGTGTTGCCAGGTCTAACCCTCTGAGCTGACATTAAAGTATATTTTTTTTACACCCCAAAAACAAATAACAAAAAAAGTTGTAATGATATTTGAGTTCCTGAAAATCAAAAACTATAAATATATAAACTTCAAAAACCTAATATTTGGCAAAAGCGAGAAAACTGTTTAAAGGCTAAAATATCAATAGCATGTTTTGAAATAATAGCTGATTTTTAACAAGCAATAACTTCGGAATTAATCAATTTAAATAATTAATTTTATTTTCCACATAGAATATCATAACGAACGTAATAAGAAAATGTATTCAAAGCTAAAAATCTATGATTCATTAAGTGTGAGAAAACTATAGGCTCAAATATCATTACAATATTTTTAAATTAAAGTTGATTTTTAAATAGAAATAACTTTGCAATTAATAATTATAATAATTGAAAATTAATTGTTCCGTATTCAAATTATTATAGCCAACATAGTTCCATTCAAAGTTGAAAAAAAGTGAAAATGGTGGTTAGGTACCTTTTGATTTTCAGGTACTTAATTATATTATCAGATTATAAACGTGTTTAGAGTTTTGGCGATTTGTTCATTAAAAATGTATGTTTATGTCTGAATGTTGCGACGTTAGAACGTTTGTCCCACATTCGACAGTGGCAATTTTTTTCATTTTGAATTAAAATAATCGTTGTAAAAAACCGTACCATTCGAATGAGTGGATTTAAAAAATTCGTTCAATTATGGTTTATTTACTTTTTTAACGGGCTTCAAACATAAACATGAAATTCGAATAGGTGGATGAATATTATTTATATTGAAAGACAAATCATGAATTCTCGTTGTATCATTTATTGCGGGATGTCTAGCTTTGCTACGTGATTAAAATCCGTATTTCGCGCTGTCATTTCTATTGACTTGATTTTTATTCTCGTTCGATATTCACATTTTTCTGTGTCTGCAGTTTTTGCAACTATCATATTGGACAGCCTGCAGTATACATCATCACGTCGGTATGTGAAGTGTAGAAAAATATATGTGTATTTCTGTTGCAGAGATATGTCTCTTCGTTAATGTGGCTTGGAGCACTTACATTAGCGAGACCGTCCGGAAACTTAAAAAGGAGGAGGAATTTTACATAAAAATTACATACAAAAAAACATATATCCACTCGAGCGATGGCTACCAAAATGTAGGAAGGTGATTTTTATGAATGAAAATAATTTGTAAATTCAACAATTTTTTAGAAAATATGAGATTAACGGCAAAATCTATGTAAATTTATTGGCTTTAAGTCGTAATAAGTAGTTTGTTCATTTTATTATTAATATTTTGAAGTATGATATTAATTCAATCGATTAGATGAATCGTAAAATGAACACCCAGAAATCTCCATCGCTCGAGCGGATGTAGTAATACTCTGGGCAGTAAGATTAATAAATCATAAAGTAAAAACGTAAATTAACGTCATATACGGCCGGCGTAGTCCAGTGGTAACGCATTGGACTGCCATTCCGAAGGTCGCGGGTTCGAACCCGGCGTGCGCAAATAAATTTTATTTGATTAATTTGTGTTATTTCACAATTAATTAATTAAAAATATATAGTATATTTGCGGCACGTTCCAGAGTGGAAGATACTACCAGTATCGCCCTGGTGTAAGACCACCATTCAGAATTGAAACGTTGCTCCAAATGGCTTTAGCCGTGTTTAGTGACTAGATCTGAATAGCCAGGTACTTCCCCACCTTCCTCTTTCCCTTCCCCACTTACCTGCAGCCTCACAACATCCCCCAATTGGGGATGCCATAGTCTCACTGGCTCCAGACGGGAGCAGTTGGGACTCTTGTGAGGTATTCACTATAAAAAAAAATTTTCTATGATAACTTATAACATTCTTGAAAAACGAATAACATACTTCGAAACTAAAACCCCTTTAAGTAATAAGATAAACGTTATTGAATATTCATTAAACCAAGTACAGACTTACATCTGAATAGCATTAGAAGTCGACCAAAGAAGGATTCAACGAATAAACTACATTTAAAATAAACTAAAAACAGTAATGACGCGACGCCTTTGTTCATCTGTAAAGTCCTTTCAAAAACGATATTTTTACACGTAATGCAATTTCCGCTCTCTCTTCAAGTGATTGTGTGTTAGCTAAAAACAGTGGGCACATCGTGATAAAAAAACTAATTTAGCTATGAGGCTTTGAAACGCTAATCTACCCTGTGAATGTTGGACGCCCGCACAGCCTTTCCGAAACTGTTCCGCTCTTTATGATTCTAAGTGTAGGAGTGAAGCTTAGTTCTGAAAAGCTCTAATACCCCCACGGTCTTGATTTTTTACGTGATGACCTTACAAGAGTTTTAACTTTCTGAAAACAGGGGCATTGACATATACCATGTAAAAACCACCTTTTTAAATGATGCGAGGAAAAGTAAAATAAAATTGGGTTTTTTTAATCTTAGATTCATATAAAGATGAAATGAGGAATATAATGATGAATGTAAGCGAAAGCTTTTTTTTCTTTATTCATAAAATAAGTTTTGTAAATAATTTTTCACATGCCCATAGTATAATTTCTGTTAAAATGTAACTGTTTTGTTAAATACAATGAATTAGCTTAAAGAGGAAATCTATAATTGCTTGATAATTGAAGTAAATTCCTCATGTTAAAGCCAAACTTAGTGTACTCTATTGATTATTGTAAATTAAAATAAATAATTAAGTTAAATTTATAGATTATTATTGTAGAAAGCAATCATTTTGTGGTTTGATATATGTAATTAAATTAAATACTATTTGTTCGGTTCTAAAAATTAATAAAAACTCGTGGTTTTAAAACAATAAGTATTTTATTTTATTAAATTTATAGAATTTTATTTAATAATAAGCAAATAGACTTATTTTAATGATGTGAGGCGTTCTTTAAAAAAGTTCCTTCCATTTTTCCCTTTTATAAATAACCAATGGGGTATCTTTACTGTTTTTTTTTTCTATTGGTGCCCTATTTTACTCATTTAAAGTACGCTCTAGCGTGTTTAAATCGCACTTTATGGAACGCGCGTTTTTTAAAGTTACCATGGCAACATCAACAAATAAAAAAAATGTGAAGTCTAAATGTCAACTTTTAACTAAAAATCTGACAGGAATATTTTAAACGACAAATAAAACATTACAAATGTTTTTTCATTTCCATGACAACAAGATATTGTGATGTCACATCACGAATTCATTAATAGTTCTTATTTCCAAATTTTTAATAATAATATCAATATTTATGTTTTCAAAGTGTACCAATAAAAAAAATAGCGTAAAGTATTCGTGGATAACTGGTCTTTAAAACACTTGCTTTATTTCGAGCACTCGGCTACGCCGTCGTGCTCGAAAAATCGCGCGTGTTTTAAAGACCTGTTTATCCACTTATACTTTAATATACTATTTTTTTAATCCCGAAAAAATCACCATGATGGAGGTATGTATAAATTTACGAATAAATTTTCTTGAACATTTTAAAATGTACTATTTTCGATTTGCCGCCCAATTTTTAACGGTATTTTGTAAGTTTGTGAAAATATTCCACTCTGAGCAAATTATCAAATTTCGATTTCCTGATATCTGAGTATTGATGAGTTGAACATTTTCACAGATTTCGAATTAAAAAAATAAATAAAAAGAACACACCAAATATGTCACCGAAACCAAATTTTTTTTTAATTAAAATTATGTCAGCATTCACAGGCTTAAAGTAAATCAAGTACGTCATTATTATTGCATTATTAAAAAGTAAATCAAGTACGTCATTATTATTACATTAATCTTGTATGCCTTGCAAAGTACATTATTTAATTTAATGTGGTACGTCAGCCGGGAAAATTTCTCTTGGAAGGAGGAAACCGCAGAAACCATATTGACTAACAATTTAATTTATTCGTACCTTCATTTATTCATCACTATGAAGATAATTATTGCCAATCACTAAATAAAATCATTGCACATAACTTTATCGTAAATACCCTCTGTTGACGAAACTTTGCATCTCTCACCTATATATGTCCAAGCATTTCATCACCCTTAATTATCATAACCAATTACCTGTCCCTGTCTGACAGTTTGGATTACCTACCTAAATGACAATTGAAACAATTTATATAAACCTCGTCACTCAATATTATGCCAATACATGAAGTGTACCCGTTAAGTGACCCTCAGTGTATATAATATCGAGTCTGCGAGAGAAACAAAAAAGTTTACATGTGCTCACAAAAGACGTGTTTCAGAAGACCAGGGGTAAGTCAGTTCCAAATTCCAACTAAATGTTAACCAGCTTTCCAAGAAGTTGTGTGGATTTGAAAGGTTAATAAGACATATGACTACAGTCCACCACAAAAAATAATTCTCATGAAATGTGTGACCACATTCTCTTTTTAACTCACAACTTATTCGTATTCTTATTTCATATCCAACATGTGATTTGGCCTAACAATTTTATTTATTGATTATACATCCTAATATTGTGTAAACCCTTATTTATAGAAAAATAACAGACGCATTGATAACTGTTACTCAAGTATTATGATAGCATACATAAGAAAGCCCTTAACCACGTAGAATCTCTTGTCCCCTAGCGTAATTGTCTTTGTAAATAAAATACGCAAACACTAGATAATGGTTTAACCATTCCGGGTTAGTGGTTAAGGCTAAACACGGGCATTAAACCCGTCACACGTGTGCTTTACGGGGGTATTAACTGGGTGTCCTCAAACTAAAACCTAAAATAATACGTGAAAGCTCGTTTAACGTTTCCAGTTTTAGGTCCGATATCTGTCGACTAATGATGTTTTAATGTGAGTTTAGACAAGTTTAACAGGAGTTTTGTTACGCCAGTAAGATTTTATTTATCATGCAAACTGGATGATATAGCTTAAGTTTTTAATCGCGTTTTTAATTTGTGAAATAATTTAAACTTACCTCAAAGATAAATTAAAAGATTATTTTTACGCAAATCCGAAAATGGAAACCGAATAATGGTCCCCAACTGCTACCAACCGTCGTGAGCCGTGAGACTATGAAATACCCAATTGGGGTATGCTAAGGTAGTGGAGAGGGGAAGGAGATTGGGAAGAGGAAGGTGCGGAAGTACTAAGCAATTCAGATCTGATCACGAAATACTGTCAAAGCCATTTCATGCAACCTTTAAATTAAGAATGGTGGTCTTACACCAGTGCGATACTGAGAGTATTTGCCACTCTGGAACGTGCCGAAAATATACTATATATCAGTTTAAATAAGTAATTTGTGAAATAACATAAATTATTCAAGTAAAATTTACTTGCGCACGCCGGGATTAGAACACGCGACCTCCAGCTTGCTAGTCGAAAGACCACGTAGGCCGTCGAATAACGTGTCTAGTAAAGATAAACCTTGGTTTTATTGGTGGATATCTTTTATTTTAATACTAATTTGAATATTAATTTAGTACCTAAATGCTTTTTGAACTCAACAAAAGCAAAATCTATATTAGAATTTTATATTATTCTTTATTTCATTCAGTAGATTTTTTTTTTAAATCCATAGTGCTCTGTTTAATAATTCTGTTTCATTTCATAACATACATTAGTTATTAAATTTATAATGCACAGTGATCCAAGTTCTAAAAGATTTTTTTTCAGGAGTGAAGAATTATTCAGAACTTTTGTTTTTTTTTGTGAATAATTAATGCATTGTTTATGAAAAAAGGAGGGATTTAATAACAAAAGCTTTTAAACGTACTCCCATTTTATTACTGTTAGTGCACGTTGTATCTGAAATCTAAACATGACATACATACAAGTGCATTATTTGTTTTAACACGAAACTATGAAATTATTTTTATATTTATTTGTGAAAACCGTTGATTCCAACAAAATTTCACAACATTTACAATTAATAATATACCTACAAGTACATTAATCAATCATATTAATTTATTACACCAGTTACGATGATACATCGTATCTCGAATTCTTTGTCTTTTGACTTAAACATGTATATCTCTAAGGGAAGTTGGTTTAAAAGCGTATTCATTCTCCCCAGAGACATGAGCATTGGTAGGTTGGTCTTGCTTCTTGGAAAAATAAAAAGCTTGTTTTGCTTAGCTCCGGTGAAGTTATCGGGGACATAAAACATAATACGCTCCACAACATCAGGATTGAAAATGTGTCCGTTGAGCAGCTTTTGTGCTACTAACAGCATTGCAATTTTTCTCTTTACGTCCTAGCATTCCTGCGAGAAAGTTAGGGGGATATAACAAGGGGTAGTATAAAAACTCTCGTATGTGAAGATATCGAATAAACTTTCTTGCACCTTTTCAATATCATTTGAGCGTAAGGCATTATTATAATGATAACATGGCATTTATAAAGCGCAGTTTAGTGTCATTTCACTTCAAGTGCGCTTAACTATAACAAACTTAAAACGGTAATTCAGCGGTGGTCATGTTCTTAAAATTATTCCTACAGTGTGCCTCACTCAATACAGATCTAATATTATAACACTAAATAAACTGTTTATACAAAGTGATGACAAAACTTAGAATAACAATAACAGCAGGACAGGATAAAACAATAATATTACAACTAAAACATAATATAAAACAGGAGACAGTTTGTACTCAGAAATGAGAATCTTCTGAGCAGACATTTTAAAAAGGTACAATAAGGAGGCAACCGAAACCAGACAATTACTTGAAGTTTTAGAACATGGCTTATTATAAAATATTGAATATGGAAGCATCTTCGGGTACCCATATTACCGAGCCACTCTTGAAAATGCTATGAACCAGAATAAAATAAAACATTTTTTGACTGCATTATATAAATGCCTCCAGTTACGTAAACTATATAATGTACACATTTATACTCATTATAAGCATATTATATTTTATGGAACTCATAGATTATCATTACAAATGTCTCCAAATCAAAAATTACTGCTAGAAAAACACCCAAAGTTTTTCAGAGCATGTTCTCGTTTCCCACGTTCTCCTGCCTCACGATTTTTTCAATATTTAGCAAAGTGTTGGTATTTGTGCCAATGTACTACCAATTCCTTGCTCTACCATAGGGTGATAATCTATAAAGCATTCAGTAGAATCAGTAGGCAAAATGAAATATACTTTCGTCAGGGAATGTTTCCGATACTGACATTGTAACACGACGACTCCATGTATATGGGCGTTGCAGATGTTTAAACATGACATTGTTTTATGTACATTGAATGTTTAATGCCACTATAAAATCAACATAAAACATGTTATTGCCTGTACTGATAAGGTTTTAAAAAGGATATTAAAACCCTTTCACAATTTGATTAACATTCGAATGTCGTATTGGAGTGTATTGTCCAATGCACATAAACAAATATTAAAATATTTTTTTAATGATAAACTAATGTTTATGAGACAAGGTTTTTATGCATAGCACAAAGAATAATTAAATATTAAAAGTAATTATTCGCCTGTAATTTCAATACAAATTGAAAATATCTCCCGAGTAAAAATAAATGCCGCCGACGGGAATTGAACCCGCGCCTTCTGATTTCCGGTCAGATTGATTTCTCTGGACCACTGAGCCACGTCGGCTTACTTTACAGGTGGAAAAATTATAATAAGCAGTAATTTTTCATTAAAGTACTAGTACATATTGAATTATTTGGCGGGTTGGAAATAAGCCGACGTCGCTCAGTGGTCCAGAGCGTCTGACCGGACATCAGAAGGCGCGGGTTCAATTCCCGTCGGCGGCATTTTTTTTACTCGGGAGATATTTTCAATTTGTATTGATATTACAAACGAATAATTATTGCTTATTTTTGCTGTCTCATGAAATCTAAATATTTCCAAGATTGGAAGAAGGAATGCAACAAATACGTATTACAGAAAAATTACCACTCAACTGTCAACTTCAAAATAAAATGCAGCATTCGTGGATAGAACTTAAACTCTGCGAAACCCTTAACACTGAAAAGTGTGAACATCAAAACTTTTACATACCTAACTAGTTATTTACTTTCAAGATCGTCCCCTTTAAAGACAATATACAGAATTGAAGCGTTGCTTGAAATGACTTAAGGTACTTGAGTTTGGTGGCTCGATTGAATAAATATGTATTTCTTAATAATAGTTTTACCATCTTCTTCCCACTTTCTTCAGACTCACAATACAACCCAATCATAGGAGATGCTCCGGGAGTTAGGGCTCATGTGCGGTTTTCATATTCAAAACAAATTTAAACACAAAACAGTACGCGATAATGGAATATTACTTGCGTGTAAGTTTTTGAAATGGAATAATTCACACGTTAGAGATTAAAAGCATACAATTAATTATGATTATATCAGTATAAATATTATGTTTTGAAAGGAGTGACACAAGTGTCTTGTTACATCATCTAAATACATAATTACAATTAGGTACCTACTACTCCTAATTCAATAGAACAATTAAGGTATTTATAAATTTACAAAAACACCGTCTTTATCTCGATATAATTACGTAGTTAGTAAAAAAAGGAAGAAAAGTTTCTCATTAATTACGTTAAAAACGATAGAACATTCCTCAATTTACAAAGTGAAAATTTTTAAATAAAAATGGCTTCTTAGAAAAGTTTCATGATGAAACTTTTTACAAGGAGAGTCTCAATTGAATTTCTCCTTTATTCGTCTAATTTTATTGAAGAATTAATTATTAGAACCTTGAATCACGTTTGAAAGTTCGAACCTTTTCTTGATAATTAATGGTAATATTTGAAAACAAAATCCATGACGCCGTTTCCTCGCAGGGGTATTTGGATCAGACTTTGTATGTTGGCAAGAATTAAGGGATAAAAAACCCATTTTTTACTAGCCGACAAAACGGAAATTAAATCATCAATTTTGCGCTCCGAGGAGTAAGTCTTCTTTATAATTTCCGAGCCGAAATCATAATTTTAACAATTCCGAAACTTATTCCTTAACTAAAATAAATTGATAATATTTTTGTTTCCGGATATTCTTGCATCGCTTTGTAAAGAAGACATTCCCTCATTTGACTTTTGGCTGAGAAAAATCCTCTCTCTATTTTACCATGTATATTTACAGTATTTAATATAAATCTGAATGCGTTTGTTGCCCCCTTATTTTATGCATAGAATGGATTTTTTACGACTCTCAGATATATTTACAGTTAAAATCGACTTTAAATTTTATGTTAATCAATCCCAATAAGCTAATAGATTCCTGGAAAATCCTCAAGGGATAGATAAAAATATTAAGCAGGAAAAAATCCCTAATAAAATTTTAACTAAGCATCGCAGAGTCCAAAATACTCGACTTAATTATTACTAGCATAAATTAAAGTGGAATGGAAGTCTTTCAAAATTAAATTAAATTTGTCAATTTTGTTCATGGCAAATATTTAATAAATATATTTTCTACTGCTATACATTTTACTGATTAGCTTACTACATGCACAGAGAAAAATGGGTATCGTTAATTTATTGAAAATCTCTTCAAATTATTAGTAATGCGGTTAAAAACGGAATTGCAGGCCGTTTTCTGATAAACCTGTGGCAAATTTTCTTTATATTGGAATACGTGTTCATGCACCCGCCGTTGCCTTGATAATATACAATGACGAAATGCCAAAATATTAGGATAATTATGAACACGTGTTCCGACATCATGATAATACATTCATATTTTACTAATAGATTCTTAATAAATTAGCAACATTTAATATTAGTCATTTTCTCGGTATGGACTTGAAAATTTTATAAAAAGATTCCCAAGTTGAAACCTAAGAAAACAATAATTAGGAAAAACATTCAGAATATTCAGTTTCAAAAAGAATGAATTTTTTGCTTAGATGCCTCAAATAATCTATTTATTTGTTTTCTATTATAATAAATGAACGTTTATATTATTATTATAAACGAACATTTATTATCTGCACTTGGTATAATATTATGGACCAGATTCAGATTTTTGGCAAGTTATGCGAGGAAAATATTTATATTCCCATAAATTATCTTACCCTTTGAAAACGGCAAATTCCGAAAAAATTCCGAATTGTGATGAGCCTAACTAGTAAAGCTCTTAGTTGTGACCCTCGAGGGCTGGTAGACTTACTGGTGTATGCTCGTATGAAAGTACCCCACGTTAATTTCTGAATGTTTCCCCGACAACGGTTCCGTTCCCGAAATTAGATATATGTTTTTTGTCAGGATTTTTCAAGGACTAACAAATAAAAATTTAAAATAAACAAGTTATTTTATTTTCCACATCACACATGAACAAGCACGTTTGAATTGTGAAACAACCTTCCGAGAATTCAATGTCCTGTGTTGAACATAATATCTAATGTACTACATCCTGCTCTACATACCTACTCTACTCCTGGCGTTCTAAACACTTATTTCTTATGACATTTAAATTACAATAGTTTATTTAAATGCATAGTTGTAATTCATTCGTCATGAAACTTATAATATATCAAAAACTTAATAAGTTGGGCGGGAACTGTTTCTTTTCGAACAAAATAAGAAACAAGTTCGATAATGAACTTGAGTTATATATAAATATGCGAACAGCCAAGTTTCAATCTTGAATGTTCGCTAACCTAAACAATAAAACGATACAACTCACTTGACAATCAAACCAAAACCACGTTCCACCCCATTGTATATGGTAATGTTTCATGTCACTCGTATTATGTGATAAATGATGTATTCGGGTTAATTTATTGCGCTTCACATTACACAAAGTGGAAATACATCACATAACTCGAGATATTGGCGATAGGTAACACTCATCATCATAAGCAATGGTAGCGTAGACAGATATGTTTTTTAAAAAGAAAAACAAACATTCCCGGATTATGAATAACCTTAGCAAGTTGAGGATTTGAATCAACGACGTGTCGCGTCGGTGAAATCCAGAGGCGATGCCAACTTAGCCACTGAATATTGTCGTAATTTAAAAAAAATAATTCTCACCTAGTCTTACGGCCATATTAATATAACTTTTAGTTAATGGTCCATGTATTAAAATAATTAATAGATACTACCGACAAAATTTCTACATTCCGTAAGCTGACAAAAATCTATTGTTAATGGGAAATTAGTTAAATATGCTTATTTATTGTAACATTGTTAGTTTGGTTGGGATGGACCTGAAAAAGTTTGAAAACACTAGAAAAAAATATAACTTAAATATGGATTATGGGAAATTCGAACCATTCTGGCTCATTGTCTCTCTTCACTCCTGGCGTGACTTGTAGGTGCACTAGAAAGCTAATATTATTAATAATGGAATTTCTGATTTTTTTGTGGCTGAAAATGATTTTTTTTTTTTTCTAAAAATCGATTTCTTGTATGAATATTTTCAGGATATTTCAGTTTAGCCGTGCTGCACGGATTTTCTGAAAATCTTCATACAAAAAATCATTTTTCGAAAAAAAATATAAAATCGTTTTCAGCTATAACGACATCAATAACGACATTTCTTGTAATATTAGCACTCTGGTAACTCAACTGCCACTGGATATGTGTAGTTTCTACTCGTGATCGAATGCAGCTAGCTCGCAAGATGTCAATGTGTTTGATAAATGAGGGATTGGTTGGATCTGGGACTGACTATTCAAGCAATGATAGTTTCTGTGGCATCTATTTTCATTTCTCTTAGAAAAGTGATTATCGAAAATAATTCACATTGGAATGCATTTCACGTGCAACATTGCTTCGACATCAACGAATAATTAGGTTTTATACGTTTGCACACAGTTACAATTTTATCGATGCATAATGATAATCCCACAGGACTCTATCAGAACATCGCCTTGCACCGCAGTGGGAAGGATAAATTCATACGCCCATCACTCCTGGACTTACTGATTCCCAGAACTTCCTCTTCTTTCTTTCCTCTTTCATAAATCTCCCTTATATAAATTAAGACCACCATTCAGAATCAAAAATTTTGCGTTGCTTAAACTGGCTTTATCCGCGTAGATCTGAATTTTCATCGACATAGATAATACCCTACCTATTTCTACCCATCCCCTGTCCCTCAGAATCCGTTCAGACCCATAACACGGGCTTACTGTCGGGTTTTGAACTCCACGACCTGTCGGAAAACTGAAAACTGTTGCAACATCATGTCATCGTACTCTGATTTTAGAGCCATACTAAATGCAAGCAAAGATTTTGATGTAATGAGGCGTTAGTTACTGTGTTTGAGGCATGACTTATACGCATAACGATTGCACCTACTTGAATTTTGGCTTAATGAAATGACATAAAATTTTATACATCATCAAAAACGATTCAAAGCCCAAAGTAGAACAAATTATAATAAGCAATAATTATTAGCCTGCAACCCAAATATCAATTGAAAAAATCTTCCGAGAAAAAAAATAAATACCGCCGACGGGAATTGAAGCCGCACCTTAATTTTTTTTTTAAATAAGCCGACGTAGCACAGTAGTTCCGTGCACCTGGTCGGCAATCATAAGTTTTGGGTTCAATTCAGTCAAATTATTGGAAGATTTTTTCAATTTATGTTTGTGTTTCAGGCAAATAATTATTGCTTTTAATAATTCGATTCCATGACGTTTGATCCCCCAACAGTTGTTCCCCAGGACAGTTGACCCACAGGATAGTTGATCCTTCTGCCAGTTGATCTCTCGAACAGTAACCCCTCAGGATAGTTGATCCTTCTGACAGTTGATCTCACGAATACTTGATCCCCAAACAAATATATTTTTTCTTCAATGGTTTTAAAATGACTTTATGGCGTATATTTATTTATTGTGAATTTATTTGTGTTGTATTTTCTCCTTGGTAACGTAAGTATATAGAGAGAGTGTACGAACGTGTTACTTAAGTTCATTTCAAACCTACAGGCGTATGAAGTACAAATCTAGTATTAAAATGTTTTTGCTGATAATAAAGCCGTGTCTTCGAAGAAGTATGCAGAGAGGATATACCACCGAATATGTGCAGTCCACATATAGAAAATACACTTTACCTACCTACATATGATATAACTAATTTTCCTCGAGGGGAATACAGAGAGGATATACCGCCGAATAAGAAAAGACGAAGAAGAGTTGACTTAGGAAAAATACAAGTATTCTAGGGATCAACAGGCAGAAGGATCAACTGTTCAGCGATCAACTGTCGGCGGATCAAGATTTGAGTCACCATTAAAAACATATAAAAGCTATTATAATCGTATTATTTTTAAATTAGGCAGGATGCTTACACAAAGCAAATTTGTTGTTATCTGACTACATGTAGGTTTATTAAAACAGAACTTTTCCTTGTATTGTCACAACTTTCATACAGTGAGTTATGTAATAATCATATTACAATATTTGAGTTCAAGTAATGATAGAGTATGCCATTAGTACCATGAATCAACACCCTATCCAAAACTCCAGATGGGTAGTAAGTTACCTGTGCTGACTAATTGGTGCCTGATTGCAAATTATCTGGATTCAATTGAGACACACGCCTTCCGTGCGAACGATAGGTGATTTATTAGCCTAATTAGGTTTGTAGGGCAGATACCTAGAGATAATTAACGTTAACCACGCTAAAGATTAGATACGTTTTAATGATATAATATGTGCCATTTATAAATGCTTTTAGTGCAATCAGCCACATGCGAGGACTTGAAAGGTAGATTTAAAAAATATTTTATGTGCGCTTGTTCGTAAAATATTATTTGAGACCCTTACAAATCATTATCTTCAAATTATTAAATATTGTTCATCAATTATGATGTTTTAAGTATAAATATATATATATTTTGATACATTTAGCTAAGAATTTAGATACTTTAGAAGTTATCATGGTATAAATAACCAGCTAGTGCAAGGGTAGGCAAAGAGTATAGATATAATTTTTGTTATTTGTTTTTGGGGTGTTATGCCGTGTTGCGCTAACTCCTTCTTCAGCCAACGTTTCGGACAGCATTGCAGTGTCCATCATCAGGGGAGATGTGTTATTTTGCTGTCCGAAACGTTGGCTAAAGAAGGAGTTATCGCAACACGGCATAACACCCCAAAAACAAATAACAAAAATACTTTTGGCCGTGAAAATCTTATATCTTAGTATAGATATAAGTTGACGCAAGTATTTTATTCAGTTTGTAGTGCCACTACTTCGAGGAATGCTCTCAACTACTTCGTTTATTTTTCTATACGTCAAAATAATAGCTATTTTTATAGTTCACATGCATTTGCTTCAATTGTAATCAGGTACCTAAAATGTTTGCATTAATTTAAATGTCTTTCAAAATAACACAAGTATTTTGGGTTAATTGCGATGAAGATATTTAAGAATTAAAAATACGCATTTTGGTTGTGACTATCTGTAATTCCGATTTCCTAGAAGTTGGATTTATTTTGAATTTAGGTGTCATTTTCAAAATTCGTACTAATTTTGGGAACAATTCAGAAAAACTTGAAAATGAGTTGTTATTTTATTAAATATATATATTTTATTTTTTTCTGAATCTTATTATCTTGATGAATGATTCATTCACTTGCATTTGCTTGATAAATTGACGAATTGCAAAAATTTTAGAATTTTCATGAAAATGTTTTCCATCATCATGATATATTCGTCTTTACTAAAAGTTTATTAGGAAAACTGTTAATTCATTCGTTAAGGCCTGCAATCCCGTTTTTAATTGGTTTACCAATAATAAGAAAAGATTTTTTTTGATAAATTAGCAATACTCATTTTTCACCGTGTTATTACACATACATATGAAAATACTCATAATGTAAGCATTGCTTCAATGGCACACAGGTTAACTAAAAAGTAAGCACCTATTAGGTCATTTATTCTAACAAAACAACACAACAAGTATTTTGAGTTTGTCTATCTACTTAACAGACATAAACTTATATTTTTGCCATCAAAGTATAAGTATGAAATGACACCATTGTACTAAAGCATGTCAATACAAATACAGAAACTATAGCAAATCATGTGAATAACTTCTTTGCAAATATAGGAAAAGTTTTAGCGAACCGTAAATTGCATAACACAAACACACTAACACAAACAAATAGATCAAATATCAATAAAAAACCGACACAACACAGATTTACAATAAAAACAACCTCGGAAGAGGAAATTGACAAAATAATAAACACATTAAAAAACCGAATTGCTCCTGGATTAGATGAGATAACAACGGATTGCATTAAGATATTAAAAAATGAAATTTTGAAACCTATAACACACTTAATCAACCTTAGTATAACACACTCCTGCTTTCCTAGTACTCTTAAAAAAGGACTAGTTATCCCCATTTATAAATCCGGAGACAAAATGGAAATAACTAATTATAGACCAATCACCCTGTTAAACTCGCTATCAAAGATTTTCGAAAGAGTATTAAAAAACCAAATTATAAAATACCTTGAAGAAAACAAATTAATCTCGGATAACCAATGTGGATTTAGAGACAAAATAGGCACAAAAGAAGCTTTGGCATGTACAGTAGATTATATACATAGCAACTTAGATCAAGGGTACAAATGCATAGCGATATATCTAGATTTAGCTAAAGCCTTTGACTCAATCTGCCACAATTCACTTTTAAAAAAATTAGAAAACATGGGTATCAAAGGCAAGGAACTTCAACTATTAAAAAGTTATATGAGTAACAGAACACAACAAGTCAAAATTAACAACCATACTAGTAAACCACTGCCGATTACATATGGAGTTCCACAAGGAAGCATACTAGGGCCCGTTCTTTTTACTATTTACATAAATGAACTTTGCAGCATGAAAATAGATGGTGAAATAGTTAGCTATGCTGATGACACAGTTTTACTTTTCAAATCTAAGGATTGGAATAATGTATATAACATAGCGAATTTGGGAATCTCGCAAGTCAAAACATGGCTAGACTCAAACATACTTACACTTAACATATCAAAGACAAAATTCACAACATACAGTATAAATAGCACGGGACAGCCAAAAAACAATACAAACACCATAAAAATACACGAATGTTTAAACACCAACATCTGCGATTGCCCTCCTCTAGAAAAAACAGATCAAATAAAGTATCTAGGAATCGTAATTGACCATAACCTTAGATGGATACCTCACATCAAACAAATCACAAATAAACTTCTCAAAACAATACACATTTTCCTTAACATAAGAAACATATATAAAATAAAACAATTGAAAACAATATATTTTGCACTCTGCCAATCAATAATAGAATATGGAATTATTGCTTGGGGAGGAGCAAAAAACTCGGCTATCAATTACATAGAAACCGCACAGAAAACGAGCTTAAAGGTAATACTAAAAAAACATAGACTGACCGATACAGACCAAATATTCAACAGCTGTGACGTACTAGATATACGCCAATTATACATTAAAACTCTACTAAACTACATTTTTAACAAAAAAAAAAAATTTCAACACACACAAAATAACACTAACAGACCAGTTAGACAAGCGTACAAAGAAAACATTAAAACTCCAACAGTAAATTCAACCTTTGGACAAAGACACTACCAATACCATGCAATAAAAGCTTTCAACAGTCTAAAAATTGAAATTAAAATTGAGGAAAATAAAAATAAATTCACACACAAAATTACAAAATGGATTAAACAACAAAAAAGACAATATTACCAAAATGTCATAGCATAAAATAAAAATAAAACCTACACGTAACACACAAAACCAACATAAACACACATCACTCACAAACACACAAGATTATTTTCATTGTATTATTTTTTAATTTTAAATGTATTATTATGTATTTTTATTTTTAATTTTAAATTTATTATTTTCTTTTCAAATTTACTATCTTAGATTTTCATATTATAAAATGAAGGCCTCAGCACGGGCAAGCCACCCAGTGAGGCCTACATTACTGGAAAACATAAATTGTAACAAAATAATGTACCAAATAAATAAAAAAAAATAAAAAAAAGCTATGAATCCCGAAAAATAAGGTCCGGGAATCGTAAAACACTATGCGATATCCATTTGAACCAATCCAATTAACAGTGGCTGACCAGTTCAATCTCGTAGCTTGGTAAGAACGTCATTCTCCCCTTGATATAATATATTTCATATTATCAGACAAATGCAAAAGATCCTAGAAGGGTACTTATTTACTGACAAACACTCGATTGGCTATGGATATTGAGAGCTTCAGCATGGTTAGAAGGAAATAAATACTTGTACGTGTTCTCGTATATATTTTACTCTTTCCTTCAGCCCTTTGCAATATTTATGGTGTGCTTCGGATATTTTTGAGAGCTTTCTATTTGATCTTTCATCTTATGATTTCTAGGAATGCAAAACATTCCATGATAGTAGTGTCGTTTAACGTAAAATAGACCAGAAAATGTTTTTTCACAAAAGGAATGATATTTTTTTCTGATTAATAGGTATAAAGAAAAAATGTTATGCTTTATACCTATTATTTTTCTGATTAATAGTTATAAAGCAAAACTATTCTTTAATTTATTCTGAGAAGTTATATGATTTCTCTGTGCAAAGACGCGTATTCATTTTAATAATACAAAAGGGTTCAATATCGTTACGAATGTATCCACAATTGATGTAGAAAAAGGGAGATAAAATATGATCATATTTTGGGAGAATTTGAAACATAATAAAATGGTCGGAGAATCAAGAGGTTTTCTTATCATGTTCTAAGTATCATTGTTCTCGTAATAACCACGATTGAAGAATATTAATATTTATCGATCCGTGAGAAAAAGTTATTGTTTTATAAAAAAAATTTTTTTTTTTTTTTATTTGGTACATTATTTTGTTACAATTTATGTTTTCCAGTAATGTAGGCCTCATTGAATTATCTTTTAATTACGTCTGTATCTGTGTTTCATCCTTAAATAAATTAAAAAAAAATTGTAAAACTCCATTTAACAACAACATTGAGCTAATTCTAGAACGTTTTAAATAGTTGTTAAGCACGTAATGCAGTTGATTTGAGTCGCGTTATCTTTTATCAGGTTCAAATTTACCGCTTTTAATTTAATAAAACAGTCTATAATGTCAGAAGATAATTGAAATTATTATTGTATTGTATCGAAAACGAAGCATTTTATCGCCATTTCAAGAAGTTTTACGTAAAAATGGTAGGTGCAATCTTGATGCCATAAGCGAATCAATTTCTCACATATTATTATTTAAATATGACATTTAATTGATATATTTTAAAATATTTTTTGGAGTTATAGACACTCGTGAAGATCACAGTCATCTAATTTCAGTTAAAACATTCATTAAAACAAAAAAGACAACATTAAAACATCTCACAAAGAACCTCAGATCAGCATACAAAACTACTCAACACAAAACTGTATGGCAACCTCTTCTAATTATTTGCAAAGTACGTATGTAACAGAAAGAGATGCACAGAGATGTTCAGTTATTAGATTATAAAAACTTACACAGTTCGACGTTAGATTTCGTTCGACCAATCATGAAACGTTTACGCAGTAGGTATAGCTTTTAAATCACTTTCATAAAAGAGAGTTAAAATATTTATATTTATATTCAGAATCGGTTTTTTTGATGTACATGAACTTATTTTTCAAATTCCCTACTAAAGCTAATAATTACGTTAAGCTTCAAATCTCTTTTAGTCAGTTACAGACCATATATTCCATAGCAGTTCATTTCAATAATGTAATCTCTTCGCGGAACAAGTTTTACTTATATATATACCATTATACGCGGAACTAGTTTAAATAAATTATTCCAAAGCAACAACTTCACCTTCCTCTCCCCCATCTCTTTCTCCTCACCTCTTCAGCCTCAAAGTGATGCCGTAATCTGAATAGCTCCGAACTGGGAGCTTTTGCAATGTTCACTTAAAAAACATAACTCATGATAGAAATAAATTATTGCGTTACTGAAGTCAGCGCTCACTTTTGGGTTGTGCATAAAAAAATGTGGCCCATAAAATGAATTAAAAGCAATAAAAAAAATTTCACCTCCATTTTAATTACAAAACATTAATCAACTTTAGAACATACCCATTTCTTGAAAGGTTATATCAACGCCTGCTATTTCACCTTTAAAAAAACATATAATGTTTTTTTTATAGTCTGTCCTTGGGTAAAGTCTGTAAAAGTTTCATTATGAATGTGCCAAGCACGTGCTAGGGGCAGAAGCTTAACCCGGCCGAGAAAGTGGAGACACTTGACACTCTGCAGACTTTACAGAATACACACTAAACAGACTATACACTATTCACTACACAAAACACAGTGTTCAACGTATAACCAGCACTTATCCGGCGCTTACGTGAAAGTATTTTCTTCACATAGCAGTCTACGTAAATCCACGTGAATTTACACGACGTAAAAGTGATTTAGAACCTTGAGATTAATACTAAAAGTGTATACGATAAATTTTATCATTTGAATTTGTTGATAATGTTGAGTTATTTACTTGCTTAAGTAAGGGTGCTTGGAGAATTTGGAAAAAAAGATCAAATGCATGGAGAGATGAGAGTATATTTATGTATTTTTCTCTGTCTCCATAAAACGGCTATACACCCATTTTTTTACAGAGAAGATTACAAATTTCGAATATACAGTAAATGAAAAATGGTCATGGGGGCAGTTTTACTATTTTGTGACGTACGTTAAAATGTAGTTGCTAAATTGCCTATTACCGAAGTCCTCGCTTTCGAAGCTTAACAAAGTGCATGAGATCTCATACGAATATATTTGTTAGGTGAGTGGTGGTGCGCAAATCCTTCGTTCGCAATTGTGCGGGGTTGGTTGCGGTAAATGCGATAAAGACTTAGACAAAACAAAAACGAATTGAATTTGCCTTAGTGTTTGCAAGAGGAAATGAGTGGAAAAGGCCAAAGACTTACCCTGGTCTCGTCCTCTGTAGCCGCTGGTTCCTTTGCACTTATCAGCTTGCATACAATTAAGGGCAATTCCCTTTTAACATTCGTTCACTCAACACAAAACAAAACAGTGACATTCACTGCTGCGGGTAAAAACGTTTCACTGAACGATGTGTGCTCCAAAACAATCACAGCCGAGTTCAACATATATGCGGGTATTCACAAGATGACACGAATGTTCGCGGACCAAGATGCAACGATAACAATGATACTTGCCGTTTGGCCGGGTCAAGGAAAGGGGACAAGGGGCAAAGGGGGGGTGAAGGATACACATTTTAAGGCTATTCAATTTTAAAACCTCACGCGCAACTAGTGAGTATAAACTCTTTGAACATAGGTTGATTGAGTATAGTTTAGGGATTAAAGGATGGATACAGGAATGGAAAGTATGTATATTCTCGTATACGCAGGTAACGCATAAACCTCTTGTATTCTTTATTTTCCTAGGATTTGGTTTTATTCAAAAGAGGTCCAAATAATGGAACCACATTATAGGATATGTTGAATAAGTGCTTCATGCGAAAGAAAATTTTAAAAAGTTATTAAGAACGTCAGACAGTCGGAACGTTTGGACAGGGGAACTGAGTTAATCGCCCAAATCCAAAGTTAAGTCCGGTCAATAGAAAAAACAAGTAAAATAGTGGTCTATGACACAGGTGACGTTGGTACCTACAAATATAAATGAAGCTACGGGTATCTTATGAAAGAGTTAAATTATGTTAGGTTAGTTTATGAAAATGGTGAGATATTAAACATTGAAAAGTGGAATCGTCTTCCGATGTAATCTCCTATTATAGGTTATCTATCATCAATGTAAATTTCACCATGCAGACTGCAGCTTAAAGCAAAATACATTTTTAAGTACTTTAAATAAATGAATATTGATTGAGCAATGAAATTTTTTTCTCCACGCAAATTGAGTTTTGCTAGTCTTGCAAAATAGTAATCATTTTTCAATATGAATAAATATCCAAATAATTGTTTGCACCAAATAAATATAGAAAGTTTACAAAAATATTTGTATATTTTCTCATGTAGGCATTCTCGTGTGGATGAAGTTTTATAGGAAAGAAAGTTAAATACATTTTAAAAGCGATGTGGTCCTATTAAAACCTTTTTTTGGTGGGCTTATAAAATTAAAATAAAACATGATAAAATTATCAACACGGCACCATTTCACAAATCGGTATTACCCATTCCGTGGTACAACCAAATCAATTTAAGTACTACGCAACATAACATTTTAGTCAATATAATTTGAAGCCAACCATATTTTTTAAATTGTGTTCATAAACTAACCAAACACATTTTTTTTTTAATATTCGATTGGTTGATTGGTTTTAAAATGAGAAAATGCTTAGTTCTTACCCCTCTGTAATTATTATTATTAGTAATTGAAATTGTCTAAAATGGCATGAACATAAGTGCAAATTCGAGGTTTTTAAAACAGAAGAAGGATTTGGACAACGTTGGAAGCAAGTTTTTGGTGTTTTTTGTGAACATAACCTCGTTGAAAAGTTAAAAAATAGGAAATTTACTAGCTTTGGATTGCTTAATATCGTTTTCAGTACTCGTTAGTTTTGTAGTGGTCACAAATACATCGAGGTATCACGGTTGAACTGACTATATTGTGTTGTTTTGTGAGCTCATTTGCAGAGATACAGAGGTAATTGATCGGTCATCCCGTTCTCCTTTCTTCCAAACCTCGTTCTTTCCTACACGTACGATTTCTTAACTTCAACAACCACCATTTCATTTCGGCTCGTTTAAATTATTTACGTAAGTATAGTATAGTAAGCAGTTTTGAATTCAACACTGGCTATGTAAGAGTTTCTATGTGACAATATTCGAATTTAAATTATCGTGAAAATTATTATATTCCCTTTGAGATAAAAGGAATCGCAGCTAATTGAAAAATAATAAATGCAATTGTTATAAACGTCTTCACAGTTTTCATATTACGTTAACTGTCACATATTTTCCATCTAGATCTTCCTAGTTTCAAAGCTTGACGTATAAAAGACGTAAACACTCCAATGAATTTTAATCCATTCGTTAATACTTGTCAGTTCGTTGAAAACAATTGCAAAATTTCTCTTATTTCTATTGCTAGTATTTCCTTCAATACTTTTCTTTCCTACAGAGAACACGGTGAAAATAAAGACTTAACTATAACATATATAAATACTTTAGTGTGGTAGCTTAATTCAATATTTATTTTGGTAGTACATTCTAAAATAAGTTTTTCTAGTATCGTTTTACAAATTGAACGTGATATCTTTCTACGGTACGTAACCAGATATTATATTGAGTTAAAAAGGGTTCGATAACGTTGTTAGTGAATAAAGTTCTAGTTGTTTCTCTGGCGCGTTCCTAAGCCCCTACGATAGTTTTATTTCGCGTTTTACTTCTTGTTCTGCTTACCCTTATAATGTTATTCTCCTGAATAACTAATTTACCCTGGTTTTTCACAAAGCTATCAACTGAATATTGTTAAAAGAATTAAGTTAACAGTTCACATAATCGTGAATTCATTTACTTTTATGTTTAATTTGTATTAGAATATTATGATTAAAATAAAAATTAATTTTCCTTAAAATTTAATTGTGCACCATATAAATCCATTGTTTAAGCACAATATTAATAATAAAACTAAACTATATTAAGAAAATGCATAACCACGACACTTATGCGACAGTGGTATGCATTTTGATCATACTGAAAGAACGAAACTCTAGAAAATCTTGTCTTGGCACACAATCTCCTTAATTCGTACATCTTTCTCTGTAACTATTCCAAACATGATCCGACTTCGAAGTTTTTGATTTATTTTAAGTGATCATGTCTACCTGAGAACGTGAGATATCGCCTTTTTAATTTTTCACTCTTTTCTCTTTCCATTCGCTGTAAGTGTCCAAACCACGTAATATTATTTATTTTATGATTGAAAAAAGGTTAACTAAATTCCATAAAAATAAATGAAAATATCATTTTTAAAATATTTTTTGTATTTAATCACACTAGTGAAATTCAAATACTAACAGTTATCCTCGTAATGGTATGCAAAACCACGATCCCATTCAGGCCGTGGGTATAAATCATCAATTTTTTTACTTACCTTTGTTAGCAAAACGATTAATTTATTCATCGAAACCCGGTTTTTATTCATCGAAAATTCGTAAACTGACGGTTAACACTGGAGTGGATGATTAATTTCGAGATCGAAAAGATGTAAAAATTTCTTCCGATTTGTTTACTAATACGTTAGATAGGTAAATATTAATCATATTTTTTTATAGTGATTTATTTTTGAGGTATTTATGTCCTATTGCGCTACCTCCTTCTGGCCGTGAAAATTTCAAATTATATCTTTTTTACTGTGCTTTTTTACATTACAATAATTTACAAATATAGATATTTCGAGGCTGATTGCGAAAAAATTAAAAAAATTTAACGAAAACTGCCCAACTCAATTGAGAAATTATTTCTCGTGTTTGAGTTGGGGAGTGTTTGGAGTCATTATGGTTTATAGGTTGTAAAATTTCACTAGTTGATGTAGCTAAAAAATAACAAATAGTTATAAAACTAGATGATAAATTTGATAACACAATATAATTAAGAAAATAAGAAATTTAATTACAAACTAAAAAATATAACTTAAATAATATAATAGTTATTAAACTTAGAAAAAAAATAAGATATAAAAATAAAAATAAAAATGTACTTATTAGGTACGAAATAATAGAAGGTAGGTACAGTACTGGTTGTAAATTGTTCAAAGACCGAGCTGGCAATCTTGTATGAAATGGGTACTTAATAAAATGCAACAACAATAAACGCATATTAGGAAGCGCATAATATAACTTTAGAGGATATGTAAAAAAAATTACATTTTGTTTAATTTTTTTTTAATTAATCATTAATCAATTTTCCTAAATTCATTACGTGAAATAAAATTAATTAATCAATAAAAATTACAAATGAGTAATAATAAACAATTATTTGAAAAATGTATCCAATGAAATTAAAACTTGTGATTACCGTTGGGTTTATCTAAAAGTTGTTTGATTTGTGATTTGAAAGTTTTGTAATTTTTTTCAGTTTCAATTTTATCCGGAAAGGCATTAAAAAATTTTATACCTTGATAAGTATAATGGTGTTGACCAGCACTAGTTTTACATTTAGGAATTTCTAAGTTACCACGTGATCTACATATATTTTTGTTTTATATGTCCACAAAAAGATTTTAACATAGCAATCCCTAAGATATTACACTACTCTGTAAATATAAATAATAATCTTCACCCCAGGGCGCATACGATGCCATGTTCTCCTCTCAAACAAAGGGTAAAAACACTATCTTGTTAACACGAGATAATATTCTAAAATAAAGTCAGAATCTTAACAACGTAAGTGAAGCAGCCGTGGATAAAAATATACCACGTTCGGCTCTAGTCTATTGGACAGACCTGCGGTTGAATTTTCCGTTTAAAATATTTAAAATAAAGTGGGAATCTTAACGATATGTGATGAAGACGTGTAAAGACAATATTCGGTGCGCGGCCCGGCGTAATGGACGGACCGACATTTGACTTTGCCCTGGCAGGCCTATAAAATCGATCTTTCCGTGGGGTTTATTTTAATTATTTATCATGAAGGTATTACTAAAATCTCAAATGTTTCTAGAGGGATCCCTCGGAAAGTTACAAATCCATCGTCTAGAAAAATAAATGTGGTGCTGACCGCTAATTTTATAGTTATAAACTTTTATAAAATTTTCAAATTGTTTCAAATGAAATATTTTAATGGTTAGGTCCTATTTTTATTAATCTTAAATATAAATATCTTACATCCGTAGGGATCCCTCTAGAAACATTTAAGATTTTAGTAAAACGATCATCAGAAATAATTAAAATGTGAGCATCGAACAAGCCCCCCATTATAAGAGTCTTATGTCTTCTTAATACAAATCCACTTTTTGTGAAATTGAAAAATAAATAATAAATGATTATGTACCTAATTTGCCCGAGTTTTTCTTCTCCTGCTGAGATAAAGGACATACGCATTTTTTTGGAGTTCCATTTCATCAACTTGCCCTTTTCAAATGGGAATTTTATTTTTTGTTCAATTCTTTACCCGTCGCGCATTTTAATAAATTAGACAAAATCATTCAACCGTCATAACACGTGAGAGCTTTTTTTGAAATGTGAGTTTTTAGGCAATTTACGAGCTTTCTGTATAAAGCGCTCATTTCATATCAATCCCTTTCACATGAAGGTGATTCTTTAAAAGAAGGGATTATTATTTTTTGTTTCCAATAACTGTATTTTTATAGCAGGTAAATGGTAGCTTTTTTACAATGGTTATGTAGGTTCAATTGCGTTTGGAATGGGTCTGTTAAATTTGATCCTGCTTGATTTGGTTTTGCGGTTAACTTCGTGATTACCGACATGATTAAAAAAAAAATTATCACCAAACTTCCAATTCTCATCAAGGCGAGGATTTAAAAAAAGAATATCATCAAAGAATGAATCCTTCGATGGCAATCAAGAATATTGACGATTATCTGCATATTTGTTATGAATTTTTTAACATATATTTTAATCGTTGTATTTTGATAATGGGATATCATTAGATAAATTAAATGAAAATAACCAGCTTTACTAAAACCACAATTTTTGATAAAAATATCAAACATTGCAGGTTTTAAATCAACATAGATTTTTCCACCAAAATAATATACAGACTATGAAGAAACGTTTGGTTTTGAATTTTTTTTTATTAAAAAGAGTTGATTTTTAAATTTATATTTAAAAATAATGAATAATTGAAGAAGAAGACAATACTAATAAATCTAAGCTAAACATGAAACTGGACAAGACACACAAAATGAAAGATGAGTGTCTCAACTGGGAATCAAACCCACGGTCTGTCTTACTGGGACAACGACTCTACTCGGCCATTGGAACCTAATAATCAAACCTAATTTTGTCGATTTCATATTTCAAATTCAGAATTAACAATATTATGTTGCAACTATTTTTTCTAATATTTTTGGCAGTTATCTTTTTTGATTTGTAAAGAATTTTTTGTCACATTATCTCGGATAAACAAACCCGATATTTATCTATTTTTATTTATTTAATTAAATTCCCGTAGGGCTTTTACATACATAATACAGTTTAAATAACGCAGAAATTTTATACCTAAGTTAATAAAATAAATATCATTTGATAATTAGATACAATAAATCGATCAACTACATTTTGCACCTCCAGAGTCTTAACTCTGCTTGGTCCATAATGGTTTACATTTCACCATGTATTAAAGCGAACTTGTATAGGAATATTGTTGAGATAAATATATCTTTAACATCGGAGTATATATTTCCCCAATTTATAATTCGTTTCATAGGCGCGTAATACTGCGAAGTTGTAAAATAATTGCTACAATAGTATGGTAGTTAATATCTTGTAACTGTCCTGCCAGGAACATTTAAAGGAATTAAATGAAGCGACTCAGGTGTATCAGACGCAAGTCCTTTACATTGACTGTAAATAAGGGGTGCTGAATCTTCTAGTCGGTGAGCTGCTTTATGTTCAGGGCCTTTTCCGGTTGCTGTGATGTCGTGTATCCAAGGAGAGAGCAGTAGGTAGTCCAAGGAAGCGCAAGGTCAGAAGTCAAAGGCGGTTGTAGTGGTTCCAGCGGGAGAAGCAGTCCAGAGTGAAGCGGTCAGAGTAGATGTCGGAAGAGAGAGACTTGAGATCGCTTTACGCGCGGTATATATAGGACTAGCGGGGGCGTACACACATCGGTGTGCGCGCGTATGAAACGCCCCGCGTAAACGAGGTGCATCTTTGTGCAGCTTCGTGTGTTTTCATATGACTTTAATAGTCAATATTAAAATTATTTATTCAATAGTACTCTTTACGCCGCTTCATCTCATGAAAACTGTTTTTCCCTAGCATTTTTAATGTTTTTATAATAAATTGTACAATATGAATCAGTGGGTCCTCAGACCGACAGTGGTGTGAGGAAATCCTTATAACTACTTAATATTAATGTTTACATATTTCAATATTACTTTACAACATAGACGCAAGTCCAGCCTTTCAACCTGTATATTTTTATTTTGCATTATGGCGGCGAGACTCAAATCTAACATTAATTTGCGCAATTATGTATGAAAAGAGAAATATTTCTAGCATTATAGTGGCTTTGCGCTGATTGGCTGACCAACGCTGTTCAGTGTTTGGCGTTGCTTCGCCTGGGCAAAGGAGAGGGGATGCGACGTAAATACTGGGTCCACGGCTTGCGATGTGCCCAATGCTCTCCAGCCGGGGAGGGGATACCACGTAAATACTGTGTCCGAGCGCTCGTTGTGCTCAGTACTCGCCGGCCGGGTAAATACTAGCTTTCTTATCCTCCCATGGTCAGAAAGCTGCTTTGCGGCCTTCGGGTAACATTGCGTATTGCGTTCGATACATCAGGGGTATTCAGTGACGAATCAATAATCTTAAACAAAAACATTAAATCGCAAATAATTCTTCGTTCGCATAATTATATTAACTTTAATGAATAAAGAAGGTAGCCGTAATCTAGGCATTCTCTGGGAATACCTATTCTAAAACTTACATATCTTAAGAATTTATTTTTAATTCTTTCAATGTTGTATTTATGAACTTCATAATTTGGTATGGGACCCCTATTAAGTTTTTCTAAATTTTAAAATTATTATTCAATTTTTTATTGAATATTATTATTTTTCTGTGTCTTATTGTTCTGTTTCATGTTTAATTTAGATTGATTAGAATTATCTTATTCTTCAGTGATATATTACACTGATGGGTAAAACCTTAAAAAGTTATTAAATAAAAGATGTTCCTATTAAAAATTTAAAAAAATTAAATTCATTACAACTCTTAGGAAGCGATCACAAACGATACGAAAATGTTTTCGCCATCTAAGGGTGGTAAATTTATACGGTAGCAAATGCAATATTTTTTTACAGCGTTACATCATCCTTTGTTTTTAACTGATGCGACACTGAAATGTACGTTTTAATTTGAACGCACCATTTACTTCATTCAGTACAAACTTTTCTAATGAAAACTAGCTATAGAGTAGAAGAGCAGTTAAACGACCGTCGTCGGTTGTGCCAAAATTACACCAATAAATTTTCCATCTAAAAGCTTTGCTAAAAATCATGATAAAGTGTTTCCTTCGTTATAAATAATGGGCAAGATATTTCTGTTATCGTTTTATTTTCAAGGAATTTCAGCGTATAAATAATATTGCATATTCTTAAAAATGATAATATATTATTTATTTTTCGAAATAACTTTATTGAGTAAAACCTCAAATTGTAATATTTAAATATTGAAGAAAATATTAGTGATTTCTAAACGAAAATCTGAAAAAGAAAAATCAGAAAAGGAAACGGTCACATCTGGGACTCGAACCCAGGACCCTTGTCTTTCCGGGACAGTGCTCTACCAACTGAGCTAATGGGACCCTATTCCCCTCGGTCACTTTTAACTGTATCATACTTCGAATAAGAACTGCTAACATTGTCTTCATTTTTTCACCGCACATTTTTATTGGCAACTATCTTTATGTATGATCGCAAGATTCAACCCGAACTAAATGCAATCCAGACAGCGTCTTTTTAGATAAACCTATCTTATTTTTTATTTTTAATGTGCGACATCTGTTGACTCTCCACGCTTGCTAAGCGAGAGTCGGTTATACCCCCGAATTTTTTATAGGCAATATAATATTTGTATATTTAAAAAAAATATATTTCTTTGATTCCAGATTATTCGAGGAGCACAGTGAGCTGCTGAATATGTTTGAAAAGTTCCGAGAGCTGAAGACCAAGGAGGAGCAGGCCAACTCCATGGAGCTGGCAGAGCACGCAAACAACGTGATGCAGACCCTCGATGAAGGCATCAAGGGGTTGGACGATCTGGACACCTTCTTCGCCTTCCTCGACCAGGTGGGCGCCAGCCACACCAGAATACCCGGATTCAAGGTGGACTACTTCTGGGTAAGTTCACACAAATGAGATACAGACGAGAGGATGTAGGGGCTGGGCACTCCCTAAAAGAATAGTTAATTAATTTCTTGTTATTTATTTGTTATATCGTATAGCAAATTGTCTAAAAGACAAAACAAATAACAAATCATAATCTCACCAGGCATTGTGGATATACAAGTTCAAATATTTGTAAACACTTTTTCTAGTGTATGTGGGTTATGCAAATAGTGTGATGTTTAAATTTTCTCTTGACTACTAGACAAAACATAATATTATATGCTGTGCAATAATAATGGTCTGTAAGCAGTGCGGCAGGGCTTAAAAATCTGTTTTGATGATTCAACATTACTCCATAAGATTGTCGCAGTTTGAAAGATCTTCCGAAGATTTCCTTTTTAAACCTCTATCCTTTCTGACGTCAAATCACTTAAGAACGTTACTGATAAACGTGATTGTACTAAACTACAATGTGACCAACGTTATGGACATAAAACAGCTCTTTGTAAGATCCATCTTGATTAATTTACACCAAAACAGCAAAACACTATACAGACCAACTCAAACGATACACAATACCCGAGCCAAAAACAAAGAACTTCTCCAAACTCCTTTTGCTAAAACCACCTTTGGGCAAAGACATTTCAAATACATAGCTTGCAAACTATACAATATACTACCAGCCACTATTGGACGAACAGAGTCAATGACCTGATTCAAACATGAAATAAAGAAATGGATAACAAGTATTGGGCGTCCCACTATCACAAACATAATATGTAAACCAAATTACACGTAAACAGTAACAACAATTCACAAACAAAATAAAATATATATTTAATAATTTTATAAAAGCCCCTTTGTAAGTAATCTTTAAGTACCTGAATATGTCTGTCTCGACACAGGTGTACCCTAGTGAGACAGATGTCGAACAATTTATGCAATAAAACTTTGTATTGATGAATAAATAAAAAAAAAACCTTCCCTACCGATTGAATTATTGACAGTTTGTAATGGTTTAAAATAACCAGCCTCGATTTCCGTTACTAATATCGATTCGAAGATCTAGGCAATCGTATCGATGAATACCAAAACAACTACAATTATAATTGCGTTTGACTCGCTGATCAGTTCAGATCCAGCCGAGCAGCAAGGAATACTTTACGGACACGAGGAGACCAGGGCGAATAATGACGACGCAACGTTTTCGACTAGTAAAGAAATAATAATATTATTTAGTTTTCTTTTTTATAATTTGTGGTTTATCATGTAGCGTATTTAAATAATTACTTGTTTGTTATGTTAACACAAAGTGGCGCCCTATAAATTTATTAATTATTTGAATAACATAAATGTAATAATGTGGGGAAATTTTGTAACTTATCTCTGAGAAATTATCTTTGACTTTCTAACCACTCTTGAGATTAAACAAAATAATTTTAGAGTCGTTTTTATAAATTCAAACAAATATATATATTTTGTTAATGAAGAGTTGAATTTGATTATCATTTACATGATTATTCATGTTACTTTTTGTGTTGCGTTTATATTTTTTTACCTTCTTTAAATAGAGAATATCATTTTAACGATTACAAGGTTATACCCTTGCCCCAGAATCAATGCATACTCTGTCAACAATAGTCATCAGGAACATATAGAAATATGAGACCTTGATACAATTATGCAGCCTTCGATCTATAAAACGGGTAGTGGCATGCGGTCTGAACAGCAGGGAGTGAAATCCGCGCACAATCATTGATGTTGAAGTGAAAAAATAGGTTCCGCTTTTCTCCAACTGACCTCCAACTCTCCGACCGCTCTAACTAAAACTATTGAATCCGGTCCACGTGCACCGCTTATCGCGTTCTAATGGTGGAACAAGTTTTGACGAGATATTAGTACGCAGTAGCGCCTCTAACTTATCTCTATGCGCACAGTGCAAGTTAGTTAGGGAAAGTCACACGTAGTTGCATAGTGTTCATTATGTTACCCAGAGATGAAGTCAATTATTCAGGATGTCTGGGGGTAAGGTGCACAAACTTCACGAGGTGATTCTAAATGATAGTAAAATAGATAATTAACCTTTTTTTGAAATTTCAACTTTTTAAAGTTGTTTTCAGGAACTGTTTGTATGAAAAAAATAATATGCATACCTATTTCTATAGAAAAACATTTTTTATTGGAATAAAATAACAATTTTCGAAAAAAGTTATTTATCTTTTTTAACTTCTACCATCATATAGAATCACCTGCCGATGTTTGTGCACTGTTTATTTTTGCAAATGCGTATTGTGATGTGTATTGAAAGCCGCTTAAAATATTAAATGGATTTATACGCAAATAGTTATTACGTTATTGCATACATTATTGGGCGGATACTGCAAAAAATATCATCATTGGCCTCTTTGACACGAAATTCTGCAAGTCTATAATAAATACAGGTAAAAACTGAAAGCGCCCGAAAGCTTTCATTAATTACCGAATTATATTATCATGTGACGCATTTGCAAAAATAAACAGTTTAATTATGTACAGTGGTGAGCATGTTAGTAATTCCATTTCACAAATATTTTTCGCTGGAATTTCCTGTTTATTCGGAAAGGTCCCTGTTACGCTTCCGGAATTATGACAATTCCGTTTGAAAGCTTCAGTTGCCGTGTTTCCAGTGGTTTACGGTGAGTCAGCAGAATGTGCTCGTTACGTGTGTCGGTTGAGTACACGATGGTGATTGTTCAGAATTAAGTTCACGTGTTACGTTGAAATACATTCCCGTCAAGTTAAATGCTCACTTTAGTGATTATCCGTTAACCGTGTTTAAATGGTATTTAGATTGTAATATTGTATGGCAAGTAGTTTTCACAGTAAATTCTTGTGGCAGGGATAAATGAAATATGTTTTTGAAATTTACTATGCAAAATTTCAATTCGAAATACGTACAATACGAACGTTTACTAATTTTTGGTATTTTTAAACGTAGCGAACCACTTGGGATGACCTCCGGCAGAGGTCCAATAAATGGTTATCCAATAAATGGTTCCCGGGGCGGCGGTAACCAATGGCATAATTGGGTACCGCCCAAATTGTAATTATTCCAGATAAATCGAGAGAGATTATTCCATAAATTGCTAAAACACCAACAAAAATCTTTTCGTTGTTTAAAATCACAGATGCTAGTAAACAATAAGAATAATCATGATACGCTACTGGATTTTATTTAATTTTTCTAACCATAAGAGCTACTTTTTAGTCGAATTTATCTTAGTATTGTAGTTATCAGTTAGCCGCATATTGATTCTACCAACAAAATAAAATAAAATACCAACATCATTATTCATTATTTACCGGTTGTTAGCTTTCCATACAAAATCGTGTGGTGGTTCATCTTCTTTACATCCTTCCCTAAAAGCAAAAAACCGAGATAAGCTAATACCGCCTAGATTACAAAGCCGGGACATTCAAAGCAGCCTCCTAACGTGTATGGGATTTTACAAAAAAAAATAAAATCTTATTTATTAAATCATCTTAAATTGTTTTAGTTTAAAAAAATAAATTAAAATACATTTATCATACAAGTACATACAATACAATTTAGGAGGCTGATTTGATTCAGTATCCAGACCTTGTGATCTATGAGCACTTAGCCCGTAGGCCCATTGTGCTATTTTCTTTAACAGTCACCCGGTCCCTTTTATAAAGTTCACCATGGTTGTTATTGGATATGTGGCTATGTCTTCTGGTTCCACAATGTGCATTCCCAGGTCTTATTTCTCCTCTTTAATCCCCTTGGTTCCCTGAAGGCCGCAAAAGGGAAGAGAGCCTCATCTTTCCTCTCCACTCCTCCTTGGTTCCCTAAAGGCCCCGGAATGGAAGAGGGTTTCGTCTCTCTTCTCCACTCCTCCTTGTTTCCCGAAGTCCTCGCAACGGAGGAGTCTACTCTTCCTTGGTTTCCTGAAGGCCCCATGACGGAAGAGTCCACTCCCTCTCAGTTTCCTGAAGGCCCCACGAGGGAACAGGGTATCGTCGCTTCTCTCCACTCCTCCTTGGTTCCTTGAAGATCCCAATAGGGAAGAGGCCTTCGTCCACTCCACTCTTCGTTGGTTCCCTAAGGGCCCCACGATAGAAGAGGACTTCGTTTCTCCTCTCCACTCCTCCTTGGCTCCCTAAAGGCCCCGGGATGGAAGAGGGTTTTGTCTCTCCTCTCCACTTTTCCTTGGTTCCCTATAGGCCCCGCGATGGAAGAGTCTACTCCTCCTTGGTTCCCTGAAGGCCCCATGGCAGAAAAGTCCACTCCCCTTCGGTTCCTTGAAGGCCCAACGATGGAAAAGGGAGTTTTCAAATGGTCCAATAATCGTCTCACGGGTATCTAGGGAAATAGAAGGTCTACTTCAGCAGAGCCCCGAGTGCTGAAGTAAGGTGAATTGAATTGAATTGAATTGTTCCCCACGTCATTCAACCTGAGCACGGTAGCTCACACCTTAGCTTGGGATGGCTATTGCAGGTCGTGTTTCCACTCCCTGAGCGAAGGGTTCGCCAGACTCCCTACGCTGGGTCTTATTTCTAAATAATATACAAAAATTAATTGAAAATAAACAAGTTCGATCGTAAATCTCTCAAGCATTGTAATTAAATTACAAAAATTAATCAAATTACGTAGAATTTTGTTACGATTTTAATTACTTTGGAAACAACCTTCGCTGTTTATCTATGGCTAAATATTATTTACGAGCATTTTTGGTACCTACCTAATAAATTTTTACTAAAACTTAATTATTTTCCATGTTATATTAGATTCTATGTAAACTCTTAGAAAATGAGTCTTGAATGAGTTTTTTTTTGCTTCATTGTAGGAATATATATTGTTGAGAAATGATTAGTTTTACGCGAGTAGAAAGAAATGCGCCTTTTTTTCTTTAAAAGAAAGACAAATATTCCCGGGCTACGAATGTACTGTACATACTTGTCATTTTTTACTTGTGTTCTGATGGAGACAGTCGAGGAATCAACACACTAAGCCTGGATGGGTCACAAACGCGATACTAACTCAGCCACTGAACGGTGCATTCAGAAATCATATTTTAAAAAGTCCAAAAAATTCAAGCAAGTATACAATAAACATAAAAATAATGATTCTGAACAAAACAATTTCAACTGAACAACTGTCAATGGGTCCTGGACGTTTTTTCAAGTTATTATTTTACCATTGAGTAAAACAACCATATTTTAAATTGCATTTGATTTGACGACTTCGTTCAGTTATGATCTGTTGATCAAGCTTATGTTGCGTTAAATGTAAAATAAATAAGAGAAAAGAACGCTACCATAAAACACAAAACGTTAACATTTATTGGTGCTTTGATGTACAATAATGATATATTCAACAGTTTAAAAAAGATTAAGAAACGGCTCAAGATTCACATCTGCTCACAACCGTCTGGAGCCAGTGAGACTATAGCATCTCCAATTTTGTATGTTGTGAGGCTGAAAGTAATGGAGAGGGGAAGGAGATGGAGATGAGGAAGAGTGAGAAAGACCTGGCTTGTCAAATTTGATCATCAAACACGGTCAAAGTCATTTCAAGCAACGTTTCAATTTTGAATGGTGGTCTTAAACCAGGGCGATACGAGAGTATCGTCAACTCTGGAATGTGCCGCAAATATAAATATTAGTAATTTGTGAAATAACAGCGCTCGCCGGGATTTGAATCTGCGACTTCTAGCTTGCTAGTCGAGAGCCTTACCCCTAGACCACGCTTTAGCCATGATTGGTGACCAGATTTGAATAGCCAGATACTTCACTGACTTTGTCTTCCACATCTCCTTCCCCTCCCTACTACCTTCAGCCTCACAACATACCCCAATTGGGAACGCAATGGTCTTATTGGTTCCAGACGGCTGTGAGCAGTTGGGACTCTACAGCGGTTTCACATAAATAAAAAAATGAATTTAAAAAAAAAATTCTTCATGTAGCCAAAAATCTTATAGTAAGTTAATAGTGAATCAAGATAAAATAGCAAATGCAAATTTAAAATCATTTAATGGGCTGTTTTTTTAATACTTCGTCCTCTGCCTGCAGAAATATATCTTCTACAAACTTGAATTGTTTATTTTCTTATTATGAAGTATGCTTTCTGTGTCTGTTTGTAGGTACATGTTAGATAAAACGCACATAGGAATTATCGAATCATTATTATTATTGTTATTGAAGCATTTTAGTTAAGTTATGTAAATCACATAGGAATACATTAAAATGCCAATATTAACTCCACAAGCTAATTTGTTCGGTTTTGGGAACAACAGCCCGTAAGAGTCAATTTGTTCACTTTTCGGAACAGCTCGTATGGTCTCAGAGAAATCGTTGTGTCTTCCTTTCCGTCATAGTTAAACATATGAACTAAATGGTGTTAGAAAGATAAAACACCAAGCTTTGTATTCAAATACAGAAGTTACCAACAGAATAATTAAAATTTACACCTCTATTCAATCAAAGTTCCAACCACAATTTTAGATAAAATGTTTGTGATTTTTTTTACATAAAACGACATAAAAGTGAGGTGATAATAATGTTTATAATACATTTTTCTTTTAGAATGTGGTGTTTTTTTCCGTTATCACTAATCTTAGTTGAGTATTTGTGAAAAAAAACGATAGGTGAGCTATTTTAAAAAAAAATTGTGTTTGATTTCAATACTATAATTTTTTTTTAGATTATATATTTTTAATAACAACATTTTAAAGCGTATTTTATCACCCTTAAAAAACGGGTTTTATTTTTCAGATACGTTCAGAAACATCAAATTTATTTTGGATTTTATTAAGAAACTGAAATACACACAAATTCTCGGACTTTTCGACAGCTTTAATAAACATAACGGTCAATATGCTAAAGGCCTGAGGGATATATTTAAATTTACTTAGGAAGATGATACTTTGGATTTTCAGTGAAATCATTATGTAACCACGTAGTTTATGTAGGCAGGTTTCTATGCATATGAAATAAGTTTTGGCAGGTTATATAATCTGGGTATGGTTTGAATATTACCAACAATTATTAAACTAATTATCATCGCAAAGCATTCAAGGAGTTCATTATAAAGCCTAAGTTATACGATACGGGTAGTTACAATCAATATCTACCTATATGTATATTGGACATCTTACAAGGGTGTACGGTGTACGAGTAGGTTTGCAGGTAATTATTTAAACACGGTAGATTAATTATCATGATAAGGACAAGGTCCACCTGAAAATTCTGACAAATTTAATGAATATCAAAAAGTACGGAGAGAAAACAGCAAAATAAATAATTGCGATCTTGATACTGCGCAGAAGAGGAAATAACTCCATAATTAAATAAATAAAAGTAACCCGAAATAGCAATCACAAAAAAAATGCAAGCCATTATCTAATATTTTATAACGTCGATATTATCAATTGTGTAGTTAGGTTTTAAATGTAAAGGGGTACGTCTTCAATTCTTTCCCGCATGTTGATTTACTTTTTTATATTAATTCCGCACAAGAGTCCCAATTACTCCCAACTGTCCGCGCCTAGTGATATTATGAAATCCCATTTAGGGTAAGTTGTGAGGCTGAAGTTGATGGAGGTGAAAGAGATGGCGAGAGGAAGGTGGGGATATTTAGATCTGATCACCAAACACTATTTCAAGTGACGTTTCAATTCTGGATGGTAATCTTTCATCGGAGCGACAATGAGAGTACCTGGCCATTCAGATCTAGTCAACAAACACGGCTCAAGCCATTTCAAGCAACGTTTCAATTCGAATTGTGTTCTTAATTCCCTACATATTTCTGTTCTCATTGAAAATACCACAAAAATAGACAAAAGCCCACCTTGGGACTAACAATTTTCTTTTAAAATTAGCCTACTATTTTTAATCTCTCTTGAAGCCCACTTAAGAGAAAATTCATTTGGGTATTTATGTATTGAAGTTTTAGATGGATTTCCTCTGTTTGTATGCTTGTCAGATAGAGAAAGACAGATAAAGGTAGATTTTAGTATATTTCTAAGGTAACTGTCAGGAACTTGATAGTTGATGGATGAGAATATTTGACAGCTAAGCCTCTGTTTAAGTGACGGAGTCGAATTTAGACGAACCGAAGTTGATTCAACCAGAGATTGTTTTTGTTCAAATAAAAAAGTTCTATCTACCGCAGAGACGTTCGAGTGGAAGCACACACATGAGAATAGTTTACTAATATTGACATGAACATTAGGTAAAAGTGAAAAAGTTTAACCATTTTCCAATGGTTAAAGCTAACGTGTTGTTATTTTAATATTCTTTAATAAAAAAAATTACTTCATAGATACATGAAATATTAGCTACGGTCTTATGAAAGTAAATTAGCATTAATAGTGATTTTTCAAAGGCTATATATTAGAAAGATATTTAGACTAAGAAATGCTGTTTGTCAATTGCTTACTAAAATTTTATTCAAAATTATTTTTTAGCTGGGGAATTTATAAGGAATCAGATCACGAGAATAGAGCAGAGAGAGAGAGAGGTTCCATACTCATCGTATTGGAAGCAAACACATGAAAAATCTATTTATTACGATATTATCATAAAAAAAAATAACTATTGTTTTTGATCTTATAATCCACTAATAACTTGTCACCTATCATTTACTCTTCTAGTTTCCGAAGCAAAAGTAGAGTCCTGATGAAATTTTCATAAAGGGATGCGAATCCTCTTCGTCACCTAACTGTTACATAAAAATTCCTTGACGCAGACTGCTACATGTGTAAAAACTTGTTTCAATGCTGCCTGGATGGAGTAACCCTAAATTGCCCTCAGAAGGAGGCCTTCAAATATCCTCAAAAAACTCGTAAATTATTTCAATAAATTTATATGTTTAGAATTCACGATATTCCTGTATCTGAGACGGGTAGATGCGCTGGATTTAAACTTTAAATACTTCCTTAGTAGATTGAAAACCCTTTGTTATCGCGCATAAAGCATCATTCTTCCTTTTAAACAATTTGAATAACTTTTTACATTATGCTAAATAATGGTCAAAGTAATACCGCAGATGGGGGAAAGATTAATCCGGAACTTGACAAGAAATTGTTTCCATTCCCATTTCGCTAAATATTTGTTATACATAAGTATGATATCATAATTAATGTAATTTCTCGGTAGCAAGAAGAGATTTAATTTTTATTTTAATGAAATTCCAGAAGCTGATGCAGAATATGATTTCAGATCGCTGACAAATGATATTTAGCGGTGGTACAAATACACAACGGAAGCTGTTGGATTCTTTGAATTTTATATTATGATGCAGAGAGAGAGAGAGAGAGAGAGAGAGTAGTTTCTACGGAACAAGCAAATAATTTTATAATGAGTTTGTGATTAATGTTTCCGTGAAGAATTCAGTAGAATCGATTTTTCATTCTGGTGCATTCAGAGAAAAATAAATTAATGATTCTGCATTACAAATTTGAAAGCACGACGGGGACGCCCGACAACAACTTCAGGCATTATTTCTGCAAGGGAATGAGTTGCCGGGTTGACTTGAATCCAAAATAATGTAGTTTTATAATAGTCACACTGTTGTATATAGTAGTGAATGGTGGAAAAGTTCAGGACGCCCGAGAAATACTTAACGCATTAAATCTGCACTGGAATGAGAAACGGAGTAAATATAAGTCAATTTAATGTATTTTTTTAACAGCGAAAATGTGGGTTTTATAACACTTTATAGAGTAAATAGTAGATGAAGTCAGATACGTCCGAGGAAGACATGTCACGATCAAGTGTAAAAAATAATTTAAAAAAGTAAAATTTTTCAATTTTTTTATAATAATATTATTACCACTTTAAAAAGGTAACCAGATTTCAGGTACACTATATTTCGAAACCTCAAAATTTTTCTCCGAACTATTCATAACCCCGGGAAACCCCGGGTAACCCCGGGCAACGCCGGGTAAACGTAAGCTAGTTTCAAATATAAAACATTCTTTTTGCCATGGGTGGCCAATTTTTTCAGCAGCCTGGCCAGATTTTAGAAATTAGATTTCCTACCGAGCCACACTAGAGGTGAATCGTACTAGCTCGTCTTGATACTTGAAATGACTGGTACAAGTATGAATAAATACCTAGTCCAAATACCTGTTTCCTAGTATTTTGCACTTGTACTTACTTTTAAAAGTAGTATTACGAAAGGAATTATTGTATGGGATATTGGGATTTTACTCACTAGGTGCTGGATTCCCAATAATAGTTAGAAAATTTCTGTGAAGGGTAATTCCCCGTAATGTTTTTCAAAAATCCGATTTACTATATTATGGAACAAAATTATAAATAAAATCAAACGCTTAATACACTCAACATTTTGAGATAAAAATGTCGAAAGTGAAAAATAAAAATATTTCCGTGTTCCACAGAACTAAGCAATGCAACAGAAGGTTTCTTACCTTCTTTTTTAAAACCATGCCAATTTTGGGCCTCAATTGATAAATCTCTTCTTACATCCTCTTTCTTGACCCGCCTAACAACATTGCCTAGTTGGGTGGCGACACACAGGGAGATCTGCGCTCAGCGTATTGACTGATGGATATTTATAGAATTCAACCAGATACCTACTACGCACGTTGCTAACCACCTAAATAACGTATTCCAACAAGATGGAGTTTTCTCATTTTCTGGTGCCCTGCTGATTGGGATAGCCTTTCATGTATACATATATATATATTTATATATATTGGCAGTTGACAGCTGCGTTAGATCGTGTCATCTGTCTAATCCCAGGGATAAAGTAGACCCGCCAACAGGAGATGAAAATCCATTATCGAAACGTCGGGAACTAATTATCTGAAGCTCGATACTCTAACGATGAAAGGTTAATAGAGATGTTTTGTTTGCCGCAAAATCGTTCGCCTTATTGAAAAGACGTGAATATTATGCGTTGGTGGTAATAAAATAAATTATTTACGCTTTGTATATATGTACTTATCATTATTATTTAGTAAAATGAAATAACGCATTTAAATTTAACGATCAAAAATGTCAACAGAATATGACTAGAGAAGTCACATTTATAAATTCCATTAGTTTGATGCCGCCTCGATTTCCGTAGCACCTCGTCGGCAAAATTTTATAGCGCTTGCTTATTATTTATGGAATGAAAATATGAAATAATCTAACGTCTTATTTTATTTCTGACCGTTAAAGTACAGTGCATAAGTGTAGTATAAGTGTCCAGAAAGATGGATCTGTAAGATAACTAATCGAGTAGTATTCCGAGTTTTTTACGACACTTTTAACGTGATAAAGTTTTTAAGAAAGCTCCCATCAGAATTAACGATGTATTTCAATATAAATATTTCAATATAATATCTCGTGGCCCAAGGGTTGTGGCGCCAAGTGGCGAGTATATTCTAAAAATAGAACATTGTCCGTTGCTTGTTCGTGCGCTTACGTCATTGCATGTGTGGGTATCGTGTGAGGAAGGCAAGAGGTAATAAGTTCCTCGAAATTCAGTCTGCACGACCAGAGAATCAGTCATAACTCCGCAGCGGAAAGGGTTAGAGTTACTCGTGCGTCGTCATGTAGATCTTGATGTCCTCTAAAATATAAGTCAGCAGAAAAACATATACTATACCCAGTGACAAACGAAAGACTTTATCACGTAAAAACGTAGTGGTAGTTTAGGGATACAACCCACCCGATTTTATTACTTTAGATTATGAATACGTCATGATAAGGAACCAATCTAGAAATATCCAATGATAACTAAACTAAAATAGTTTTCTAGTATAAGAGATCGTTCTATCTTAGAGAAAGCATCAGCCTAAATGTATTCATTTAACTCCCAACATTATTAACATACGAAATACCATTTGATAAATAAACAAATTTAATGACGTGCTCATCATGTGCAACATAATTCACGAGTGTGGAGTGTGAAGTGAGGAGTGCGTTTGCACTTCACTAATCCCTTCTGCTACGACCAATGCAAAGTACTCTCTAACTCGCAATGTATAATCCTATGTGGAAAATACTCAGAAGCGTAGAGTTCCCACTATGGCCTACTCCGCGTCACCCTCACTTAATGCGGAGAGGAAAGCAAATTATGTGCTCTGTCTAGAAATTAACGCTAGAATAGTTAGCACAAAATCAACCTCTAAAATTGTAATTTTACTTAATATTAAATTTCGTGGTGCTCTGCAGATCACCACGCAACCAGGTAAGGTAAACACTATAATTCTAATACGCTGCAGGTGCTTGTATTAAATGGGTTTTTTTCAGATTCTTATTTATTTATCCTCATTACTTAGAGGGGAATAATTATTCCGAGTCAGTGGACATCTTTAATTTATCACTTAACAATTACAAAAGTTTGTTACCGAGGCAGTTTAGTTATGTTTAGTAAAAATGTACTGTATTAACATATAATTTTAATACAGTACATTTTTACTACACATAACTAAAAGTTTGTTATCGAGGAAGTTTAGTTATGTGTTGTAAAAATGTACTGTATTAATATATAATTTTTACTTAACAATTAAAAAAGTTTGTTACCGAGGAAGTTTAGTTATGTGTTGTAAAAATGTACTGTATTAATATATAACTAGCAGTTAAAAACCCGCTCCGCGGGTTTTTTTCTTCTAGGCCCTGCGGGCGGCACTTAGTTGGGCTTCGCCCAGTTTAAGTGATACTAACAACAGTTACATTTAATAGGTAGATATTAGGTCATTCACAGAGAGATGGTGAGTATATATTGTTAAAAAACGGAACAGGAAGGCGTTTAGGCATAATAATAATGACAGTTGTTCAGGTAAAACTTTACCTTTCCCGAATAATTGCCTAAATGGCTAAAGGTAAATTAATATAGGTAAATATTCGGAATCGCTGGTCACGGAAAATAGGAAATATTTTTAAATAATACCTTCTGATTTACCTTAATTACTATAAAAGGAATCGAACAGCATTTGGGAAAATTTTAATTTTAGCTTTTTAATTTTTAATTACGTAAAATGAAAATTCGCTTTCGCTGTATGGGATGACAGCCTGAATAATTTCTGTTGATAACATTTTCTTTTGTCGGTATTCCTGAAATGAGCGGCTAGAGACAATTGAAAAACGTAAATTAAAAAAATATAATGTAATACAATATTCCGGCAAAAGAGTGCCTACTTAGCACAAATGATTTATTTAACTATTATTTTATATAACCTCACCTATAATAACCTAACCTAACCTATAATAATCCAGCCTAACCTATAATAATCCAACCTAACCTATGTCCTAACCTAACCTAAAATAATCCAACCTAACCTATAATAATCTAACCTTACCTAAGCTTACCTCACCTATAATAATCCAACCTAACCTAACCTATATCCTAACCTAACCTATAATAATCCAATCTAGCCTAACCTAACCTAACCGAACCAATCCTAACCTAACCTATCCTAACCTAACCTAACCTATACAAATCCAACCTAACCTATAATAACCCAACCTAACCTAACCCATAATAACCCAAACTAACGTTACCTAACCTAACATAACCTGACTTATCCTAACCCATAATAATCCAACTTAATCTAACCTTACCTATAAACTAACTTGAACTATACTAATCCAACCTAATCTAACCTAATCTAGCATAACCCAACCTAACCTATCCTAACCTATAATAACTTTTTTTTTAATATTTCCTTACTTGTAAAAGAAACCAAAATACCAAAATAATATTTGCATAGAGTAAATTATGGTAAAAATTCTAGACACTCATATCAGGAATACCAAAAAAAGAAAATGTCATCAATAGAAATTATTCCGGCTGTCATCCAATACAACGAAAGCAAATTTTAATTTTACGTGAATAATCACGTAAAACAAATAAAAAATAATTAATTAATTAATTAATAATTAATAATTAATAATTAATAATTAATAATTAATTAATTAATTAATAATTAATAATTAATTAATTCACGTAATTAAAATGCTAAAATTCAAAAATTACCGAATGCATTCAGATTCCTTCTATATTAATTAAGGTAAATCCGAAGGTTTTACTTAAAAATATTTCGTATTATCTTTGTCCAGCGTTTCCGAATAATACCTTAATATATATTATATAAATATTTATACCTGGCAAAATGATTGTTTTATTATACATATAAGTACATGTCAGATTAGAGATTTGTTGGCTAATTTTACAATCAACGAAGCGTTTCTATCTTCCGATTGTCTTTCATGTTATTTTATTGGGTTGGCAGTGCCTATACTTTCGCGTATATCATATCGGTGTTCTGTCAAAATAATGCGAAATTATTATTTACGTAAATAATATTAAATATCAATATTTTTCAAAATCGTACATGCAAAGAGTTGTTGTTTATTGTCATTAAGTTGAATCAAATGTTTGTTTTAGAAACGATGCCATTGCAAAGTTTAAATAAACTTCCAGAAGAAATCTTTTTATTTTGCATATTTAAATATTCGCGCCAGCCACTTTCGGTTCGTTCTTTCACCGCCAGAGGAGCGCTTTGTCGGCTATCTATTGACACGGTGCGTATCGGCCATGTTGAATGAACGCGTGCTTTTTTCGTCAAACGTCAAACGTAATCACGTAATTGTGGATAATTTTCACTGTAATGTAATTAATCCAATGGATCATGAACTTTCTAAAACATATTTTCTTCGATATTATCCAAAAATTGTATGAGCAGAAACGATATTTTTGAATAAATATCGTATTACATGTGGCGATTCTATTTTAGTATGAAATCGTGTCTTAATCTTTAAAGTCTTATTTAAACACAATTTGAATTTGACCAATCACAGGGCCTACACCGTCCAGACGCTGGAGTATTAATAATATCAGATTTTTACTTAACAATTAAAAAAGTTTGTTACCGAGGAAGTTTAGTTATGTGTTGTAAAAATGTACTGTATTAAAATATAATTTTGACTTAACAATTCAAAAAGTTTGTTACCGAGGTAGTTTAGTTATGTGTAGTAAAAATGTACTGTATTAATACATAATTTTTACTTAACAATTACCAAAGTTTGTTACCGAGGTAGTTTAGTTGTGTGTAGTAAAAATGTACTGTATAAATATATAATTTTACTTAACAATTACAAAAGTTTGTTACCGAGGCAGTTTAGTTATGTGTAGTAAAAATGTAATGTATTACTATATAATTTTTACTTAACAATTACAAGTTTGTTACCGAGGCAGTTTAGTTATGTGTAATAAAAATGTACTGTATTAATATATAATTTTTACTGTTGTGTAAAACTTCTTAAAAAAGGCGTTTATAAATTAATAAATAAATAAAAAATTGTAATATAATTGAAAAAATAAAGTTTTTATATATTTCATAATATACCGGGTACTTTACTTCGCGGAGGCCAAAGAATATAAGCTCCGTCACAGGTTTTTTTTATGAAATCAACAATGCTCAAATGCAGCAAACATGCGGGTAATGTTGCGTGATCTCTCGTTGCATGAACTCGTACACTGGTCTGCAGATATCAGTATATTTTTGGCCAGTAAACTGTTTGAATTGTTGATTTTTTTACCTCAAACCTCTTCGAGTGAGTCATGTGACGACGAGTATTTTTTAACTAATATAAATATTATTAGAAAGTTAATTGAAAGTTTGATAAGCGATTTCAACGGGGACGCGATAATTTTGAGCAGCAACTGAAATCACGTCCCGCTTGCCCGTTTACTGGAAGTATGTAACGCCACTTCCTTGCCGCACCGACCTGTGTACCGTGTACACGGGAAAACATATGAAAAGCGCTCTCAGTAGCATGCATTTTTACAGCACGTGATTTATGTCGATTTCTTACCGACCCGTGAGGGAGCTGCCTAAGTGGTCATACCGAGCAAGTTTCTCATAATGTTAAATTTTTTCCCCTTTATTGAGTATGACTATTCATTCCTCACAAAGCCTAGCTTCTCGTGTCATCTACGCAGTCAACTGAAAAATTAATTTAAATTAAAAATAAAATTCATTATTTTTCAGAAAAACACAATGAAAACATAAAACTCTATTTTGAAACCGATTATTCTTTAATTTCTTTCGTGAAAACGATCTTATTTTATTTCAAAGAAATTTCTACTCGTTCAAAAAAAACTGTTAATGAAGTTCTCGCTAAAATGATCACATTTATATCGTCCGTCTTTGTTACTTTGAGTGAATTTTGTAATTAAATCCCTTCTAGAGGCAGGCTCGTTTTATCATTAATGCAGAAGCAGTTGAATATGGTGAGCAAAAGTTTTTTGAACTGATGAATAACGGGGTACTAAAATTAGTCTTAACGTATGAAAAAGAATTTATTCTAAATAATTATTACGTAAATTAGAATAGAGATGTGTGTTTTATATAAACTTTCCAGCTAATATCATTCGTCCAGCTTAATACATTTCCCAGAATGGAATATATTCTGGTCTGTTATTATATTTACCGTTTTAATTAAGTTTTAATATTTTTCAAGCTTTGGCTTAAATATCAGGGTTTTTTTGACAAGGGTGGTACGTAATACATTTAACTAAGTCAAGCAATTATCCTTTCGCCGAAATAAGAGTATATCCAAATAACGCTCCGAGATACATGGAAAATAATAATTTCAGATTTATATGTAATGAAAACATTAACAGTGATTTGAATATGTTTCTTTTTCAATTTTTTAATTAACTCAAATGTTCCCAACGATCTGGAGCCAGTGAGACTATGGCAAACCCAATTGGGGTATGTTCTTAGACTGAAGGTAAAAGTGAGGAGAAGGAGATGGGGAAGATGAAGGTGGGGAAGTACCTGGCTATTCAGATCTAGTCACCAAACACAGCCAGGGCGATATTGAGAATATCTTCCACTCTGGAACGTGCCGCAAATATAATGTATAGTATTTTAAGTAAATTGTTAAAATAACATAAATTAATCAAATAAATCTTATTTGAAAATGCTGGGTTTTGTACCCGCGATGTGCAGCTTGCTAGTCGAGAACCTTACCCCTCGACCACGGAGGCTAATAGGCACGGTTAATAGTATATTGAATAACCAAATAATTTTATCTTTTAGTCTTATTCAAGACATATTTCCACTAAGCCGCTCTGCTCTCTCTGATTTGAACCCGCCACCTACCTATATTAAAACATTTTTGCAGAAAATTATTTGTAATGAATTTTTCTAAATGGAATTATAATATCCCGTGATATTGCGTTTTTCTAGTAAAACGAAAAATATGAAAATACAATGTAATTACTTTATAATCGTAATTTATGGCTTATGGTTCTACAGCGCGACAGGTCTGGCAATGTTTTGACATTTGTGAGTAAAATATTGCTCAGATTTAATAACGCTTCTGGGTGATAAAAGAATATTGCTTTTTTATTTATTTATAAAACTCCTCTCAAGTTCTCTCGTGACTTTATACTATACCGACAGGGGAACTAACTCTTGTAACTAATACTGACTATGGTCAACGAAACGTGAGGTCCCTTACGATAAGAATTTTCAACAGACTTCCAGATAAAAAAATGTGAATCACATGTGAATCACATTTTTTTAATGAAATGATATGTCCTTTACTGATACACTCATCCAAATTCGAAGATATTGATCTGACCAAACCATTCACTGAACATATTTTAATATTAATATAAAATAAATTGCAAAATTACTTTCTCAAATTATAATTATTCGTATTTATATTATTTACATATTATCTACGAATTATATATTATATTCTTTTGTTAATTTTAAGTACCTAAAAATACAAATCAATGAACACTACATTAATATATTCAACAAGTAATTAAAGTAATACTAGTTCTATTATTATGTGATAATATATTAAAATATAGTATAATATCATATCAAGGTGCCATTACTGTCAAAAATAGTATATCATATTAGCTCTATATATCTCATGTGCTCCACTAACACAGATCAAAATTAAGATAATTGAAAGGTATTCAATTTTAAAAGGTAATCATTTTCAGTTATTCAAGCCAAACTGTCAAAAACGTACACTGAAACAAATTTTTAATCGAACTATAACAATCCACTCGCTTCGGCTATGCTATTCTGTGCATTATACATATAGGCTTTGAAGTCGTTTTTTGTGCTTTGGAAGCTCTTGTCGAATGCGTATTCGGCCTAGGCAGAACGAGGCAGGCGGGATTGAATGCGCGTGCGCGAAAAACTCTTTACAGCTTCGTGATTACGGAATGAAACAGAGAATCCAATCCATAGTGTTGCTGGTGTCTGTGTGTTTACGCGACATTCGAGCATTGATAATGTATTTTGACCTGCTCCGTTTGTCGCGTCATGTTGTTGTTATGTGGAATGTCTCTGAGGTTGGGATGATGTCATTACATTACAGTATTTAGTGCTGTTTATGGTTAGGTTGACTGCGCGTACGCTAAAAACTCTTTCCAGCTTCGTGATTACGGAATGAAACAGAGAATCCAATCCATACTGTTGCTGGTGTCTGTGTGTTTACGCGACATTCGAGCATTGAGAATGTATTTTGACCTGCTCTGTTTGTCGCGTCATGTTTTTGTTATTTGGAGTGTCTCTGAGGTTGGGATGATGTCATTACATTACAGTATTTAGTGCTGTTTACGGTTAGAAAAAATAAGTCCATAAGTTTTTTTTAAGACGGAATAAATAATTAATAATTATTATAATATTTATTTTAAGCCTAGAAAACGTATGAAAGGACTGCGCACGGAGAAACACGAGTATTAAGAATCTCTTCAAATTAATGGTAATCCGATGAAAAACGGGATTTCAGGCCGTTTCCTGATAAATTTTAGAAAATTCCTAATATATCGAAGCACGTTTTCATGGACGTGCATTTACCATGATAATATATAATGACCAAATGCGAAAATATTAGGATTTTTATGAACACCTGTTCGATCCATTAATTCATTTGTTAATGCCTAAAACCCCATTTTCAAACAGATTACTAATAATTTGATGATATTTTTAATAAATTAGTAATACTTATTGTTCTCCGTGCGTCTGTTGTTTTAACTACTTTTCATTCATTATGTAAATTAAATTATTTTTATTTCCCATTATATCTGGTCTCATGGTGTATGTTTAAAAATAAGATTGTGTCGGATAGATACCGAAAATATAATAATAAATACACCTTTGTATAAACGTAATTAATCCTGAGAACAGTAAAAAATAATAGGTATAGTGCTTGACTTAATATTTTCTCACACATTGGTGTTGAGCTTCCGACCGCTTATCTGATGAAGGGCTTAACAAAAGCTAATTAAGGAAACCCTTAAAATATTTCATAATCTGCTCTTTCATAGATGGCGCTAATTTCATTATTTTAGAAAAAAAACGCCTTTGCAAGTTATACTTTAATAATTAAGATGAGCCCGTAAATACATGTATCTGATTAAAAATCCGTTTTGTACGACTTCATACTCAATTCCTTCAAGAAAGGCATACAAATACAATATAGGATTGATTCACCGATGCAATATTGTGTGTGTAGGTATGTCTTTTGATAAGATAAATACCTACGTTAGCGCCACTTGATATGTGGGTAGATTAGGTGGATAGAAGTTAGTTGAGACATACTTATTTCAATTACTTGTAACCGTACGCTTCAACACAAATTTGAACCACATCGCTCTCTTTTTTCCGAATGACATCGAATTATTCCTTTTAAAGTTTTTACATGTGACAAGTCGAAAGCGCACAGTTGCGAGAATCGTGCCGTTCAAAAAAGTGCTGCCATCGGAATCAGAAACTAATCATCTATTTTTAATAAATGTTAATAATAATGTTGCTAACTTATATAATCGGCAATTGGTAAAAAGAGTATTATAATAGGTTATTTTCGAGATGACGACGGGGCAAGTTAGAACAAGTAAAATAATTTATATGTGTGTGAAATAAATTATTTCATCACACTTTCTCATGAATAATCTTGAGAGATTATCTTTCCCTATATACCTACCTGAAACCTGGGCATGAGATATACCTACAAAACGTGTAGTATAAATAGCAAGTTTAACATCTACTTTTCAAGTGTCGTAAAGTTTTTGATTTTTAATATTTTAAAGCATAACTTGTAAAAGTGATTTTCCCAAAATAATTAAATTAGCGCCATCTGTGAAAGAGCATATTAAGAATTTTTTTATGTATACCCTTAAAATTAAAATTTAATTACGTCATGTTGAACATGCGGAACCGCTCGTGCGGTGATCTTCTCGCGTATGTGACGCATGTTTGGGGGCGGTGCCTGGAACGTCACGGTGAGACCCAAACGGTCGCAATAGACATATCCAAGGCCTTTGACCGGGTCTGGCACCGAGGACTTGTCACCAAATTGCCTTCTTACGGACTTCCCGCATCCCTGTGTATGTGGATTGCTGACTTTTTAAGGGATAGGTCGATTCAGGCGGTTGCTGATGGTTTCACCTCTTCCTCGCACTCCATAAATGCTGGCGTCTCACAGGGATCGGTTCTGTCTCCGACTTTGTTTTTGTTGAACATCAATGATCTTTTGACATGTGCACCGATTCATTGTTACGCGGATGATACTACAGTTCATGATGGCTTTTTGTTTGACAAACCCCCAAAGGACACACAAACTCCAATGGCTCGGAGGGCTTTGAAGCAGAGAATGGACGGTTATCTCGAGAGTATTTCCTCCTGGGGTAAAAATAATTTCGTCGAATTTAATGTTTCAAAGACCTAATCCTGTCTGATTACGTCTAAAAGGGATCCAAATGATAATCTAGTCTCGTTCAACGGAAGCAATCTTCCGAACAGGCCTTCCATTGATATGCTTGGTATAACTATAAGTGACCAGCTCAGGTACGGGGGCTCCATCGAAGCCAGAGTAAAGTTTTTTTTGTTTTGGTGTTAGGCATTTCACCCTGAAAAGAGTGCTTTGTGCCGGTAACAGTTAAAGTGGATAAAAAAATTCGGTTAATCTATTGAGAGAATAATAAAACAAATTAATCATTGGACTCATTTAGATCGCTAAAACAAATTAAATGTTGAATTCATTCAGGTTAATAAACTTACGTAAAGCTGTATGAACACGAGAATTGTTAAGAGATAAAAGGTATGAAATGTTAAGGGGGGACTGGTGTGTGATTTTAATAAGACGGCGGTATATGTTCTTGAAAGATGAATGATTTTTACAGTTAAAGAAAACGTGGTCGAGGGTTTCCTCTTCCACACCGCACTGGCAGACCGGATCATCCAAAACTCTAATTCTAGCCAAGTGGGATGCAATTGAACAGTGACCAATTCTCATTCTCGAAATACATGAAATGAATCGCTTTGACAGTTTTTTACCGTGAAACCATGGCTTAGCAGGGATATGGTTTTGAATTCCAGCATAGAAAGATCCAGTTCTTATTTTGGAGCCTGCCCAATTTTCTTCCCAGGCACGAGTCATGTTGGATTTAAGAATCGGGAAGACATCGGAGATAGGGATTCTAAAATTTAGTGGGATAGTTCCGGAATCTGAACCAGATTTGGCGAGAGAATCGGCCATCTCATTACCCTCTATACCCAAATGGGCAGGGACCCAGGCCAATATCGTCTCAAACCCAGATTCACTTAGAGAATTGAGAAGATTTTTTATTTTACATATAATATTGTCTTCCGGATAACATAGAATATTTGACATAATTTTAGTTAGAGCACTTAGCGAATCAGTACATAGTAAGGCTCGATGAATGTTGAGAACCTGGATTTGATTTAGCGCTTGTTCAATTGCAAAGCATTCAGCTGTAAATATGGAAACTTCTTTCGGTAATTTATAAGTGAGATTGATGTTGAATTCTGGACTATATATCGATGCTCCACATCTTTTATTTTCAAATTTGGAACCATCAGTGTAAAGGATGGAAAATCCAGGGAATTTTGAAGCCACAATGCTTTTAAAACAGTCATCCACATTATGAAATTTATTTGGGGAAGATAAAATATTCTTCCGAAAGTCTGATGTTATTGTGTTCGGCATAAAAGTGATTGCCTTAAATGGAATATTGTATATAGGAAGATTGGGAACTTCTTGAAGATATTGGAGGGAAGATGACAGAGAATTATAGAGATGAAAACTTTTAATTAGGAGAGGAAAACATTTTTTTTCACTCAATCTTTTGTTAGACTTCAAATTAACACTTAGCAGATTAAGACTTTGTTTAATAGGATGATGTGATAACGATAAAGCCTTGAAAATATATTTATTGGCAAGGAATTGCCTTCTGAAATATAATGGAGGCTCCCCACATTCCACCTGAAGCGCATTAATTGGAGAAGACTTCATAGCTCCAATAATCATTCTGAGGGCTTTTGATTGAATTCTTTCCATTTTCTTATCTAAATATTTAGGGAGGGGGTCAAAAAGGAATGTGCCGTAATCCAAGTGGCTCCGAACTAGGGAATTATACATTAATTTAAGAGTGGTAGGATGAGATCCCCACCATACTCTGGAAACTGCTCGCATCATATTAAGTCCCTTTTCACACTTTGTAGAAATTATCTGAATGTGTGGAAGCCAGGAAAGTTTATGGTTCAAAAGAAGACCAAGGAATTTGATTTGAGTAGCGGTTTGTAGAGGCACATTATCAAAAGAGATTGAGAAGTGGGGAATTTTTCTTTTGCGCGTGAAAGCTACGACCCTTGTTTTAGATGCCGCCAGATTCATCCCATTTATTGACAACCAGCTTTTAATATATTGTAAAGCCAAATTCATTTCCTTAGCTGCAAGAATAATATTTTTATGTAACAAATATATAAGGATATCATCCGCAAAGTAAAGTCGCTTGATAGAAAAAGGAATTACTGAGTCTAGGTCGCTTATATAAATATTAAACAACAGAGGACTGATAACAGAACCCTGGGGTAAACCTCTCCATAGTTTGCGCCTTAAGCATTTAGAGGAAGACTCAATAATAATGGACCTATCTGTGAGCAAATTAATAATAAATTGGACTAGTTTCGGGGGGATTTGTTTTTTAATTAGCTTTTCTTTCAAAACATTCATTAAAACATCATCGTAAGCTGATGAAAGGTCAAGGAATGTGGCCAATGTATAAGAATTTAGGGATTGAGAAACTCGGATATCAGTTGTGAACAAACTTAAATTATCCATTGCAGATTTCTTTTTCCGAAAACCATACTGATTTGGTGAGATAATATCTTGACTTTCAACAAACCACTCTAGTCTGTTTTTTATCAAACGCTCCGCTACTTTCATCAAACACGATGAAAGAGAAATAGGCCGATAAGACGAAATTTCAGATGGATTTTTTCCAGGTTTTAAAATGGGAATGATTTTTTGAGTTTTCCAAACATCCGGAATTAGTCCTGTTTCAAACATATTATTAATAAGAGATAAGAAATATTCAACCGCCATATCAGAAAATGATTTAATGAAACTATAAAATATTCCATCGGGACCCGGAGCAGAGTCAGAAAGGGCTCTTATCACTCGTTTCATCTCATCAATGGAGAAAGGAGCATCTAGCCAGTTAGAGTGAGATGGATACGGCTTAATAGAAGGCATTTCTTCACATCCGGCAACTGATGGGGGGGCTATTTTATCCGCAAATCCTATAAGAATTTTTTCTGATATATGTTTGATTCTTGGCGGAGAATACGATGATCCAAATTTTTTTAAGCTAGACCAAACTGAAGACTGGGGAGTTTCCGGAGACAGGTTCTCACAGAACTTCCGCCATCCAGCGCGCTTCTTATTTTTCAAAATTCGTTTGGTTTCTGCCTGGGCTTTTTTAACTGATAAAAAATTTTCTAGTGACATACACTTACGAAAAGAGGAAATTGCTATTTTTCGAGACTTGACGGAGCGAGTGCATTCCTCGTCCCACCACGGAGTAGTGTTTTATTTTAATGTTCGCCTTGCGTTTCGGGATGGATTTTTCTGCTGCATTTATAACCATAGAAGGAAACGTCTCACATTGCATTCTGATGTCTCCCGGGGACGATTTTGTTAAATTAATAAGGTTATCTAGTTCAGAAGAGAAAGTGCTCCAATTCGCATCTTTCGTTCTAAATTTGACATTATTTTTAACTGGGGGGGAATAAGTGTTAAATTGATGGTGAAAGCGGATTATAATTGGGAAATGATCACTAGAGAGGGGATCGTTTAGGATGTCCCAAGAGCATTTAGATGCTAACGAATACGAACAAAGAGATATATCAACAGCACTTTTCCGTTGATGAGGGGGGGTGAATCTGGTTGGAGATCCGTCATTTAAAAAACATAGGTTATGGGTATCAATAAAATTTAAAAGATTGCGGCCAGAACGATTTGTTATTTCGCTACCCCAAGAAGGGGAATGTGCATTAAAATCTCCAAGGATCATATAAGGGAAACAAATCTGGTTTAAGATTGGTGTCCATTCAATTTCAATAAAAGTCGTAGAGGGAGGAATATATATTGACAATATTGTGATATCAGATAAGACAGCTGCTATTATCTGGATATCGTCGGAGGGAGTATGAATATTAATTTCTTTAAAAGGGATAGAATTTTGGATTATCAGAGCCGAGCCGCCTTTACCATCCGGTCTGTCGTGTCTGAGACAATAATAACCTGGAATTCTCAAGTGAAAGGAGGGTTTTAACCACGTTTCAGAAATGGCGGCTACTGAAACGTCGTGTTCGTCGAGTAATTGAATTAGGTCAGATTTGTTAGCGAAGAGGCTTCTACTGTTCCACTGAAGGATTTTGTTCAGTTTCGAAGCCATTGGGGAGGCAGGATAATAAAGATTTAATGTAATCGGCAGTGTTGGACGGTACAATATTGTTGTTTGTAAGGATAGAAATTAAAAGGGTAATTAAAGTGTGTATAAAAGAATTATTATTCATTATTTCGGGGAGAGCAGGAGGGGAAGAATTACCATTAATGGCACACCCATTGGGCGTCTGGGATTTGGCATTCCCATTCGGGCTGGCCAAAATATTATTCAATTGTTTTTTATCAAGGTAAGGTGTATATTTTGGGTTGGGTTTGACTGGCTTGAGAATGGTTTCTCTGTGAGAAGATGATGTTGAATTTAAAAAGGTGGTTGTTTGGAAAGGAGCTGAGGACGATGTCATCTCTGCGAATGATTTTTTCGCAGGAGAGATTAACTTTGAGGCCTGGAAGTACGAAATGTTGTCGGTAGCCATTTTATGTTTTATGTTCTTCTGTCTTGTTAATTCCAGACAGGCTAGACTGACCGCGGTATGTGCACCCGAACAGTTAATGCAAATGGGATCATTGGAAGATTTCGGACATTGATCAAATGGGTGAGCTTCTCCGCAATAGTAACAACGTGGGGGGGAGCGGCATACAGATTTCGAATGTCCGAACCGGCAGCAGTTGAAACATTGAATTGTTGGAAATTTATAAACTTCGACGGGAAGCGAGGTATAGTAAATTAACACACGAGACGGTAGGGATTGTCCCTCAAATGTAACAACAACTGACTGGGAAGGTTTCCAGATCGTGTTTCCGTCAGTAGAATCCTTGTAGTTCAGTCGACGTACTTTTAATACTTTTGGGGTTCCGTGAGAATTATTCAAAGCATCAACAATTTCAGCCTCTGGGATCTCCGCGGGAATTCCTCGCACAAGACCCATTCTCGAAAGGTTAAATGTAGGGATGAACGATTTATATTTATGATTTGAGAGCGAGTCAATTTTTTTTACAAATCCATTTGCGGAAGCGGCAGTGTTAAACTCGATAGATAATTTATATCGCCCTTCCGGTTTAATTGAACCGTTAACAATACCAAGGTTATTATTTTTTGAGTCAAATACGAATTTTCCAATATCTAAAGGATGAATAAGTTTTCCCTGTTCAGTTCTCTGAACATTAACGGTAAATGGACCGGAAGCTGAAGCAGGATAAAGTAATTCAGTACTTTTTGCATTATCGCTAGTTAAAGTACTTGGCTGGATGTTACTATTGGTGTTAAGGTCGTTAGGGGTCGAGGTTTGTTGAACCGGCGGTATAGATTTAACTTTCGATGGAATGTGAAGGCTTTGCGATGGTCGTCGTTTACGAGATGGGAGCGTAATAGAAACCTGGCTCGTATTAGATTCCGAATCAGAAAAATCCAACATCGACCCTGGGTCGGGAGGTCTATCTTCGTCTTCCTCCATTATATAAAAAAAAATTAACTTTTAAAAATTAAACTGAAAAAATAATACGCAGTCTATTTCATTGACTGTACAAACAAAAACGGATTAGCCGTAAGCAGGAATGCAAACAAATAGGTAAACGATAAACAATATTAAATAAAATGTAACAATAATCTCTTATCTGTACGCAGCGCATGAACGGGCGAACGGCACTCAGCAATAGTAAGGTACACACAATCACTGTTGACCGCGGCTCGAATCGGACTCCCCAGAGTAAAGTTGGCCTCTCAGAAGCTGGGCGTACTGTACAGGGCCCGCAGATACTTTAATAATACACAACTGCTGACCTTGTACAAATCGAAAGTGCGCCCTACTGTCGAATTTGGCAGCCATCTCTGGTCCGGAGCCCCTAAATACCTGAAAAAAACCCTTGACTCTGTGCAAAAACGGGCGGTCCGTTTGATAGATTCCCCAATCTTAACAAACGGACTGCAATCTTTAGAGCACAGGCGTCAGGTGGGTATGCTGTCCTTGTTCTATCGGTATTACAATGGAAGATGCTCTGAGGAACTAGCGTCATTGATCCCTTCGGCACCGGTGCGTAGTCGGGATACACGCCAAACGCGCGCCCAACATTTGTACACGGTTGACATTTGTCACATGAGAACGGGTCGCTTCTACGATTCGTTCTTAAGTTCAACAGCTCGGCTGTGGAACGAACTGCCGGCCTCTGTGTTTCCTCCCTCCTACAACATGGGACTCTTCAAGACCCATGTTCACTCCTTCCTCTCCACAAAAAGACCCTCCACACAGCATCCCCAAAGATGACATAGGCCCTGAGGGAAATTATTTTCTTCAGGGCCTCCTGTGTGGAGTTAATATATATAAAAAAAAAAAAAAAATAACTTGTAAAAGTGATTTTCCCAAAATAATTAAATTAGCGCCATCTGCGAAAGAGCATATTAAGATTTTTTTATGTTTACCATTAAAATTAAAATTTAATTATCTCATGTTGAACATGTAAAATATAAAAGATTTTCACAAAAATGACGCTATACAAATTATTAAAATATTATAATTATCAATTATGTAAAGTAACGCATCAATCTTCAGCTTGCAATGTCAGTATCGGGTGTAAAATAAGACGATGGGCAGAATTGTATCATATGCCAATACTTCAACGAGAAGAAAAAAATTCGGTAGCTATTTTGACAAAGCGGGGTAGAAATAAATTATAAAAAAAGTAATCCTTATGTATGTAAGACAAAGAAGATTTCCAGAAATTTCTTCTTGCTATTTATTGAATTATTGTGAAATAAATAGATGTTTGAAAGAGTTGAAATATAATATGCAAATAACTATATAAATTTAGGTAAATGTTAAAAACATATTTGAAAATCGTCTTAATAATTTGTCGGTTACGGGATTTATTATAATTGATTACTTTGTCTAAGTCAGAATTTGGAATGAATTTGGGATTCGAATCTCCGTTCTGGAAGTTTGTTTAAATTCCATCCGATTTATATTTGGATCAAAATTTGTTGCTTCCTTCCTTCAAAATAAAATTACTTTGGTGTTTCTCAAAGGTCACATTTACATAAATATTATAATCTTGTTTAGTAACTTTGATTCAGAAGTCATCTCACTTGAGTAAGCACGTCTGTTTCAAAATCTGTAATGGAGGAAAGTTCACTTCTGATCATAATAGTCAAATCCTTTGAAATCCTTGAAGCTAATTTCCAAGCGCAGTCATTTGGAGAAATCTGTTTCCAGTATAGTAATAAAAAATAGTTGTACGCGGCATCTGCTCGTAAAAACTTTGTCGGTTAAATATTGATCAAAATTTAACCAAGGCTGGGACCACGACTTATGTAGGTAGATATTTCATAGGTGTCTATGATGAATTGTTAGGAAGTAAATTTTACGTAGATAAGAAGGCTTATTGTTAGTCTGGAAATAATTTTACTTGGTGGTGATAACAACTGGAGCGATTTTTGGCATATTATGTCAAGTTTGCAAAAACGTTTTGAGCGATCTAAAAATATGGTCTAAGCGGCGAAGTCTAGGTGGATTCATAGGCTTTAGACACAGTAAGCAGTTCGTATGTTTCCATATTAATATTTAGAGGAATTATATTAATTAAATAATATGCTATATATATATATAATCATGAATCAATCATTAGATTTTGCAGATCAATGTAATCACGAATCAATCATTGGGTGATGAAGAAAATGTGTTTATTTTTAGCTAAAGCTATCAAACAGTAATGGTCAACATACATTTATTATATTCATCTCGTAACTTGATTTGTATTTGTTATGAAACATTAAAGTATCCAGAACTGTCGAAAATAATATTTCCAACTCGACTTTTCAGCAAGAATATGTATTTTAACATTTAATTCTTTTGGGTGTACTAGAGTGCAAATATTAAATAAAATGACATTTTTGAAGCCTGAACCTTTTTTTTCGAGAATGCTATTTTTATGAAGATTTTCAGGAAATTTCAGTTTGGCAGTGCATTGCACCGATTTCCTGGAAATCTTCGTAGAAAACTTCGAATTTTCGAAAAAAAAATGTTTTCGAACGCAACAACATCAATAATACTATAATATTTTAATATTAGCACTCTATTACTCTGAAAAGTTACGAGCCTCCACTGATTGTATGTTTAATGCTTAATACTACTAAGTACATAGAAATAATATCAAATAAAATTTAGCAACGCTTTCATAAAGATTCCATTTACGTACATTTCACGATTACCTAATACCTACCCTTCTTAAATCTTGTTCAGCTTATTTCCACATCTTTCACTTCAGTCAAGTTTCATTTCAATGCAAAACCACTTTTATAATTACTTTTCCCATGGGGCGTACCTCATATTTCCTGAAAGCAAACGGCCACAGTGACTGAAAGGTGAGTGAGTCTGAAAGTGAACAATCCGCCGGCAAAGACCAGCGAGGTGAAGAATCGGGCAAATAGCTCTCTGCGCTTAGCTCTGTATTTCCATAAACACCCTCCGTCAACCAAAGTACAACCGAATCGGGCTATGGGACTTATCAAAGGACCTTTTTGACGAATAATCACAATTGTTATGAAAATCGTTATATTACAAACATAATATTGCGTGCCGTTGGAATATTTTTCATGCCTTCAATTATGTTTTGGTTGCAGTAGAACTATGATTTTTTGTAAACAGTAAGTAAGCACTGACGAGAAACCATCAAAATATATTACCTGGTGGGTAATCGTCATAGCAAATTAACCTGGTATCCTACCTTCGATAAGAGCACATGAAGAATTGTTCTGATTTTAAACATTGTACATATAGAACATGATAGTGAATATAAGGATAGTAATTCCGCCGCTGAAACTGTTATTTCCTTCCCCCCCCCCCCTCCCTCCTCATCAGCCTTAATAATTTGTCTCCACCTTTTCTATTTGCATCTCTTTCTATCTGTTTTGTATCTCTTTCACTCATTGTTTTCATTTACCTATATGTATATGTGCCTGTATCTAATTAGCTTTAGTTGATATTTAGCCCTGATGAAGCTTGGGACAAGCGAAACCCGGTTGGCTATCGTTATTGATTCAAAAATAAAGTGGTGTCTTACTAAGTGTATATATTTTTAGCATTAATTTTTTGTACAGTTGGTACATCAAAACTATTGAAAATGTCAATCCAAGGCGTTCTTCTGCTTTCTTATCTAAGCTTTCGGTTTCTTTAGACTGACAGAAGAGGATGCCGGAAGAAATAAATATTTTTCCCTTCCTGTGAACTTTAAAGTACCTATTTGGTTTCACTAGACAAGATTTGGAATATCATAGATAATACAAGGATAAAATCCAGATATCTAATATACCAATATTTCTTGTATATGTCTTGTCTAGACACATACAGCTTCAATATTTAACTTTTATTCCTTAAAATAACTTCTTACTTAATAAAATTTATTACAAATTACAAGTAACAAGCACATTCTTGCTAATTTTTTGTATGAAATATATTTAAGCATTATTAAAATCGGAGAAATACCTAATATACGACATAAATCTGGTATATTAGCGCATATTATATTTATGTACGCAATAATATTAATAATATTTGGCTAATTTATATAGCGCCGTTTTCATGAGAGATCACCTCAAGGGCGCTGTACAAATATATTTCTTAAATAGTTAATACTATAACTACTGACTTAAACTAGTAATAAAAACTTAAACTTAACTCTAGATCTGTTGCAGGCTTAATATCGAAGTGGCAAGTTCACGAATCCGCGATAAATTCTGATCATAGGCTCATAACCTATACAGTGGGTGTCAAGAAGACCGAAGCTCCGAAATCCTCCTGGAACTTCAAAACCACTAAGGCGAATTGGGATAACTTTGGGGAGGCACTACGCGATACTTTAAGGGGCTTTTATGATGTAGCGTGCAAAGATCCGAACAATTTGGGGAACTTTTTCAACGCAGCCGTGGTATCAGCTGCCGAATCCTCTTTGGGAAGATCAAACCCGAAGAGGACCATCAGGACGCCGTGGTGGTCGAGTGAGCTGACTTTGCGTAAGAGCGCCTTTAAGAAGGCTACCAGAACCTTAGGTCGTGCCAGAAGGGACGGGTGGTTGCCTGATCAGCGGAAAACTGCTGAGTTAAACCTTAGGCATGCTCGTGGAGCCTTCAGATCGGCAATCTTAAAAGCAAAACGAACTGCTTGGCATAACTGGGTTAAAGAAGTGGGTAACGCCGACCCGTGGACTCTCCACAGCGCCATTGATAAAACCGGGAAAGGCTCTGAACGGTATCTAAGTAGCATCATTTTTGAAAAAGAGGGAATGGACACTGAAAGTGTTGATGTGGCCACCACTCTTAGCACACTGCTGAGCAAGCTTGTCCCATTAGATTCAGTAATTGGGGAAAACGACCACCACAAACAGATTAGAAATCTCTCACAGCTCCCACCCAGCCTCGCTCAGGAGGACATAATGCGAATATCAATATCTGAGGTCGATACAATAATTAAGGGCTTGGGAGCGAAGAAGGCACCAGGCTTCGACAAGCTTAACGGTATAATAGTGAAGAAAGTATGGGTCTACGCCAAGAATGAATTATTCCAGGTGCTAGAAACGTGTATGAGGAGGGGAATTTTCCCCTCTGAATGGAAGAAGGGCGTGCTTCGGGTCATCCCTAAGGGTGGAGATAAGCCTAAAACAGACGTCAAAGCGTATCGCCCGATTACTCTGCTGCCAGTATTTAGTAAAATTCTAGAAAAACTAATACGCCAACGTTTGCGTCAAACCCTGTCCCCGGCCTACGAAAGGCAATTCGGCTTTGTCCCTGGGATGTCAACGGAGCACGCCATTACAAATGCGCTTGATTGGGTGAAGGTCTGTAAAAAGAGGTATGTCATCGGGATCTTCTTAGATATCACTGGTGCCTTCGATCATGCGTGGTGGCCGATGATACTGTCTAAACTAAAAGCGCGAAATTGTCCCAAAAGACTCTTTAACATTCTGGTGGACTATCTATCCAACAGATTCATCATTATCACATATGGCGGAATCACTATTGTTAGGCACGTCGACAAGGGTTGTCCGCAGGGTTCGGTCCTCGCACCGGAACTCTGGAACATCCTTTTCGACGATTCCTCAAGGCTGCCCTTGCCTGAGGGATGTATCTCGGTAGACTATGCTGATGATAAGTTGTACTTGGTCTCGGGGAACAGTAGAAGAGAAGTGGAATCTAAGGCTGAAGAAGGTTTGAAAATGATTTTAGAATGGGGAAAGAATAACAAACTGAACTTCGCTCCCCATAAGACCGTGGGTTTGCTCATGAAGGGTTTCCTCGACAGAGGAAGGAACCCTACTATAAGAATGAGCAACTCAAATATCAAATTTGCAGAAAATACTAAATATCTTGGCGTCACATTAGATCGATCGTCCTCTTTTCTGGCACATGTGAAAAATGTGTCCAGTAGGGCCCAGGCTCTTTTTATGAAACTGAGAAGACTCTCAACTGCGGAGTGGGGATTGCGATCTCCGGCACTGCGTATTCTGTACAGAGGGGTTTATGTTTCTCAAATAACATATGCCGCCTCTGTTTGGGAGCACCGCCTGGATAACGTACTGATCCACGCCGCACTTAAAAAGGGCCAGCGAATCCCACTACTGGCATTATCAGGAGCCTATCGCACTGTAGCCTCGGACGCTTTGCCAATATTGGCTGGCATTCTGCCAATCGATCTTGAAATTAGGGAAGTGATCACGAAAAAGAAGCTTACCAGAGGCAGACCTGCTACTCACCTAGGAGTGGTACTCACTCCTGGTGGAGCTGTGTCTCTCCAAGGACTTCTAAGAGAGATGCGAGAAAGAACATTGAGTGAATGGCAAATAAGATGGAATAGGTCGAACACGGGAAGATGGACCTACTCTTTCTTCCCGTCAGTTAAAGCCAGAATGGAAGGGGCGCACATAATACTGGATCACTACATCACCCAACTCCTGTCCGGACACGGTGAATTCAGGGGGAGACTTTACAGCCTCGCCCTGTCCCCTCATTCAAACTGCGCGTGTGGAGATAACGATCAGTCAGCCGAGCACATTCTGTGGCATTGCGAGATAATGAAGGATGCCAGAGAGGAAATGCTAAATGGTTTGAATGTTATAACGAGACCGATTTCTAATGTGGATCTCGTATCGAATAGAGAGAATTTCGAATGTCTGAGAAAATTTGTAAGGACTTGGGTTGAACGATGGCCTGAATTGAGAGTCGGAGAATAGCATAAAATCACATTCAAAAGTTATTTATTTATTTATAAATTTACGCCCGGCAGGGCTTTTACATGTTATTTTCTTGTTTTTTTACAAAGAACACAACAAATCAAAAATAAAACAAAGTCAAAGTAAAATAACAAAACAAAATCAAAAAGGAAATAGAATACATAATAAAACACAACCTCTTACAAAAATAATGTCAAAAACGAAATAAAATGAATCTACTTAGTTTCTGTAATTAAATTATATTGTATTTGATATTCTTTTTTCCAAAATAAATTGGGTAATAACTTGTTTATATGTGGTGAATGATGTGTTGAATATATCAACAACATCTTTATAGTCATTACCCAAATTTTGTATACGGCGAACGGGGGTATAGAATTGAGATTCAGTGTTGGAGTTATCACAATAGAACGGTAGATAATGCCTCAATGTTGGTTTACGAGGTATATGTAGGGAAATCAAATATAATAGTTCAGGGCTGTCAATTATTGAATTTATGATTTTATATAAACAATTTAGGTCATTAACTATTCTACGTTCAGATAATTTTAATAAATTAAGCTGACATAGTAGATAATCATAATTGACGCATTCCCTTGTAATACCCATTCTGAAATTAATAAATCTTAAGAATTTTTTTTGAATTCTTTCTATCGTGAGTGAATGACTAGCGTAACTAGGTGCCCACACTGTCGAGTTGTACTCAATTTGACTCCTAACCAATGACACATACAAATGTTTATATGTTTGAATATTTTTAAATTGGCTGCAAATTCTTATAACAAAACCCAACATTTTCAAAGCTTTATTTGAAGTAATTTCAATATGATTTATAAAATTCAGTTTTTGGTCAAAGTTTACACCTAAATCATTCACCTCGGTTACAGCGGTTAGAACTACATCATTGATGGAGTAATCATAAATAATTGGATTTTTTATTCTATGAAATCTCATAATTAGACATTTGTTTATATTTAGTTCTAGGTAATTCTCTTGGCACCAAATAAATAGTTTACGCAAGTTATTTGACAATGTTTGACAGTCGTTCATATTTCTTATAGCTTTGTATATTTTCATATCGTCCGCAAACATTGAAACTTCGACATCGTTGAATATAGTGAGCACATCGTTCACAAATATCAAAAATAAAATTGGTCCCAAATGTGACCCTTGGGGGACACCGCTGGTAGCTTTAAATTTATAAGAAATAAAGCCATCAATTTTAACGGCCAATTGCCTGTTACTTAAATAACTGTTAAACCACATGTATAGATACCCTGCTATTCCTAATTTATGAAGCTTTTTTAACAACAGGTCATGATTAACCTTATCAAATGCTTTGCTGAAATCAGTATAGACTGAATCAACTTGTAACTTCTTAGACATGGATTCTGATATATAGTTTTGGTAAATTAAGAGATTGGACAAAGTAGACTTTCCTGATGTAAAACCATGCTGGTTAGGAGAAATTACTGGCTTGATACAGTGAATGATTTTATTTAAAATAAGTTTTTCAAACATTTTTGGAATAGTTGATAAAAGGCAGATCGGTCTATAATTGCTCACCTCGTTTTTATCTCCTTTTTTAAATATCGGGGTGAGGAAGCTGTATTTCCATTTTTCAGGAAAGTGTCCTGTTTGTAGTGACTGGTTAAAAAGAAAATGTAGTGGATATGCAAGAGTAGTGGCGCAATTCTTTAAGAAAACAGGTGGGATATTATCAGGACCTCCGCTCTTGCTTTGATCCAATTGTTTTAGCTGAGTCAGTACATCGTTAAATTCAATTATTACATTAGTCAAATTTAAGTCATGATCCGTGAAGAAACTAGGCAAGTGATCGTTGATTATTATTGAGTCCCGGACATATACACTTTTGAAGAAGTCGGCAAATAGGTGAGCTACATTTTGGGAGTCGTTGGCTCTTTTACTTTCATAAAACATATTAGAAGGTATGCTAATATCATCATTTTTCATTGACTTTGCATAATTCCAAAATTGTTTTATGTTTCCATTAATTGACATTTCTACCGTATTTATATAATTGTTGTAACAAAATTTTGACATATTTTTACAATCTTTTCTTATTTTACTGAACTCAATATAATTTGGTAGGGACCTCTCTGCTTTAAATTTTTTATGTAAAACTTTTTTTTTAGCTATTAATTGAATTAATTCCTTGTTAAACCATTTTGGATGCTTTGATTCTTTGAATTTTATTAAGGGTATACAGTCTACGATAATGGCATTTATTTTATAATAAAATGATTCTGTATTATAGATCATATTGTTTTCCTTGAGAAAAGTCCAATCTACTTTGCTGAGATGGTCATTAATATCATTGTAATTGGCATTCTTGAAATTAAAACTAGAACTTGAGAGTTTAATATTTTTTTTAAGATTGTTTGGAATAATTACTGACAGTGGAGGATGATGATTATCAATGGGAAGGATAGACTCTAATGCTTTACTAACTATTATGTCCTCTTCATTTGAGAAAACAAGATCTAGGAGGCGATTATTCAAATTATGTACATTATTAAATTGGGTGAGATTCAGAAATATTGACATATCAATGATTTCTCTTTCGCATAATGTAACTGATTGGGAATCAGTACAGTTGAAATTACAATTTGGAAGGTTGTAATCTCCAAAAATTATGAATTTATGTTTTTTGTGTTTTGATTTCAAAAGTTCGATATCTTCGGAATGATTTTTATAAATAGACAAATTAGCCGACGGAGGAATGTACACGCAACCAATAATGTAATTTTGATTTTTATCGTTTACCATAATGAAAATTTGTTCGACATCACAATTTTTGGTTTTCAACACTTTTGAGGACATTTTTCTGTTGACTGCTATAAGGACGCCTCCACCTCTTGATCTGGAACTGGTGTTGATATTTCTGTCAAGCCGGTAGACCTGATGAAAGGGTAGACCAAGCTCCGCTGAGTGGATTGACGGTTCTAGCCAGGTTTCTGTAAGAGCGATGACATCGTGTGAAATAATTGGGACGTTTATCCTAAATTCGTTCAGCTTTGTCCTTAAACCTCTGGCGTTCTGGTAGTAAAATCTTCTCGAAGACGGCTTGACGAGTTTTTTGGGAGTGAATAAACTATTTTGGGTGTTGAATTTATGTATTTTATTGTTAAATTTGATTCACCATTGTTATTTCTGGATTCCAACTCCTTCCACAAGCTTGCAATTTGTTGACGTTGTATTACGGTAAGGTCGTGTTTTATTTTAATAGTATTATTATCCAGAGGTATAGTTTTTTTCATTAGTACAAGTTTGGCTTGGTTCGGATCTGATAGTACAATCTTGATTGGGCGAGTTTTTTCAGCACTTTTTCGTCCTAACCTATACATTTGTATGTGGGTGGTGTCGACGTTGTCCACTTTCTTCAGTATACTGGTTACTTGGCTCCGATCTTCAATGATACAGTCCGATTGCATTGTTGCCGTACTTTCTGGAATGTTGAGCAATATAATATTATTGGCGCGAATTTTCCTCTCCTCCATTTCTGCTATTGTTTCTGATATTCCAGAAACGTCCGCAGTGCCACTTGATGATAGCTGACAAAACTGTGGTTTGTTTTTGTATGCGTTAAGCTCTCCTTCAAGAGTTGCCATTCTGGCAGCCATACCGGCTATCGTTCCCAGTATTTCATTGGTCTTAGGGATTATTTTTGCAATATGTTCTTTCGTGAATTTGCTGTTGGGATCCATTACCATGTTAGTAAGTATATTTACGGCGTCTTTGGCCAATTTTATGTACTCTTGCGAATCCATTGTATATTGTTATTTATTTAATTTGTTTAAAGAAAGAAAAAAAATTTTTTTTTTAGAAACAGTAGGATTCGATCTGACTTGTTTCGGATATCTAACAATACCGATTCCGTGACCGTTCTCGCCACTGAGCTGTTTGCCACTTATGACGTAGTGTGAGATAAATGCAATATCAATTATCTTTGCACAAGTTCATTTAAAAATAAGCTGATAGATATTTATTTGACAATAATCGCTGTCACTTTGCAGAGTTTATTTACTTGAAATCACTAATGAGACCGTTTAGAGTTCACAGTTTGTAGATATTTCACTGCACTTATCTTCACGAAAAAGTTTACCGATACTTTTTTGATATTTTACGTATTATAGGCTATAAATTCCGATGATCTTTGTGGAGGGATATTTTTGCGTGTGCTCTGTGTGAAGTATGAATAACTATTATGTACCATGTATACTGCTCCTGTTCTCCTCGGATAACGATATAACCTTATTTCCATGAACTTTGTATATATTGTAAATATTTCTACCTGTTTTTATATAACGATCTTTACTTGTTGGCAAAGCCATTCGTATGCTCTGACTGCGACTAAGCGGTCGGAAGAGGGAAATGGCTTGCTATTTATTTATTTTATTTTATTTCCTTCTTGCCTATCTGTTTACCATTTCGTAGTTTTTAATGTAGATTCTTACAGGTTACAAGCAATCACGGTCGACGCAGTTTTAGATTGTTGAAACTGAACTTTTTATGTAATGTTTTGTCCCAGCCCTTCGAGGGCGTGGATCACAGACCGTCGTCCCTGCAGAAAAACTGGCTTCTCCTTTATCCTCTGTACATGGTGTATGGATCACGAGTCGCGCCTCCCCCTTACGAGGTGCTCTTGGTTGTCGTGAGGTCTGCAAGAGCTAGACCACCTTCCTTGCGATCCTCTCCCGTCTGACGCTCGATTTCTTCTTTAGGGTCTTCGGCTGCTCACAGCCTATATATCAGCTTATCTCTTTCTTTGGGGCAAAATCAGACGGTCACCGCGATCGTGAACGGTTGTCGAACCTCACCTGTGGATCAACCGACATCTGATTGCACCTGTGAGGGACTGCCGACTCGGAGAATCTCATTCCACTTGTACATACTTGTTTTGCATTAACTGATGTGTAAAAACTAACAATGTTCCTTATACACTATTAACACTTATACTAATCTGGGCATCTTGCATAGTGCTAACTAACCCCTCATGCAGGGATATTTGAGGTCTAAAATCGTTGTATACCTAGAGTCTTTTAATATAAAAAAAAAATTAGAGTCCTGTTGTGTACCCTGAAGGAGTAACCATCTGTTACTTATACCGGGGTGGGAAAGTGGTGGGAGCCTCAAATGACTTAAACTAGTGACTTATCTCTAAGACTTATATCTAGTGACTTACGACTAAGGCCTATAACTACTATCTTAATGACATATATACGAGTATTTACATATTTGGCAACTTACAACTAAAATTAACATTAACAATCTAATCTTACTAACGTCAGAAGAAGAAGGAAGTTCTATTATATTAGTGTGTTTTTATTGTTAGCTGAATATATATGTTAAATGAATGAATAAAATCAATCGTCGATCTTAAACGCATTTATATGATTCATCTGCCAACAATTACATTATATTCAAAAGATAATCATGTACACTAATAAAGATGGCTTGGATATAAATTGACACGTTGTGTATATTCAGAGAGTTAATTTTTATGGGATATAATTAGCAAATTAATATTGTAAAATATGAAAAAAAGGCCGTCTAAACCTCGCCATGAACATTATAATGCTAAACAAACAATGTATATTTTGTTTCCGAATTTGCCGCCGCACATTTAATCATGTGCCGCCACAGAAAACTAACAATCACGCTAAGGTTAACAGACGGGCGTTCCGTAAACATGAAGGTAAATGTTACTAAAAATCCCGTTAATAGGACCACACATTAACGGTCTTTACTTTGTTGTTTAGCTATAAATATGCATAAACCACATCGGAACACTCAACCTAACTATTTTCAAGGCTTCCTAGTACTCCTAAGTTTAGCTAACCATTTGACAGAATTGAATTCTGCGAATGAGAGAAATGTTTCGACAAACTGTCAATAGCGATCGACACGTAAACAAGAACAATACACTATGTATAAATTTCAAATAAAAAAAGTTTTAAACACCCAACCGAATTCATTCCACAAAATTACATTTTCATTTGGTTATGTTTAAATTATATGTTAAATGTTTATCATAATTCGTTGAAATGTTAGAGATGAGAAATACTATGTTAGCTGATTTTGAGTTAATATAAAATATAATTTATAATATCTCTGAAAATGTAAATAGTGTTTATAGTACAATTACTTTTATTATTTAAAAACTTTTTATAATTTATTTAAATTGTTACTCATGTCTCTGTATACTTATTTTTTATTTGTTTTAACATTTAAGTTTTATATTTTTATTTCTATATTTTCTGTATCTTACATTATCACTGTAAGCACATTTTTTTCCATTCTTATATAAAAGAGAACTCCTTTCCTAAAACACAAGCACCAGTTTACTTTCAGAAAGAATGTAATAAGAATGTAAGAAAATAGTTACAGACTGAAAACTGAAGTAATTTTATGTTTACAAAAATAATACTATAGAATAAAGAATGAAAATGCTAATTGTTGATAAAACGACGATTAGTAATGATTATGATTTTTTTTTTCAATTCACTGTTAATCGTTTATTTTGGCTCTATGCTGATGTTTATTTACATGGAAGCGATCAGTTATGTTAACCATCTGTAAAATAATGTTAAAATCAATTTTTACTTCTTAGTTGCTGCTTGGGAAAGATTTGAAAAACAAATTGAATTATAAAAAATATGCTACGACTGACGTGTAGTGCAACTTTCAATAAACACTTGTATATTTTACCACCGTCTTTGTAATGCGGACATTTTTTGTTATTATTGCAGTGTAATTGAAAACCCTTTTTTTATCATAATTGGCCTTCAGATTATGTAACGCAGTATTAATCAGACTGATGTTTATAACGTTTACAATATTTGAAAGTTGCCACTCCGAAAGTACAGTTCCTTTGCTCATTGTTTTATTTTTAAAGCTTTTTTGATGCGGAGATATGCATAGACAATGAGATTTTAATTTCAGTTTAATTTAAAATTCTGATATTAAGTGAATATAATATAACTGAACACTAAGAATTCCAATTTTGAAAACATTTTAACTTTAATCAGTACTAATCTTTTTATGTGACGAAAATATTGATTTTGAGAGAGCGAATTCTAAAAATTCATTTTTTCGTGGAAAATATATTTTGCAATTGGTCAAACAAAATTCTTATTTATCTACTCTAAATTTAATTACTGAATATGTTGAATTTTACAATCCCCAAATATATTTTCCTTCTAAAAATCGATATTCGTTAACTGAATAAATGCTACCTACAAAATCCAGAACGCGCCAACTTCGTCGGTTGAATTGAAAAAATGCCGAATTCATCGGAGTGGTAGAAAACGTCAATTCATTGAAATTGATTGAATTATGTTTGTATTACCTCAACTCGGCTTTTCTCTAAGGATAGGCAAATTCAGAACACTCGATAATGGAGAGAAGAGAATTGGAAAAATACTAAGTCACAAAGTCTGCTAAAAGATTTAAAATTATGACTAAACAATGTTAGTTGTCTAAACTCGATACAATACGATGAAGCTCTAGGTTGCGTCACCTTACTGGGTCAGAGAAAAGAGTTCGATCTTCTCTCTGTTCTAATTAATTAATGCAATGCCCCGATCAAAACATAGTTATTAATAAAGTATGCAAGATTTCTGCACTTACCAGGTTTGATTATTCTTCTGTATGTTGAAATGTCCAGTGGGGCCCGCACTATTAATGCTCGAATCACTTTAGCACTTTACAAACATGAATGCACACACAATTGGCGTTTAAGATTAATAGATACTCGCTACTTTCCAATAGTCATATTAGACTGTGTTTCTCAATACGGCGGTATCTCTATTCATGTGTAGAGACGACCGAAGTTTATCGATGACTTTTTAATCTAGCTGCATTTTTCATTTACACAAATCACGCGTGGATTTGTGATTAGCTATAAACATGACGTAACTCAAAAAATTACAAACGTCCTGACAGAACAACTACCGACTAAATAATTTTCAATTGAAGTGAAAAACCAATTGCTCAAGATTTTGGGTAAAAATTTTTAAAACGCTGAAAACCGGTAACATCGTTATAAATTTTCGCCTGCTCGATAAATGTTGGCCTCTGTTTAAAATTGTGATCAAATGCCTAAAAGACAGAATTTTATTTTATCATCTACTGGATCACATGCTTCATAAATTTTCATGAACATCGTCTTATTTTGGTAAGTAAAAAATACTATGTAAATTATTCATAGTAGATCGAGCAGCCATAACATTATTGAATTATGGGGAGGTCTTTGCTTGTAATATAAAATGTAAAATTATATTGGAAACCTGCAAGCAGTAAAATCTCTCAACCGTTGAGCTTGGCTTCGTAAAGTAAAAAGCATCGTTTTGTACGATGTGTAGGATTAAGAAGTTTAAAATATCCATTTATATCTCGGAAAATAAAAAAGACGCCATTTTTTATCACTCAACTTTCAATAATTCAAAAGAAAAGATATTAAGTAACTTAAGTGGAATAGTAACTATTATGTTTTTTATTAAATTAGAACTTTTGTTGGAAAATAATTATCATACATATTATTTAAATGGTTTGGTACCATCGACCAACAAAATTATCGGTTCCAAAAGTTGGGTGACGAAAACACTTGTAATTTGTCTCGACGCCATCTAGTGAGAGAGTTAGCACTTACAATGCCTTTCTCATATAAAATAAAGTTGGTTGTTTTCAGGTGAAAAAATGTAACAAGCAGTAATTGTTGAATGAAACACTAGTATATATTGAATTATTTCGCGGATAAGAGATAAGCCGCCATAGCTCAGTGGTCAGAGCTGTCGACCGGAAATCGAAGGGACACGGGTTCGAGTCCCGTTGGCGTCATGTATCTTTTATCAGGAGATTTTTCAATGTGGATGAGTGTTTCAGGCGAATAATTATTGCTTGTAAAATAATTATTACATAATGTTAGTATGCGTAGAATATTTTTCACTTCATATAAAGTTGTCTTTTTTAGAATTATTACCATGTGATTTTGTTTTCCAAAACAAAGCTTGCGAACAAAGAACACAAAATTCTACTTTATTTCAGTAGTTAAGGAAGGGGTACCCGTAAATAATTACGTTGGGAAATTAATGAAACCTTTGTCTCAAAAAAAGAAAAAGAATAATATCAGTTTCTTTCGGTGGCTGTTTGCTGGCTTGGAAGTAGCCACCCAATTAAATCATAGAAAACAACAACTGCTTAAACCTTCAATGAATAATGTTCTTCTTTTAATTATAAAACCTTGAAATACAGCAGAAGAAATTAAAGTATTCAAAAAGCTAACCAACAGCTTGAATAAAAACACGCGTTAATGGCTTGAATAAAAACACACTAACAATTGGTTATAAGACATTCATACTGTTTTGTTTTTAAAAAAATCATGTATTTAACATAAATTTTTTTAATACAATTTAGAGATAAATCTTCTTTCTACAAGAAATAGTTCAACGAACAAATATTTTAGTAAAAAAAATCTTCTAAATAATGGTTCATGTTACGGCAATTTAGGCCGGTGTTTTATAGGGGCTTATTTTAAATTAGTTTTACACTGATTTAATCGCTTCGTGTTGTAAGAAATATAATTACATTTAGAAGCAAAAAATAGATTCAGTACCCCAAAAAAGAGAGACTGAAGATACACTGGCAAAAAATAGAGCTACTCGTTCACTAGAACTAGCGACCCTGGAATTCTAGACAAGTTCCATATAGTTTTAGTTACTCGTATATATATATATTCTTGCTAGAATCTGCCGCAAGTGTGGCTAAAGTCGCCAAAGCCTGTTTCAGGTTTTTTGTACATATTCAACGAAATACGTATTACGTTTTGTTGTTAGCAGTTGAGGGTATAGCGAGTTTTATTGTTTATTTCAGTTAATTAAAGCGATCCTGCTTATAACCACTAAATAAGTGGAATGGATCCTGCTCACATCGGTGGAATATGAAAATTACTTCAACCTCGTGAGTCAATATTGTAAAGTATGTAGTAAATACAATGGCCTACTATTCTCTAACTTAGTAATGTAAGTAGCTTAGAAAATTCCTAATAATCCAGAATTAAGAAATGAGGAAAATTTTGAAGTTTATTAAATATAAATCATTACAGACAATGCTTAAGGAATTAGATATAATGAGTGCTAAACAAAGAGTTTTCTCTGGCGTATTAAGTTTTATGTAATTTTTTTATTTACCTACTACCAACTGGCTTTAGATACAAACAACATTACAACAAAACTCCCACACACATACCACACTAGAATAAAAAGATTGAACATAACAAAAACACAAAATTGTTTACTGTAGTATGAGGGCATGCAAATGTGAAGCTTTGTTCCCAATGAAATTAAAAAATGTACCTAGATTAATCATATTTAAATAAATTGTAAAAGTTATGTTATGTAATGTGCAGTGGATCTATTTAAATTTTATTAAATAAAATGTATTAGTTATAATCGCAATTCATCACATTTTTCATCAGTTCAATATGATAAACAAAAGAAATATGACGTGATATTTTTATAAAGGGTATAATAGTGATTTCTAACTAGAATGCTTTTATTTTTTTCCATTGGTAGGTAGGTATAGTATGTCACCTTCAAACTTTTTAAATGGAAAATGTTTTATAAAATTGTTATTTCTTTGATTGTTGAATTTCAAAAGAAAAATTGTCTGGTGACTTTTCTGTTATTTGTCAGCGACCTCAGCGATCCCTCGAGTGCTGTCTGTTGAATTTTCTAGTGAATATCATAGTCTGAAGTAACGGAAAAGATCTATCATGAACTACAAAACGGGAGAGTTGAACGAGATGGAACGACCACACAAATTTATGATGCGAGATGTTGTTTGAGTTATCTGTTTATTGGTTAAAGTAAAAGTAAAACAGGGCAAAAAAACTGTGAACACAAAAACAACAATGGCGCTTTAGTTATAGATATTATCGTACACATAACTGCTGCTTAGAAATGTCTTAAATATACGTCAACTCCATCTAAAATATTTACTTAAACATTTCTCGTAGGTATAAATACAACAAAAAATACAATCAAACCACCAAAACATTCACCAAACAACACTACAAAGTACTTTCATACTAAATTCTACAGCGACACAAAGAGAATTTTTAATTTTTTAAAGACAATATTAGCGATTCTTAAACGAAAATTTGAGACAGAAAAATCAGAAAAAGACACGGTCGCATCTTTGAAATTAACCCAGGACCCTTGCCTTGTTAGGGCCGCTCTACCAACTGAGCTAATGGGACCCTTCTCTTATATTTAACTGTATAACACTTCGAATTATAAGTACCAACATTATTTTTGTTTAATCACCGCACATTTTTATCGGCTGCAATCTTTATGTATGATCGCAAGATTCAACTCGAACTAAATTTATCCAAGACACTGCAATCTAGACTTGGATAAATTTATCCCATTTTGCGAAAGTCGTGGGTTCATGTCATAGATGCGACTGTATCTTTTTCTGTTTCAAATTTTCATTTAAGAATCACTAATAATGTCTTCAATAATTAAAAATATTACAATTTGAGGTTTCACTCATTATTCCAAAAATAACATAGATAATTTGTTGTGTAAAAGGTGTTATGTTAAGTTGTTTTATGAGTGTAAAAATATTTCTCGAAAGACCTTGAATTTTGGTGTAATTACCACTGCACGTAAGACAATATGTTGCATGGAAGGAAGAACTCACAATTAGAGAAACATTGGCACTCGTAACACGTAACTGTTTTTGTGATATATGGTACCTATTCCTCCAATATGTTTCAAAACCTGTGTTAGTAGTCTTATATATCCTTTTTATAAACTCTTTAATAATTCTTTAAGTTCTGGTTCTTTTCCAGCTCAGTGGAAAGAGAGTTATTTAACCCCTATTCATAAAAAAGGAGATAAAAGCGATATATCAAACTATAGACCAATTTGTATAATGTCGGCGTTACCGAAAGTGTTTGAGAAATTAGTCCTAGATATCATTGTAAAACCTATCAACAACATTATTGTTCCTAACCAACATGGCTTCATCACAGGTCGCTCTACCTTAAGTAATTTAATGATTTATGAAAATTACATATCTGAATCTCTGGGTCTCAAACAACAAGTGGACAGTATATACACTGACTTTAGTAAAGCTTTTGATTAGGTTCGACATCACATACTTATTTATAAACTTCGATTGTTGGGCATCAAAGGTAAATTATTGAGTTAGATTGTTAGTTATCTTAGCCATAGGGTGCTTAGTGTAAAGATTAATTCTGTACAATCTTATATATTCGAGGCCACAAGTGGGGTTCCTCAAGGGTCCCACCTCGGCCCAATATTTTTCTTATTATTCATAAATGACATTGTTGACCAATTTAATGATGTAGAAGTTCTGCTATTTGCTGACGACTTAAAAATATATAAAAGAATACGAAATGTATACGATTGTCAAATTTTACAGAGTAATTTAGAACAACTTCATCAATGGTGTGAACAAAATGCTTTATTTTTGAACATTCAGAAATGTCAAGTAATACGATTTTCCAAAACTCGTTATAATATGTTACATTAATATACATTAAATAATATTAAATTAATACCAGTATCACATATTCGTGACTTGGGTGTAATATTCGATGAAAACTTGTCATTCATTGAACACATCAACTATATAACTAATAAGGCTTTAAAGATGCTTGGCTTCTTTTGTAGAACTTTAACTGAATTTAAGTCCATAGATTGTATGAGAACCCTCTATATTTCATTAGTCAGAAGTCAATTGGAGTATAATTCACCTATTTGGTCCCCTTTATATAAAGTTCACTACAATAATATAGAAAGAATTCAGCATAAATTTCTTAAGTACGTAAATTTTAAGCTCGGAATTCCTATTGATTACATTAATTATGTCAGTTTGATGAATCAATTGCATCTAATAACACTGTCTGACAGGAGAATTATTTCAGACCTGGTTGTTACACAGAGTCATTAACAACTTATTTGATAGTCCTGCCATCCTTGCCACTATTAAACTACATGTGCCGACTAGGAATACAAGACAAAATATAACATTCTTCTGTAATACATACTCGACCAACTATCAGACACACTCACTGACTAATAGGATGCATGATCTGGGCAACAAGTATGGGGGCGCTATTGATTTATTTATTGACTCCATATATAGAATTAAGCATAATCTACACCAACACTTTGTTGAATCCTACAAATTAAAGTAGCGTTGGTAAATTAGTTTTAATGATTTGTCTTATATGTAGTGTTGTTGTAATTTCTTTTTTACTTTATGTTACTCTTACGTTTTACTAATATTGCTTCATATTTTTTTAATATTTTCTCATTATACTTGTAATCACAATTTTACAAGTGTGTATTTTGTACCTTCTTTAAAATGGATTATATCTATTTACTGTCAATATCTCCTGTATAATACATATTCTCCTATGTACACTGCAACATGTATCACTTCTATGTAAAAGCCTTTTTAGGCGTATAAATATATAAATAAATAAATATCAGCGCGGATATAAAGATAAAATAAAAGCGAGATAAGATCTCGCGCGGAGGCGGTTTTTTTATATTGAGCTATGTGGCATTGTATCAGACTTCTCGAGTTATTGTAACAGACTGATTGAAATGTGCACAGAAAGGTACAGGAAATGAAAGTAGGTAGGACTAGGAAAAACAATACTATTTCAGTACAGTGGTCGCAGGTATATGTGAATGTGTGCAAGAGATGTATGCGTAAATTAATGTGTATTGCGTATTGGCGCAACCACAATTCATCTATCTAGCTCCTAAAATCTATTCAAAACACAAATCTCGCTGCAATACATTTTTCATCATAATACCCATACTTATGCTGAATGCAGTGACATATTTGGCCTGAAGCGCTGCACTCATTGCCCTAAGCGTCGCATATTTTCGAAACTTGGTTGAATGGTACTGACCCTTAAATTTTGTGTAAATGAAAACCAAAAAAATACGTGTGTAATTTTTTGCCTATTGAAAAAATACAAAAGGTGCCCGGATAAAAACATTAACTTTTATTTCTTCAAGCAGATATACATAAATGTTTATATATTTATTATATTTTCAAACAATACGTCGAGCCGTCACTTCACTTTACTTCACAAGATACTGGAACTACAAATACCCATTGAATTGGTTGTTAGATAGTTTCCCTTTGATCACTTAAAGTTAATATATATATACAATATAGATAAACATACTTTATGCCACTTTGTATACTTGTACCAAAATTGATTGGTACAAATGGTTTTATTAAATTAAAAACATTTATTCTAAAAAATTTCGCAACGCTTGTGAAATAGATAGCCATATAAATAATATATATATTTTTTTTTTTTGTATTAGGCAATTCACCCTAAAGAGAGTGCTTTGTGCCGATTGGGTTAAGATATATGGTTAAACTGATGTGAATTATCTATAAGGGGACTGGACATATCATATATTAAAGTCATTCAAATCTATAAACTTATAAAGAATAGAATATACGCGAGAGTTGTTGAGAGACAGCAAATATGGAATACTAAGGGGAGACTGGTGGGTGATTTTAATAAGCAATCGATACATGCCTTTGAAAGAAGAATGGTTTTTACAATTGAAGAAAACATGGTCAAGAGTCTCATCCTCCACACCACACTGGCATAATGAACTTTCGAGCACCCGAATTTTAAACAAATGAGTTGCAATAGAGCAGTGGCCAATTCTCATTCTCGAGATACAGGAAATAAATCTTTTGGACTTTTTTTTGCCGTGGAACCAGGGTTTACTTGGAATATGATTTTGTATTCCAGCATAGAAAGATCCAGTTTGAGTTTTCGTGACTGTCCAATTTTCTTCCCAGGAACGAGACATGTTGGATTTAAGAATAGAGAAGACGTCAGAGACAGGAATTTTAAAATCTAAAGGAATAGAACCTGATACAGTTCCAAGTTTAGCGAGAGAATCAGCTTTCTCGTTACCCTCAATTCCTAGATGGCCAGGCACCCAAACCAGTATTGTCTCAAACATAGATTCGTTTAAAGAATCGAGGATTTTTTTAATATTGCAAATAACATAGTCTTCTGGACATCGAACGATATTAGAGGAAATTTTTAATACTGCACTTAGAGAGTCAGTACACAGTAAGGCTCGACGAATATTAAGGAGTTGGATTTGAATTAAAGCTTGTTCAATTGCGAAGCATTCTGCAGTAAATATGGAAATTTCTTTAGGCAATTTATAAGACAGATTAACATTGAATTCAGGAATATATACCGATGCGCCACATTCTTTGTGGTCGGATTTGGAACCATCTGTGTATATGAGGGAAAATCCAGGAAACTTTGAAAATATAAAGTTTTTAAAATGTTCTTCAACATTTTGAAAGTTATTAGCTGATGATAAAATGTTCGTCCGGAAGTCAGAAATTATTACGTTTGGGATAAAATTAATAGCATTAAACGGGGTACTGTAAATAGGAAGGATTGGATCATCTTGTAGATTTTGAAGGTAAGAAGACAGAGATCTAAATGATAGAAAACTTTTTAATAAGAGAGGGAATCGATCTCTATCTATTACCCTCCTTCTGTTATTCAAAATACTGAACAAACGATCGAGACTCTGTTCCAATGAGTGACGCGATAAAGATAACGCTTTGAAGATATATCTATCCGCGAGGTATTGTCTTCTCAAAAATAAGGGAGGATCTACACATTCTATCTGAAGAGCATTAATTGGAGAAGATTTCATTGCCCCAATAATCATTCTGAGCCCTTTTGATTGGATTCTTTCAAGTTTTTTATCCAGATATTTAGGAAGTGGGTCGAAAAGAAATGTGCCATAATCCAAGTGACTTCGAACGAAAGAATTATACATTAGTTTAAGAGTAGTAGGATGGGATCCCCACCATACTCTGGAAACAGCTCGCATCATATTAAGCCCCTTTTCACACTTAGCAGAAACGTTCTGAATATGAGGGAGCCAGGAAAGCTTATGGTCCAAAAGCAGGCCAAGAAATTTTATTTGCTTAACGATTTGAAGGGGGAAATTATCAAAAGAGACTGTAAAGTTAGGCAGTTTTCTTTTGCGAGTAAAAGCCACTACCTTGGTTTTAGAGGTAGCTAAATTCATTCCATTTGTCAACATCCAAACTTTAATATTATGTAAGGCCAAATTTAATTCCTTCGCAGCATGCAATAAATTTTTGTGAGATAAATATATGAGAAAATCGTCCGCAAAATAAAGTCGCTTAATAGACGAAGGGATTACAATGTCTAAATCACTCATATAAATATTAAATAATAATGGACTGATAACAGACCCCTGGGGTAGCCCTTTCCAAAGTTTGCGCTTCAATATGTTTGAGGAAGAGTGGATAATAATGGATCTGTCTGTTAGCAAGTTGATAATAAATTGAACTAATTTTATGGGGATTTTTATTTTAATTAATTTTTCCTTCAAAACATCAATTAATACATCGTCGTAAGCTGAAGAAAGATCTAGAAATGTGGCCAATGTACAAGAGTTAAGGGATTGAGAAATACGGATATCTGTTGTTAACAAACTTAAATTATCCATAGTAGATTTCTTTTTCCGAAAGCCGTATTGATTAGGAGGGATAATACTGTGATTTTCAACAAACCATTCTAATCTGTTCTTTATCAAATGTTCCACTACTTTAATTAAACACGACGAAAGAGCAATAGGACGATAAGATGAGACTTCGGACGGATTTTTCCCTGGTTTTAAAACCGGGAGGATTTTTTGAACCTTCCAGACATCCGGAATAAATCCTGTTTCAAACATGTTATTAATTAAGGATAAGAAATATTCAACCGACATGTCGGAGAATGCTTTAAAGAAGCTATATAATATTCCATCAGGACCCGGAGAAGAGTCAGAAAGAGATTTGATTACTCGTTTTAGTTCACTAACTAAGAAAGGAGAGTCTAGCCAGTTAGAGTGAGATGGATATGAAATAAAAGAGGGCATTTCTTCACATGTGGCAACTGAAGGAGGGGCAATTTTATCAGCAAAACCTATAATAATTTCCTCCGGAATATGTTTGGTACGCTCCGGAGCATATGACGAACCGAATTTTTTTAAATTAGTCCAAACAGATGACTGGGGAGTTTCAGGAGACAAGTTTTCACAAAATTTTCGCCATCCAGACCGCTTTTTATTTTTCAAAATACGTTTAGTTTCTGATTGGACGCGTTTCACTGATAAGAAATTTTCAAAAGACATGCATTTGCGGTAAATGGAAACTGCTTCTTTTCTAGAGTTAACAGCACGAGTGCATTCTTCGTCCCACCACGGAGTCGAATGTTTAGTTTTAATGTTAACTTTACGCTTTGGAATGGATTTTTCTGCTGCTTTTATAACTATACTAGGAAATAATTCACATTGTGTTCTGATGTTCCCAAGAGAAGATTTTACAGAGTGAACAAGAGAGTCTAATACAGAAGAAAAAAATCTCCAGTTCGCATCTTTCGTTTTAAATTTAAAATTATTGTTAATTGTAAAGGAATGCGAGGTGGTTAGATGGTGAAAGAGGATTATAATAGGGAAATGATCACTGGAAAGGGGGTCTTTAAGTATGTTCCAAGAACATTTACGTATGACCGAAGATGAACAGAGAGATAAATCAACAACACTTTTCCTTTGTTGAGGGGGGGTGAATCGGGTTGGAGATCCGTCGTTTAAAATACATAAATTATGGGAATCAATAAAATCTAAAAGATTACGGCCAGAACGATTCGTTAATTCACTACCCCAAGAGGTAGAATGAGCGTTAAAGTCGCCCAGTAACATATACGGGGGACGGATCTGAGACATAAATGATGACCATTCGTTTTCATCAAAAATAGTGGAGGGAGGGACATATATTGATAGTATTGTAATATCACATACAACAGCTGCTACTATCTGAAAATTGTTAGAGAGAGTATGAAACATGATTGGTTTGAAAGGGATAGAGTCATGGATGATTAAGGCAGCGCCACCTTTACCATCCAGTCTATCATGTCTAAGACAATTATATCCAGAAATCTTAAATAGATACGAGGGTTTAAACCACGTTTCAGAAATAGCGGCAACTGAAATTTCATGTTCATCGAGTAATTTTACAAGTTCAAATTTATTACAGATTAGACTTCTGATATTCCACTGAAGAATTCTGTTCAGTTTCGGAGACATTAGGAAGACAGGATAATAGAGATTTAATGCAATCGGCAGCGTTGGACGGTATATTATTGTTGTTTGAAAGAATAGAAATTAAGAGGGTAATTAAAGTCTGAATGAAAGCAGAATTTTCATTCACCACTTTCCCTAAATTAGGGGAAGATTGGGAACTATTTAAAGCACTCCCATTGAGTGTCTGAGATTTATAATTCCCATTTGGGTTAAACAAAATATCATTATGTTGATTTTTATCAATAGAAGCAATAAATTTTGGTTTTGGTTTGAGTGGTATAAAAATTGTTTCCCTGTGAGAAGATGATGGAGGAGATTTAGAGTAAGATAGATTGCAAGGAATTGAGGTAGATGTTACCTCTGCAAACGATTTAATTGCAGGTGGGAATAATTTTGATGCCTGGAAATAGGAAATGTTGTCTGAAGCCATTGATTGTTTAATATTCCTTTGTCTGGTTAATTCTGGACAGGCCACACTAACCGCTGTATGATTTCCCTTGCAGTTAATGCAACGTGGATCATTCGATGATTTTTGGCAAAGATCAAAGGGGTGGTCTTCTCCGCAATGAAAACAACGTGGAGGGGAACGACATATTGGTTTTGAGTGTCCGAAACGGCAGCAGTTAAAACACTGGATCGTCGGGAATTTATATACTTCCACAGGGAGTGCGTTGTAATAAATAAATACCCGAGATGGCAAAGTTTGGCCTTCAAAAGTAATAACAACCGATTGTGAGGGTTTCCATGTAGTGGTTCCATTAGATGTATCTTTGTAATTTAATCTACGTGCTTTTAAAACCTTAGGGGTCACTTGAGAATCATTAAGTGCATCAACAATTTCAGATTCTGAGAGATCGGTTGGTATACCTCTCACTCGGCCCATTCTAGTAAGGTTGTAAGTTGGAATATAAGATTTAAATTTGTGGTGTGAAAGCGTATCTATTTTTTGGACAAATTCATTTGCAAAGTTTGCGGATTTAAATTCTAGGGATAACTTATAGCGGCCTTCCGGCTTAATAGATCCGTTAACTATGCCAAGGTTACTGTTTTTTGAACTAAAAATGAATTTCCCGAAATCCAGAGGATGAATGATTTTTCCTTGTTCAGTACTTTGGACATTGACAATGAATGGAGCCGAAGAGGATGGGGAATAACTTAGTTCAGTATTTTTAGATTCTGATAATATGGTATCCTTACGACTTTCCTTAGGGTTTGAGGTTTCATCGGATTGCGAAGGTTTAATTTTGGGTGGTACATTAAGACAGAGCGATGGTCTTCGTTTTCTGGAAGGGACTATTATAGAAACATCCGATTCATACTCATCTCCAATATTAAATATGGACTCGGGGTCAGGAGGTCGATTTTCATCTTCCTCCATATTTATAAATTAATTAACAAAAAAAATAATAATACAGTCTATTTGATTGACTGTACACACGAATTTATCAAAACCTAAATATAACAAACAAATAATAGAAAACAAAAATGTAACAATAATTTCTTATCTGTACGAAGTCCGCGACAGCAGGTAGGCAATTTGTCAAACACAGAGCACGACTATCCACTACCGTAGTTCGATGACTCATATATATATTTGCCTGCCGGACCAAGTGAAATGATTAGTAAAGCCACGCGCGTTGTCTCAATAACGTATATTCACTATATCAATTATTCATTTGAGCATGTGCCAAGAATTTGAACAAAACGAATACCTGCGCACTTAGGATAAATAATTATTAATTCATAAAATTATTTTGGTATCTACTTTATCGCTTGTCTGATGTAGTTAAATGAAGTAGTTAAAATTTTGAAAGTCCATTGGAAAATTGAAAAAAAAACTGAACAAAGTACACATGAATATTTAACATTGCTTACTTACCCATGCACGAACATTCAAAATAAGTATGTTTAATGATAGGTGCATGTTTAGATTTTTTATCCAAAACCTGCGTGGATGAGTTTGCGATGTTCATAGTACTAAAATAAAACATTAACAATGGAAACAAAGAAGTTTGAATATTTCAGCGAATGCTTAATTCACATTTTCATAATACCCTCATATAGACAAATCCATTCTTCCACTTCTGAGTACCACCTGAAACGTTAGGTTTATTTGAAGGATGTTACGTTATAATGCGTTGATTCGTCAGCACTTATTTATATAAGACTTCAGGGTAGGTAATGGTGGAGCGCGAGGGTCTTTGCGTCCTTTTCTTGGTAGAAAATGTTTATAGAAGTAGAAATAAGGAGCATAATCCGAAATCCTGATTAGAACATTTTCTAGAAGACGTTTCAACATAGTATAATTAAGCTGTTCAAATATTCTAAATATTCTTCTGTAAATAAATCATTATTTTGCTTCACAGAATTCGTTTGGATTAATGACATATATTCTGTCTTATATTTATATTCTGTCTTTGTATGTTAGTCTTAAAACTGTTAAACGTATATATATTTCTGAAAAATATATTCCAATACCAGCAGAATTGGAACACGCGCGGACGAACAAACTAACATTTTTCAAATCCACAAATATTAATATTTTCCAATATCTTCAACAGCGTATATATATAGTTTGGTAGGTACTAGCCTACGCTACTTGAAATAAAATAATAAAATAATGTTTTACTTACGCTGTTGAAGATATTGGAAAATATTAATATTTGTGGATTTGAAAAATGTTAGATATATATAAAATAATTTAAATTTCCTCCAATTCCGAAAAATAATATATCTTATGCTCTCTTGAGATTAAACTTTGTAAGTGCCATTTCCTTTTACCTAAAAGTACGAGTACCTACAAAGGAATGAAATGTCTACTTTAATATATTAATTAGCAAGAATTCGTTAAGAAGTCGTTGGTACGGATGACTAAATCTCATAATTTATAAAGTGCTAGAGGAATTATTATATGAATCCTTGGAAACGAAAGCCTTTTTAAGATTTGTAGCTTGTGGGCACTTACGTAGGTAGGTATACTCAACTTTCTGCGGAAAGGATTTACCCAAAGTCTCTAGCAATATCAACAGATTTACTTTCGATTGGGGGACTTTTTGTTTACTTTAATTAACTGTTTTGAAATACGTCGAGAAGGCGGTGCAGAAAACTTGTTTCGTCAGCTACTAATATAATATAATCAAAGCTCAATGAATGTCACATGTTTTCAAGGGTGTCTCAGAATTTTATTTTTCGTTAATAATTATTAAAAATAAAACACCATTTTTTATTTAAACTCGTATTAATTACTGTTAAATTACAAAACAGTATTTGAATTTTTATTTGTGAAAAACATCCATTTGTAAATGAGCACCATCCACTTCTTCAATCACTCTTTTGTCCTTTCTCTTCGAATTGTATTGATTTTGTCTGTGATTTATTATTAAGAAAAAATACGCAGGCGTTAAATCTCCTCGGTAGCCAGTTGATGCCTCTTTGGCCACTAATTACTCTGTTGCATAGGTTGAAGATGTGTTCGGTGTTGAAATTAATCCATGTAATATTTTATAATAGATTTATTTTGTTGCCGGGATAAAACAACGGTGAATAAAATTTTACAATATTTTATATACAATACAAGAAATTAATCACAACAGACACAGCAAGGATTATTAAAGTAATCGCGGCGCGAAAGGATTAAGTTGTTTTGATTAGCGCGTAAAAAATATGTAAGTAGTAGACTGCCCGCGTACCGAGTACCTTCCCGCTGTCGCTTGTATAAGATGCGTATGCATCGACAATCATCCAGTGGGTAGTTAGATGGGCAGTACCTACGGTGTTTTGCTAGTAGGTTCTAATGCGATTCAAATTGCACCTAAGAACGTTCCTGAACATTCTAGTTATTATCGCTACAATATGTTGCCGCCCGACTCTAGCGGTCGCTTAGTGCCTGTAGGAATAGCGCGGTAGTTTCTAGAATCGGCCGACTTGACCTTTAGGCAACGACCAAAGTGTCCAGTAGGTTCTACGACGGTCTATGTACCTTAGCGCTTGGAACTGTGTACTAAGTAGTACCCGACACCGTCTGATTTGAGTAGTGGCGTACCAATATAACTCTTTCAGGGAGTAAACCGTTAAGAGCAGCTAACGAGTCATTTGTTACGTGGGAAGTGGCTAAATCTAGCTGGAAAATGTGTTGCGGTTTTACGTTTCTGAAGCCAAAAATGTCCGGATCATATGAAAAAACATTCAGAGATTCTAGTTATATAATAATATTTCCATTGTTGTGTTAAAGATTTGTGCGCAAGATTTTTTGACATTGGCTCGATCATCTTAGGACTAGGGGTTGTCAAATTCAGGCGGACAATAATGATAAAGAATCAAGTTTCCAAGGGTCATCGTTTTTAGTTTTATATCAGATCAACTAACCTTTCTTGAATTCTTTGAAAAAATCGTATTATGATATCCTGTGAGCCGCTGACTAAAGTACCTACGTCATGTATTTAAGAAGTGGGTAGAGTAGACTTTATTGTGTGTGATAACGTGAGAGGATGCGATTTGACACACCTTTTTGAGCAATTCATGTTCATGAACATCAAAAATCATCGCTTTCCTTTCCCTCACCCACCTCTTTTTTTATTTTTTTGGGGGTTTCAACAATTGCCTCTTTTCTGCCAATGAGAAATTTGCTCACATATTCGAATGAAGAATGGGCATTGTTCCGTTATTTTTCACCATTCTAAAATTCTCGTGCTTTACTCCCTAGATTGTACAGTCTGTGGTCTAGAAGTGGAAACTTTAGATCACATATTTTATGGTTGTCCCTCTCTAAACAAATATCCTCTCTTCATTCAAGCCTTATCTAAAATTACCCCCCCCCCCCCATTCAACATCTCATCTCTTCTAAGTCTGAATTCGACTAAAATCTTACATATCCTATTGTTTTGACAATTTAAACAAAAAAAAACACTTTCCCTTTCTCCATAATTTGAAATGATGGCTTAGAACACCCTTGAAGGGTGAAAGTTAGAAATATTTGGATATCCTTGTTAAAACGTGATTGAAATCAATGTTCTAATAAAATATTAGTCCATTCAGAATATATGAGAACACCTGTTTAAGCATTTGTACTTTTCGTGATAAATATAATGACGCAATTATTAATATTAGATTTTTTTACTAACGCGTGTTCCGACATTCTAATAACGTATTTGTGTTTTATTAACAGTTTGTAATAAAACCTGTCAATTCATTGGTTAAAGGCCTACAGTCCCGATTTTAACATGAATACGAATAATTAACCTTTTTTAAATAAATTAACAATATTTTAAATCGGTAAGTTTTTTCCGTGTGTAACTCGCGCTCAATGAAGACACTACTAAAGTAACAAATTTGACCAAAAAACTAAATTTCAACAAACGCGAACTAACAATAACAGACTAGTTAGACGAGCGTACATAGAAAACATAAAAACTCCGTCGATAAATACAAGCTTTGGACACAGAAACCACAAATACTATGCAATAAAAGCATTCAACAATCTGACACTCGACGCAAAAAATGAGGGAAACGAAAAACATTTCACAAAACAGAATTAGGATATAGATTAAAAAACAAAAAAGGCTATACTACAAAATAAATTTATCTTAAAAGATTAAAAAATATACCTACATAGTATACATTATTATAAGCAATCGACCATCAATTATATACACATCGCGGAGTTTTTATAACTGCTGCTGTTAGTTTATTTTATTTGTAAATATTTAATTTTAATTCGTTTAACGAACATAATTCAAATACAGTATTTTTGTATTTACCCACATAGTCACATCAAATTGTAAAATGGAGTCTCAGCACCGGTAAAGCACCCAGTGAGGCTCACATTACCAAATAATGTTTTTTTTAATCATTCTACGGTATCATAATTTATTTATTTAAATGAACTAGAGAACTGAGATTTGCTTTGATTTACAAAAATGGACAACTATCGGAACGATTCAGACAAGTGGTAAAGCAGGTACCTACCAAAATGAATTAATTAATTCATATTTCAATATTTGAAATTCGCATTAATTTCGTTTGAATTTTTTGACAGAAGGTGTCAATTTTACAAGTTTTAGGCAAATATATTTATTTCGTAAATACAAAAAGAAAACTCGCTAGTAATGCTGAACGCTAAAATAACGAATAAGTTCGTTGCATCTGTTGTGAGGGAAAACAGTATTATTTTTCCAAGAGGCTAGCCTTATTTTTAAATAATGCTGTTCATTGGTAAAATAACAACTCTCTTGACAAAATTCTGCCCATAACCGATATTTTCCGTCAGTATTTTTATCTTTTATAATGTATTTTATAATTGGAAAATGGTTAAACAAATATTAATCTTAGCATAACACTATATAAAACGTGAAGAGATAAATTAACGTTCAACATAATTAAGATGTCGGAAACATCTAGTGTTTGGTAGAAATACTTTGAAAAACCTGTGTTTACAGTTAATTTAAGCTTTCCGTGAAAAAGAGAAACAATCAACGGACCTAAATATGCTCTGCTGAGAGCAAACAGAAATATTCAATTTATTTGGTATAATGTAGATACTTCAGTTGGCATTCAGCTCTGAAGAAAAATTTTCAAATCCGTTATCTACTTATGAACTTTCTGAAGAAATGAGTTTCAAGTTTCTCTCTCGGAGAGTCTTTTACTAGTCTGAAGTTGGTAGTTTTAAAGCTTTGGGGTCTATATCTCAGAATGCTCGATCTCAGAACTTAGTATCTGGATTGAGCTAAAATCTATAGGAGTCTATAATATTGAATTAGGCCCTCTCTACTAGAAAAAAGAGTGTTGATCATGTATTGATTTTATTGTCATTTTTAACCCCTGGAGCCTTTATATTTTGTAAAAATGTATTTCTCTTACGTGAATTCTCCAAATGTGAACTGCGCGGAAAATAGGTAAGTTTTTAGATTCTCACGGCCAAAAGCATTTTTGTTGTTTGTTTTTGGGGTGTTATGCCGTGTTGCGCTAACTCCTTCTTTAGCCGACGTTTCGGACAGCGTTACAGTGTCCATCATCAGGGCAGATCCGGTAGATCCGAAGATGTGAGGATCTACCGGATCTGCCCTGATGATGGACACTGTAACGCTGTCCGAAACGTCGGCTAAAGAAGGAGTTAGCGCAACACGGCATAACACCCCAAAAACAAACAACAAAAATGCGCGAAAAATAATTCATTTTTTTTATTAGCTCCACACAGAAGGCCCTGAATAAAATAATTCCCCTAAGGGCTTATGCCATCTTTGGGGATGTTGTGTGGAGGCTCTTTTTAGGAAATGAATGGGATGAAGTTCTGGTAAGGAAAAAAGGTATGAGGGGTGAGTAGGAATCTGGGGGTCAGTGTGTCGAGGAGTGACAGATGTATGAATCCATCTCTCGCACTTCGGTGCAAGGCGATGCTCCGAAAAACTCATGCTGGAGAGGTCAAAGGTCTCCCCCTACGAGTCTCTCCTGATCCAGCCTGTCACGCAGTTGGTCGGCAGACGTATCTGTCGCCAAGACCCGGACAAACCTCATCCCATGAACCCGGACACCCCTGCTAAATCACAAAACGTGGCGAACCACTTTTGGTGACCTATGGCAGAGGTGTTGGTTATCCAAAAAATGGTTCCCGGGGCAGCGGTACCATATTCAGATCGCTGTTTGTTTACATATTTAAAAATAAATAACTCTTTTTAAAGCAGATGAAAAACTCTTCAGATTTTAGTATTACAAATCGACATATGCAATTAAAACTATAGATTTTTTATTGTATAGTAGGGTCAACGATTATGTGATAATTTTTTGTATTTCTTTGGCATTCACTATGTAACAATTTCTAGACATTTTTTGTTTATTAATGAGTTTTATTATTCACAATGTACATTTGTTACTTATAAATTTTATTAAATTAGCGACCGGTTTCGACACGTTCGTGTCATTAAATAGCTAGTTAATGACACGAACGTGTCGAAACCGGTCACTAATTTAATAAAATTTATACGTAACAAATGTACATTGTGAATAATAAAACTCATTAAAAAACAAAAAATTATGTGATAACATAATATTTTTTCTACTTGCTTAATATTTGCATACCTCAGCTGTTTTGTCCTTCGTATGCCTTTTTAAAGACTTTTATACTAACACTTCACGGGGAAAAATTACATGTTCATAAAAATCATAATATTTTAGCATTTCGTCATTGTATATTATCGAAGCAAATGCAGGTGCATGAACACGTTTTCAGAAAATTTAGGAATTTACTAAAAAATTATCAGGAAATGGTCTGCAATTGCTTTTTTATCCATATTATCAATAATTTGGAGAGATTTTTAATAAATTAGCAATACTCATTTGTCTCCGTGTAATAGGTATGTTATCTTCCAACGTTAGCACTAATAATCCGGCTAGCAATCATTATTAGCAGGAAATTATTTAGAAGTTTGTGTCTGTGATGCAATCTCGTTATCAGGTAATTAACAACTGCCAATCACTTTACCTAGCGTTTAAGCGCCTAGTTTAATATGGCCTTTACCTCTATGGGAGATGAGAAAGATCCTTGCGCAAGGGTCCTGGGATTGTGGGATTATAAATTGGCAAATTCCTCGGGATTTGTCTTATTCTTTATTCTGAACCCACACACTGCTTGACTAATTAATTGTTTTGACTCATTCTGAATAACAAGTTTTTTTTTATTATTCCTCTATACCATTATTGCTTCCAGTCCCATTTTCTTCCAAGATAACACCCTTACCTATATCCCAGTAACTCAACTGGTGAGGAATTATGATGAACTATTTATTTATTAACGGACATCGTCCAAATTACAATATAATAACACGAATACAGTTAAATGAAAAATACAGGAGTAGACAAAGGTACATGAAAGCAAAGACATAAGGCAGATATAATATAAGAAAATAAAGTGACAAGTTGAATCAAGTCAAGACTACGCCGTGGGTCAGGACCACAGGACACTTATAATATTCCGTCACTTGTTTAGCGACTGACAAAAATCATTCAGACTTATCCCAAAAAGTTAAGGTTTTGACTTGAGTTGACCAGTCTACACATTCTGGACAATGGTGAATAATATCCATAATTTGTCGAATGATGGTTGAGGAAGAGCAGTTCATTATTTCTGAGTCTGTGCGAGGGGATATTGAAGGGAATGAGTTGCAGTAGAGTAGGTGAATCAATAATACCATTTATAATTGATTAAACTATGATTAAACTATTGATTAACTATGTACTGAAAATTGTAAATAAAGCAACATTGTTGATAATTGATTAAACCTTCATATTTTCAAATAAATCATTATTTTAAAAATCTGTTGAAAAAAACGATAAGCGTGTCGAGTCATAAATATTTTCTTTTCTCCCAAATCGTTCTATTTCCGCTCCTCTGAGGTCCTGAATTCTGTTTTATTAATTTATTTTTCTTTCAATTTCCAGCGGATCGAAAAGCCATTCCTTGAGGCCGTGGAAACCACCCTCGGGGACCGCTACACCCCAAACGTCGAGAGCATTTACAAGGTCACCATCAAGTTCATCATAGAGACTTTGGTCAAAGGTTTTGAAAAGAACTCTACACCAACGTGAACTTAAGTGGAACATATACATCAGCCGCTACAAGATGGCGGGTTTCAAAATGGCGCACATCAAAATGGCGGGCTCCAGGATAATCGTGTGTCAATTTAAACGTTCCCCTGGCGGAATAAGCGTGCATTGTATTATATAGGAACAGTGAGTATATTAAACTGTAATCGTCGATGTTTAATGTGTTTGATGCCTTAAATGAGAACTTATCGAATTGTTTACTGTTTGATGCATAGGTACTCGACTGATGCGTTATTAAAATCCTTATCTCTCAGACTATTGCTAATGAATGGAAATTACCCAAAGAATAAAATGTGGAGAAGGTTCACTCTAAGATATACGTTTAATAGCGTTCACTTTTAGATACTGGTAGGGAATAATTGATACTATTTGAGAAACAGACATGCTTGCAAAATAACCTAAATAGAAGGTTCTCTTAGTTGTGTATTAATTGAACTCAGCGTGGATTTGTCAATGAATGTCAATTTATAATATTGATAAAAAGTTGGTATTGTGTAAGAGTAAACGTTTTTAAAGTATCACAGATAAACACATATTTTTTAATGTATGTTAACGAACATGTATGTAATACTACTTTTAAACATTTATTGTAAGCCAATCAAATGTAAGTAGGTACTAGAATTGTAGAATTTCATTGTATGTATTTTCAATTAAAACTTTCTCGTTATTGAAGCTCACAGAAGCTTCCAGAGGGATGAAAGCTTATTCACAGTTTCCACTGTATTATGACATTAAAGCCTAAAATATTAATATTGTAACAAACATTATTGTTTTAAAGAAAAAACATTAAAGTTTTTTTTTTCGTAAACATTTTCAACATTTTTTTTAAGCATAGATTTTGTCTAAAACAAAAGGAATTAAGTTTAAAAAGTAACCTTCAACAAATTGAATGTAAACCTTTTTTTTTCTTTAATATTGCGTTTGATTGGCGGTTTTCATATTTTTTTGTAATAGAAAGCATTAACAAACATATTATTGTACTTATCTTTAATTCTAAGTAAATGTTGAATATTATGCTAGCTATTTATGTCATACCCAGGGTGCCAGATTTTGAGACATTCGAACATACATCTGTTGTTGATCTAAATATTGTTTTTGCGTAAAAGAGTCCCGCTGTTACTACGATAGATATAACTATATAATTTTCTACACACCTACCAAAAAATAATAGAGGGTATTTTTTTCATAGATAACAGTAATGACACGTTTATTTAAGCTTTATTTTACCGGAAACCGGTGCAGCAATTAAAATACCTGAAAACTGAAAACCTTTTTTACATGCTTTACTTAAAATTAATGCTTCAAAAACCTTTATTATTGGCCTAAATAATTAGGTTCCTACCTGCTTAGGTACTATGTAAATAGAAAATGTCTTTAAATTGGAAATTTTGTTAGTAAAAAAAAGTTCTTGTAATGTATCAATTTTGGTGAATCGTTTCTGTAATACCCTGAGAAAACTGAGTATTGTTAATTAATTAGAAATCGAGTTAAATTAATAAGGTAATCCGGTTAGAAACGGGATTGCAGGCCGTTCTCTAATAAACTGATAGTATAAAGTAATTATTAATATATTGGAACACGTGTTCACGCACCTGCATTCCCTTGATAATATATAATAACGAAATGCGAGAATTTTAGGATTTTTACATCGTTTACAGTACGTACAGTCGGATTTTACTAATAGTTTATCAAGAAACCTATGAAATCATTTGCAAAGAGCCTGCAATCCCGTTTTTAAAATGATGACGAATAATTTGAAGCGGTTCTTCATAAATTTGCAATACTCATTTTTCTCAGTGTAACAAAAATCTGAAGAAGTTCTTTACTTAATTGTATTAATCGTTTGCGGCATTTATTTCAAATTATTTTTGATTCAGAAATTGATCTGACTGTTAATAATACATATTTCGTTCACGTAACGTACAAATTAAAAGTAATACTTTTTTCAATATTTACAGGTTGCAGACACGGTATTAAAACATTGTTTTTATTCAATTTCGTTTTTTCATTATGTTTATTTATTTAATTTTAGTTAAATACAAATTAAAATCTTCCTGATTAGCAGTGGTTTTTTCGATAAATATTATATTACCTTTATGAAAATGAAATACTTTTTCATAACATTAAAATGCTGCCACAAATCAATTTTGCCTACTATTGAAGAAATTATGTTACCTATTCAGTTCACTCACTAATGGCGATGCACCACGTCGTGTAACATTTAGAATCTGGTCGTTAACAATAACACTCCTTATGTAGATGGCGATAAGTTTTAAATTCCCGCTTAATACTAGCCGTCTGTTTTGATTAAGAACAATTAAATATATAACAATAAATTTCGAAAGAACTTAATTTGCCACATAATACAGTGCAACCATAACTTAAAAAGAGTTCGTAAGTAGGATATTTTGAACTAAAAGCAGTTTTTATAGTTCTTATCTTTTTTTCCGGGCAAAAAAAAGGCTAAAAATTGCTCCATTTTTTCAATGGCCAAGATGTGTTCTACTCACAGTATTTAATGAAATCATCTAAAATATTTTTAAGCAATCAAATTTTCAGGTAAAAAACACATGACTTTGCATAACTTCGTGGTGCTTCGCCTAAACCGTTTTTTAGACAATAAGCGCAAACAATGGAATTGTTAGCACAATAAAACATGTACTAAATTGCATTAAATCGTGAATACTCTTGCATATTTATACAATCTCACATATGTCCTTGATTTTTTGTTTGTTTTAAAACGAAACATTTTCGAAATACACAATTTATTTCATTATATATTATGTATCGTTGAAAAAAAATAAAATCTTTATAATGTACTTAGACATTATTTAAGCACAATTTAATATGATTTTTTTACTTTGGGACATAGTTATTGAGATACGTGAAGCATTTTACCAAAATTAAAAAATAAAAGTCTTGAATTGTTGCAAAAAGTCAATATTATAATTTTTAATTACGTTTTAAAGATCCATAAAAAGTTATCACTTACAAAAAGAATAAAATTTTGAGAAAAATTTACCATATTATATATTTTTGATAACAACCTTTTAAACCTGTGCAATTATCACAACCTTTAGTAAGCGTTGAGTTTTCTAAATAACATTAATTGGAAGAATTATTTCATTCGAATAAAAAACCAGTTTTTTACAAAAATACCTTAGGTACTACATAATAGAATTTTTAGATTATTTCTTCATACTCAAACTATAAAAGAGTTATTTAAAGAACAATAAACACCACATAAAAATATATCTTCCAACCAGAATACCCAAAAGAACATTATCTTTGAAGAAGAAGTTCTAATAAATCTGAAACGAAACATGAAATGAAACAAAACACATAAAATAAAAAGATAACTATCACAACTAGGAATCGAACCCAACATCGCCTGTCTTACCGGGACAGCGACTTTTAACCACTCAGTCATTGAAACCTAGTTATTAAACGTCATATTTGTCGATCTCATATTTCAAATTCAGAAATAACAATATCATCTTGCAACCAATTTTCCCCAAATTTTTGGCAGCTATCTTTTTAAATGATCACAAAATTCTTATAATAATAATTGGATGACTTGTATAGCGCCGTTTTTGTGCAAAATCACCTCAAGGGCGCTGAACAAACTTATAATACATTTCTACAGTGATCTGTGTTATTACTTAACTATTTATGGAGATAATATACAGTACAATACTTACCTGGTAGGTCACTTGAGATTAACACTTAATTAACATTATCTAATTGTTTATTAGCGAAATTTAAATACAGGATTTAATTGGAAAATTGGAAAATTGAATATAACTGGACATAATTGGAAAATTGAATATAACTGGACTTTCTCTTGGGAATGGTATATTTAATTTAAGGGTAAGACAGCTTAAAAGTGTAAGTTTTTAGTTTAGACCTGAATTCTGTTGGACTTGTTATGGATCTTAGTTCCAGAGGGAGTTTATTCCAAGCCTTCGGCCCAGATACACCGAAAGAAAGCGCGATCACCAAACTTAGTATTTGGCTTGCGCATAGGTTCTATCAGTCTGTCTACAGCTGATGATGTTGCTGATCTAAGAATTGACTGCCTCAGACCAGTGTTTTCCGGGACGCATAGTTCAGAGATGTAGGGTGGGGCCATTTCATTGATTGATTTAAACACCATCCAGCACAGTTTGTACTGGATGCTTTCAGGGCACTTGAGCCAGTGAAGGTTACGAAGGTGTTCTGAAATGTGCTAATATTTTGAAACCCCGGTTATGATCCGTGCTGCTGCATTAAACACTGATTGAAGTTTGTCAATTTGATATTTTGGAAGGATGGCATAAATGCCGTTGCAGAAATCGAGACGTGAGACTACGTAAGAGTTGATAAGTAGTTTTTTGGCTTCTGTAGGAAGGTTTCTTTGGACAGACTTGAATTGTCTTAGGTGAAAAAAACCGGTGCTTACAGTCCTATTTATTTGACTTTTAAACGAAAAATCTGAATCTAAATTGACACCAAGAAGTTTGACTGTTGTTTTTGGGATGATATCGCTGCCGGAAATAGTAATAGGTGAATCGTCTATGAAATGTTGACGTTTGTTTGTGGCTGCCCAGAGAAACTCAGTCTTAGATGGATTGAGCTTCAGCTTGTTTGAAGACATCCAACGAGTTATTGCTTCTAGACATTCAGTTATACGGATCTTGAGACTTTTGATTTCATTTGGAGCGCAGTAAAAATAAACTTGCTGATCGTCAGCGTAGCAGTGAGACAAGAGATCAAATGACTCGATTATTTTGGCGACATCATTTGTAAAAAGTTTGAAGAGAAGTGGACCCAAAACGGATCCCTGGGGTACCCCTGAATATATATTTTTTATGTCGGAATTCAAACCAAATGTTTTCTCTAATCTCGGGTGAATGAATGAATTGGGTTGTATCCTAGATAGTGTCTCGAATAAACATATTCATTTTTATTTATAAGGGATACCGAAGACAAGAGATCCTGGGTTCGATTTCTAGTTGTGATCGTTATCTTTATTTTGATTTTTTGTGTCTTTTTCTGTTTCATTTTTCGTTTTAGATTCGTTAATATTATCTTCTTCTTCACTGATATATTACGCTGATGGTTATAACCTTCAAAAAAAGTTGTTCCGGATTATTATGTACTTATTAACATTTTAGAAACATATTTTTACAATTAATAAAAAAAATATTAATAGCTTTTATTTATTTTAGTGTATATTCTATCTTATATTTACTTAACTTTAAAAATATTCATAATTTTAAATATTGCATTTTCTAATTTATGTTCTGCTGTAACACTTTATTTCTTATGTATGGCTTGGCGTTGATAACATAAAGCTTTCATTTACACTTGTACCATTTTTTAATTCCAAAAAGGATTGTTAAATCACTCATTCATTGTATCTCATAAAAATGTACATACTTTGTCTGCTGGTAGTTTAAAATGCATAGAAATTAGTCATAATATTGTTAAATATTAAAAAAATAAATGTACTTAAAATTGATATCGAATAGATATGTTTATTTATTATTAGCGATATATATATATATGTACCTAAAGATGTTAAAATAATTTACTTTATCTATTACTTATGTGTGTATGTAATGAAATGTTTAGATGTATGTTAACTATATCGTAAAAAGGACCCTAAGCTCTTTCAAGACTAAAAAAGTTTTAACATAAATTTATTTCACAAAAATGTATTGTGTTGTTTGACAAACTATTACGAACATATTTGAAAGCTTCCAATGTAAAGAACTTATTCGGTCGTTTTTTTATTGGCAGAATACTGTATTCGATGCTGTAATTAATGCAGAAAACTATATATTTATGTATGACCTGCACAAACTCTCGAACGGAGAGCTCGACCGCCATAGCACAACTTGCACAACCAAAATTTCATAATTTATTTGTAGCTTCCATCTTGAAATCAATTGGAATTTTTTGTATAAAAAGGTTGTTTTAAAACTTGGGCAAAGCTGGGTAGTAAAATTAATAAGGAAGTTTTAATATTAAAGATGGCGAACTTGTACTTAAGAGAAACATCTTATTTGGGTTCCATGATAACTCAACGCAGTGACAATTCAACACACTTTTAAAAAGTTATATAAAGTCATTAGAAACGATGAAAAAAAAAGTTTTTAACCTAACCTAACCTAACCTACATAACCCAGTTAATAAAGTTTTTGTTTCATCACTTCCCATGACTTTATATAACTTTTTAAAGATGTGATGAATTATCACTGTGCTGATTTATCCGGTTACCCTTATTTGTGTCCAGTGAACAATGCATAAATTATGTAGATATGTGTTAACAATTGTGTAGTTTGTCAAATCCACATAGATGCCAACTGACTGTTAAAATCTAGATCTTGAAGTGACGTTTCATCATATTTTGTAAACTTTTATTGATAGCACAGAGATAAAGAATTTAAGAGCGGATATTTGTTTTAATTCATAAACCTTTCCATATATTTTTACTGTCGATAAATTTAATTTGTGTCGGTGAAAATAAAAATGAATGCAATTTGATTTTTATTTTATGTGCCTTACACAGTTACATAAATAGATTGTTTGAATGTGGCTTAACCACTGTTAGATAATGCCTTGGGAAGCCGAAACAGCTATCACGCAGTAATAATAAGTATATTGCAGAACCTGTTCATAAGTAAGCCGTTTTTGTATAAATTAAACAAATATTTTAAATAGACAAAAAACTTAAAAACAACCCTTCCATACGTTATTAACCATGACACGCTGCCTTAAACTTAAAATTCGATTTGAGGCCAAAATACATAACCAAACTGAATTTTTTTTTATCATAGAGTGTAGCAACTTCTAGTAGGCGTATGTGCTACTTTATTTATTTGTGTATAATATTATATAGTATTAAAAATTCTATTTTGATGTTTTTAGAGGAATTTTTTTGTGAGTTAATTAATAATGGTTATTATATAAAAGGTAATCTTGCCTAATCTACAATGTAATGAAGCATAAAATTAAAACATCGTAAAAAAAAAGTTTTCGCGTCATGATTTAAATTTAAGTTCGACCAATTTGTGTTCCTATGTAAATTAGTAATTTGCAAGTTTGGAGCGCGTGAGCGACGGTTTTTAATAATATAATTGCAAATAACATTGGTGGACTGGAGGTTATCCACCGCTTACCCACCCTGGTATAAGTAACAGATGGTTACTCCTTCAAGGCTCTCACAAGGACTCTATTTTTTTTTGGTTAAACGATTCTACATTTATTATAAAATGAATCTAGACCTCCAATGTCCCTGCATAGTGATTAGGCTGCAGGATGCCTACAATATGCACAAAAACAAAAATAACAATATTAAAATATGTACAGGTATAGTAAAATAAATTAAGCCTAACAATAATACAGGACGAAATAACTGCTTAAAGACTAGGCCATCTGTAGAGAAAGAAAAAAAATAAAATGATTACATACATTCATGTTTATACTGTAGGAATCTACATTTAAACATATATAAATATTACCGGAGAGTATTACACCCGTCCACGGGCAGTCCCATCGAGAATGTGCGTGGCAATCGGTCTGTCCGTACACAAAGAACGACTACCGCGCCCCTCCGCCGGATTACCTGATTATGCCCTGAAGAAAAAGTAGGTGGGAAGGTTGGGGGCGTGCCCGAAGACCCTAGGGACTAAGTGAGCGTCAGGCATTCGGAGGGTGGGCGGAAGGTTGCCGAGCTTGCTCGGCCATTCCTCAAGCCCGCCATGGCAGTGGGGGAGGCGCAGTCGTAGTCAGTGTAAACACTTGTCCGGTGTGGGAGGCGTCTGATTAGGCAGGGACGCGGTCTATTTCACACCCAAAACGGGTTAAAGACAGTACAGGACGATTAAAGTTCATTTCCGGCTTACTGTACACACTCTTCATTATATGTAAAGCAAATAAGACAAAAAATAATAAAGGACAAGTTAATTAAAAACTCAAATCAAATTCATTAGGACGGATTTTGCGATGGTGTCATCACTACCATCGCTCAAGGGGTCAGTCTCGCATGGAATCCTGCTGAAATAGGAACAATCATAACAAAAGAAATAATCAAAATAAAAACAGATACTATGGAAAGAAGAAAAGCATTAACAGACAAAATTATAAAGAAAACAACAAAAACAAAAAAAAAATCAAAACATTGGTGGACTGTTCGCAATGCTTGTTGATTTAACTTCAATATTGATTGGAATCAATGACTAAAAATTTTTCTCTCTCCACATTGCACACTAGGCGCCATGTAAAGAAAATCGTTAGTGTAGCATAGGGTGTGATCGACCAGGAAATAATGAATGTGGTGAAATATGACTTAAATTGTTTTCGAGATAATGCGATATTTGCTAATTGAAGGAACAGCGCGCGGATAGCAATATTTTTAGCGGTTTTATAAGCGACAGCAAGGCGGTGCGGTGCGGATTGTAAGAAACCTATGTTTTGTATTTTGTTGCTCAAAGAAGAGTGTGAAAGAAAATAGTAAGCTGGGAAAATACCTGGCTGTCGATAACTGATTACTAAAAACTGAAGCCATTTCAAACTACGTTTCAGTTCTGAATTGTGATCGTTACTATTTCGATAGAATCTTCTTAACTTTCCACCAGAAAATTTATCACCCTCCTCAGATCTTCGAAGAATATCAAAATACCCCAATTCGCGAAAGTTCGATCAAGATTATCTCAAATCAAAAAGGTGTGCAAGTAACAGAAGAATGTTATAAGGAAGAAATAATTACTTTTTTCATTAAAACTATATAAGCCGAGAGTTTAAACAACAGGTTTTTCTATTTCAAAATAATTAAAAATCAAATATCTATTGAAGCTGGCTTCAGGTTAATTCCACCAAAGAATCCAAACCGCTAAGAGGAGTTGGGAAGTACCTGGCTATTCAGATCTGGTCAAAAAAGCCATTTAAACTTCTCGATTCCAAATGGTCGTCTTTCACCAGGGCAATACTGAAAATACATTTAAATATCAAACAATAGCTAGTACTGATTAGCTATTGTGTGATTTTGTAGAAATTAAATATAAATAAACTGTTACCTACTAGTAAAAAAATCACTTCACAACCGTTAAACGGTGTTTTTGTTATTTATTGTGCAAAGACTGTAATATTTTCAGTTCGTATTATTACTTATAAAAATATATCTTTAACTGGCTGCGTAAGATTTGACAACATAGCCCTTTGACAGACTCGCGCATGCGCCTGATGTTGATGCCACGGGAAAATGACAGCTTCGGTTTATGGTTTGTGATGTGTTATTTAAAACGTGTTTTAGTAAATAATATGTCTATGATGACCAATTCTCTATTATATTAGTATAATTCAATGAAAGTATTGGTCTTCTTCTCTTCAGTTTTAATCCATTAATAATGTCGTATTGTGAACATAGTTTCACGTTACCCGAAGAGAGAGGTTATATTGTACATATTATTTTTTAACTGGCTTTTACCGTGTGAATTTAATAAAACTTCCACTTAAGTAATATTTTTTAATAACATAAATGCCTTCTGCATATGGATGTAAATACAAATATAAAATCTTGGCTCTAGAAATTATTATTATATTTTTAATTGTATGAACAAGATAAAAAAGAAGTGATCATTTTATTGCAGATACCATCAAATAACAGGACTGTTTATATTGAATTCTGTGAAAGTTTTCGACATTTTGATAAAAGATGTGAATAAAAAAAAAATTCTTGTTCGAATTTAATATGTTGCCCCTTTTCACATATATAAAATATACAATATACTCATTTGGCATAATTAAATGGTCTAATACTGTACTGGACGGGAGTCCGCACAAGACTGTAGATTTAGGCGCCGGGTCCAAACCGTGTCTTCAACCGATGAGAATGCTCCTTTACGGCCGATGATGATGATAGTAGTAGATATTGATGATGAATCTGCCTCCCGCACCCAGGCTTGGTGAATGTTGGGCACTGGGTGTGCTGTCTTCTCTGCTCGCTTCTGGCGTTGGCGGTTTTCCAGAGGAGGGCCGGCTGGTCTTGAAGAGGTAACACCAGAAGATCTTGGAGCAGAAGACTTGGCGAGGTGAGGCAGATGTTGGGCAGGAGTCACTTGTAGATAAATAAAACGCTTGGTTTCGGTGGTAAAGATGAACTAACTTTATTTTATTATTTGGCTGCTTATATTCAATAAGCATGACTCGCACCCGACATTGGGCTTTGAGTCCAAAAGTGGTGGGGGATTGTACCCGCGCCAGATATGTGTTTATATGCCCCGGAAAAATGTTGCATATTCATTTTGCCGGTAGCATAGTCGAAGGCAGTCGCTTAAATTTGCGAGTTAGAAAAGATTTTTAAGGCTTACATGAATGACAATTACATAGTTTGAATGCATAGTAGTTATAAGAATGTGTATCTTGACAACTAGATTTTTTGTTTGCCAAGATACGACAAAAAATAAGAAAAGTTTGTAAATAAATGTGTAAATATGATCTCAAAGCGATCAAATTTGTAAAACATGTTAAGTTGGTATTTTTCCCACGTCTCCCGTAACATAGCGCTCAGAAAGAGATAAGATTCACTATGCTACGAGGTTCCTGGATTTTTGTACACGCAAAAAAGGTAAAAAATATTGTTCAAAATTGGTTGTACATATGTGTGAAAAACAGCTTTTTTAATATCTCCTCAGCGGTAGTATATAGAAAATAGTGTTTATTTGACTACCGCCGAGGGGATGAACAAGTAAAATATAAACATTTGCAATATTTAAAAATTGATTTTTCCTAGTAAATTTTATATAGAAAAATGCTGGACATCGATCCACGCGGCAGGTAAGCCGGCGATGCGGTATCGATGCCGTTCGTAGACAAAGTTTTTCAAGCGGCCGGGAACAAAATGGCCAGTGGCGGGGAGTGATTTATTATTAATGAGTTTAATTAATGAGTGGCGTGGGGTAGGCACATTTTATAAATGTAAAACAGATTTTATAAAATTAAATAATGTGGTCAACTATGTCCGTTACAAATACAAATTTAGATAACTTAGAAAGATTAATTAGAACTATGCTAACAAAGTTTAATTGCCATCATCCAAATTCAGCTATAGAACGAGTTAATTTACCTAGAAATTTAGGAGGTAGAGGCATAGTCAAAATAACTTCTTTGAAACATAATCAGGTAGAAATGCTAAGAACTTTTTTTCCATAGGAAAGCTCATAGCTCAGAAATGCACAAAATAATTATCAAGGCATATAGAAATATTACACCTTCAAATTTATACGATGAGAATGCCAACATTTTTTATAAATCCCAACCAGGAATTATTAGATTCCTGGTCAAATAAAATTTTACACGCAAAACACTTCAAATATCTCAACCAAACATATGTTGACAAATTTTCGTCAAACAAATGGTTGAGTATTGGAGAGTTGAGCGCAGAAATAGAAGGATTTATGCTTGCCATTCAGGATAGAGTCATTAATACTAAAAATTATAGAAAGCATATAATCAAAGATACAAATCAAATTGATGATTTGTGTAGAAAATGTTTGGCATTTCCGGAAACTATAGAACATATTATATCTGGATGTTCTATATTAGCACCGTCCGAGTATACATTTAGGCACAATCAAGTTTTAAAAATAATTCACCAAAATTTGGTAATTAAACATAACTTGATTGACTGCCGTAATATAGTACCATATTATGAATACGAACCAAATTCATTTTTAGAAAACGAATTTTATAAAATATATTATGATAAAACTATACTAACAGACCGAACGATTAGTCATAATAGACCCGATATAGTTTTACATGACAAAATTAAAAAAATTACTTATATCATTGATGTCGCTATTCCAAATTCCTGTAACATTCAAAAATCTGTTAATGAAAAAATTAGAAAATACACAGATTTAGGAAACGAAATAAAAAGAATTTGGCATTCTCAGACTATAAAAATATTACCATTCGTTATTTCGGCTACTAGCATTATACCTAGCACTCTCATTAAAAATTTAGGCGTATTAGATCTATCAAAAAATTTATATATAAAGATGCAAAAGTCGGTCATTTTGAATACATGTAGGATAACGAAAGATTTCTTAAATATTTATGTCGAGGGATCAGTAGGATTTATAGGCCCTGTTAGAAGTTCTACCGAGCTGAACCCTCTGATATGAAAATATCTGGAGTCGGTGAATTTTTTTCCCATTTGATCTCTGGTGAGTTGACGTGTTGTTGGTCTTGTATTGTTTTGTATTTATTTTAATTATATAATGCACTTGCATAGTGTTGATTGACTAGCTGATCATTTGTGGAAAAGTGAGTGGAAGGGTTTAGTTTTTCCTATGGGGAAGATTCAACCTGGACAACAAAATCGGAAGCATAAAAAAAAAAAAATCTATATCTACTTTCTAAAATGTTTTTTGTTTTTACGACATTTTCAAAATAAATTAAAATATAGATCATTTAAAATAATTAACACAAATGGTCGTTTATCAATTGAATGAAATTTTCAAAACTTTTTTAATAAAACCGTTAAAATACAGATTCTATGAGTTGTTACTCAGTTTTGTGGGTAAACACTGTAATCAATAAATTTAAAAACGAAATATTACATGGATTATTATTTTAGAATAAAAGGCACAACTCATTAAAATAAACTTTTTGATTTCGAATGGGTTTTACCAACGATAAAAGATAACGTAATGCTACTGAACTCTTAAAAGTATTATCACTCAAGCGAAGCTTAATGCTAAATCAATATTTTCGAGTAATCTTTATAAAGAATGTTTACATTATGAATACCAAAAACATGCTTTAGTTAAATTAAAGCTTTTCTCATCGTTTCTCATGAGTACAATTAAAATAAAATTAATAATTAATCTTTATTTTTCGGAATAACTTTATTGAGTAAAACCTCAAATTGTAATATTTAAATATTGAAGACAATATTAGTGATTTCTAAACGAAAATCTGAAACAGAAAAATCAGAAAAGGAAACGGTCACATGTCCCAGATGTGACCGTTTCCTTTTCTGATTTTTCTGTTTCAGATTTTCGTTTAGAAATCACTAATATTGTCTTCAATTTTTAATAATTAATCAATAAAAATATAAATGTAAACTACTAAAAAAAGGATTTTTTCAATAAAAATGTTTGAACGCATAAAAAAGAGCTTTAAAAACATACAATACTATGGCTAGGATCATCTGTGACAGTTTCCCTTGGTTATTTATTTTTCTTTCTTATTAATTTGTTCACGAAATAAATAAAAAAAACAACTTTGGCGCTTGAAATCAAGCGTTTCTGGACTCCGTTTGCCAAGCGATTTTAATGCATTTTACATATATTCGTGGCGATATAAGGCATACCAAGAATATACACATTTTTGGCTTGTAGTTTCCTCCTAAAACAATACAATACAATATTGATATAAGCATAGCATATACAATATTGATTTTAGGCATAAGTTAAAAGTCGCTTACAATAATGTTCATGGCCAACTATTCCGCCTACCGAGATACTGCAGCGCCACGGAAATGTTCCTGGAGGGACGAGTACACTCTTTCAGAGCGCTTTTCCGCCATCACATGGGAAGCTTATGGCGCAGACTACGCCAATCAAGTAACAAAATCATCACTGCCATGGATGGAGTCCCCTCTGATGGCCCTCTGGAGACGGGAGATGTGCAAATATCTTCCATAAACGGCTGCTCACACTCATTTTTGTGTTTATATTTTATCTTTTTTCGCTTAAATTCCGCTTTTTTGTGTCTATCGGAATCACCTATGTATTATTATTACTGTTCTCACTCTAATTATGTATATTATTTCAAATATGGAATGTATTGCATTGCACTACCCCTGCATACATTCTGGAATAAATTCTTCTTATTATTATTATTTTGTTTATTAACCACGATTTTTTTTATTATTACATCTACCGGTTTTGCTTCAGTCGAGCTTCATCAGGATGTGAAATATAACAGTTATATTTTATTATTATTATTATTTTTTTATTTACGCCCTAATGGGCTTTTACATGAAAATATACATTTACATTGATTACAATAATTGAACATAAGAAGATAAATGGAGTTAGTTGTAAGAAAGCAACACATATAATAAAATTTTGTGCAAATTAGCAAAACACTAATAAGATGGATTCAATATAAAATATACCCAAGCATGAAATAGTAAGTAAAAGAAAGTTCAACATAAAAAGTAAGTAAGTGGGTGTGTTTAAACCCAGTATTAATTGTGTGTTTAACAAATCGATAAACCAATATAAATTAGAGTGTAACTTACTCGTGAGGTAAAGAACATTATAACTCGTGAGGTAAAGAACATTTACATCCTGATGAAGCTCGACTGAAGCGAAACCGGTAGATGTAATAATAAGAAAATCTTGGTTAATAAACAAAGTGTTTTATTTGATTTAATATATAATGTCTAACCACATTATTATTATTTATTATAGTGTAGATATACCTTCCCAATAAACCACAAACATATCCCTTATCAATCAATTTATTTCACGATGCTTCACACAAACGGAAGCAAAAAGTTACATTTATCTGTGTTCCATCTTCGGATTAAGACGAATATGGTAGCTCGTAATGAAAGCGTGACATGTCACGTTATGAGACTATTACGGATGGTGTCTTCAGTATAGTATTTCCCCTAAGGGTCAGATCAACAATATTCCTCCTAAAAATATCCCAGAAAATAAAGATGAAAATATTTTCATGCAACTCGTTAGCCAGCTGGCTTTAATAAATAAGATAAAGAATTTCGTGATTGTGCGAAATTGGAAAATTTCTTCTTCCTACGCAGAAATGACTAAACTTCTGTCTTTAAAAAAATCTATTGGGTGAATTCTAGTTGAGTGGAATTTCTCAAAAAATTTTTGATAGTTTTAAAACTTATTTTTCGACAATATACTATTTGCAATGCATTTAGGCAGTCAATACTCACAACAAATATTTACAAAAACAAGTTTATTTTGTTCATGAAGATCTATTAAACAACTTCGACTTTAATACATTACATACTTCACTGCGCATTTTAAGAATTGCGAAATGTTTCAGAATATCCTCCATTTTCCAGTAGCGGGAGAATAAGTTTCATTGAATTTTTGTTCATTTTCGTTAGAAAAATTGTTTAGAATTGAGAAGTGCCGGAATAACATTTAACGGACAAGTTATTACTTATATAATAATAATAATATTTGGATAATTTGTATTTAAGTGAAATCACCTCAAGGGCGCTGTACAAATATATAAAACATTTCTACAATGATCTATGTTATTACTAGAGACCGGATTATATGCAACAAAAATAGCCCAAAATATGCATGCAAATATGCAATAAAAATAGCTAAAATATGCACGAAAATCCATAAAAAGGGTCAAAATATGCAACATGAGATAATACAGGAAGTCGAATTTTTACATATTTATTTTTTTATTTTAGTAAGCTATTAGTTCTCAAGGATAACAATTACATTTTCGAAAATATCAATTATAAAATCTATTTAACAATAAAATTTAGAATTTATCTTTAAAAACGTATATGACTAAGTACTGTTCTAAATGTTCTGTAGACAAATTGTGTCTACGATCGCTTAATATATTTTTGTAAGCGGAAAATGAACGTTCTACGTCTACTGATGTGGCTGGACAGAATTTAAATTTGGGTGCGATTTTTGAACTTATTGTTCCGGGCAAAATTTCACCTGCCCCGTTGATGAAGTTATCAATTTGGCACAAAGGTTCAAACCCTGGGTTATTATTCAGTATGTTTTCAAATTTTTCTTTGAGTTTACTCGGGAATAGCTATGGCAACGAGGAATTCATAAGGCGAATTTCCTTCATAACCTGAATAGATGCATTCAACGCCAATCCATGAGTTTCAAGCGTTTTTATACTTGCAGGTATGTAGGCGAAATGAGTGGTAATCATAGCTAGGTTTTTTTTAATACTGGCGTCGTCAAACGATTCTTTGCACTGGAAAACTGCCAAAGCCTCTGCACTATCGAAGTCATTGATAACACCCTTGATGGCTTCAAAATGTTCATGGTAAAACATCGCAGCTTCGATCCATGTACCCCAACGTGTTATTACTGGCTCAGGAGGTAAAGGGATATTTGGCAGTTTTTCTTTGTAGGCTATACGAGCAGGCGCCTTAAGAAATACTTTCTTTGCTGATGAAATCAGGTTATTTACATTCGCAAACGTGGATCTCACTTCTTCGGCGAGTCTGTGAATTCCGTGAGCAAAACACGTCACATGTATCAAATTGGGATAAAACACTTGGAGGGCTTTGCCTGCTTTGATCATATATGGGGCAGCATCTGAGAGCAACACATACACATTTTCATCCGCAGAAGATTCAGGAAATATTTTTTTTATACCCTCATTCACAAATCTTGCGATCGTAGAATGATTTGCCTTTTCAATTTCTCTGCAGGCCACCAAGTAGGAAGGTGAAGGTTCAAGTTTTAATGCACCAACAATCAAATTTGCAATGTAACGGCCGCAAGTGTCGGTGGTTTCGTCAACTGAAATCCATATGATGTTATCCTTGAGTTCATTGCGTATTTCTTCCAGCACATGTAGATTAATTGATGGTACGTAATTTTTACGTAAAGTAGATTCATCCGGTATATTTTGATTTATGCAATATTTTCTGAGAAAATCCTTCAAGGCAGGATTTGTCAGTTTGTATAGAGGGATATTGCTTGCAAGAAATGCTTCACATAGATCCATGCTAAAGTGATTTTGTTGTTTGCCTTTGGAGGTTACTTCACTGTTACTGCTACTTGCCACTGTAAAAACTTGCTGTCGTGGGCCCTTTTTCTGCACTCCTGCGATATGAATACTGGTTTTGACATGCTGGTCTATTTGGAACTTTTTTGTGCTAGAAATGTTTTTCTCGCAAACTCGGCAGTATGAAACTTTTCCGTTGTATGTAAATATTCCAGGATATTCAGCGATCCACGTATGGGCACTTTTTTATCAGGGGGCATGGTTCACTTTCACAATGTACAACTTCGTGCAAGCAAACAAAACACTAGACGAAACTCTAAAGAACAGCGCGTTCGACCAGTCAAAAACAAAATTCGCAATTCACTGAATTACCATAAAAATATACCAAATCACCCCTCATACGAATGAATTAATTATTTTCGGCAATTAGCCGAATTAAGCCGAGTAGGCTCGAGCGCAGGCGAAGATGAGAGAGGTTCCCCCCCGCTCCGGCCGCCGGCCGTAGCGATCAGTAAGATCAGTTATCAGTTCTTCGCTCAGCTTCGCTGGCCGCGCGCCTTGCTATCGGACGTCTATAGTGTCGCTATGTGAGGCATCTAAACGATATCAAGCGTAAATATGCAAGATCTCAAATTATTTGCTAAAATATGCAACTACCGCTGAAAAGGGTTTAAATATGCATTTGCATATGCAAATATGCAAATGCATATAATCCGGTCTCTAGTTATTACTAACTATAGACTAGTCAAAGTATTATCAATTTATGTCTAACAGATTATCCACCGGTTCGTCGATCACTAATACAAAGCTATATGTAGAATGCATTTGATTGATGAACGAGATGCTAGAATGGACATATGTTATTATTCTTATTCATTTATATTTTGTACAGACAGAAAATAAAAAGTACTATACATAAATAATTAAATGGAATAAGATGTCGGGAACGAACATCTAGAATTTACACAATCAAGTATATATGCTTGTAACGAATCATGCAAACAGTGAGTGTAATAGAAAACTTGCGTGAGCTAACAAATAAATGTGATGTAATAAATATTAAAAAATAAATGTAATTGAATAAATAAATGAAAATGTGAATGGTTGTTTGTTCAAACTCTAAAATCTCCGAAAGTTCTTTATGGATTGCTTTAAAATTTTAACACAACGTTGCATTCGAATACGCGTATTATACCTATAGTATATAGATGTCACCTGTGCCAGGCAAAAACATTATTTTTTTGTTAAAGAGCGCCATCTGTTGGACAAACATGCTTTAAAAAAAAACATCGCCACCTGTTTGACGTAAAAGGAACACGTGCTATTGTTTCTCTATGTGCACAGACAAAATGATCCACAGCAACGCGTGGCGGGATACAGCTAGTAAATAAATAAAAATGTAATTTTTTTTGTACAAAGTCTTAAATTTCCGAAAGTTCTTCACCTACTCCTTTGAAAATTTGACACAACCTTGCATTTGAATACGCGTGTGTTTTTAAATACTTATATTAGACAGATGTCACCTGTGACAAGTAAAAACGTTATTTTTTTATAAACAGCACCATCTATTGGACGTAAAAGCAACACACGCATTGTTTCTCTATTTGCACAGACAGACTGAGCCACTGAAACGCGTGGCGGGAACAACCAATAAAAAAAAAAAATCTAACCTAAAAACTATAAAGTAACATATAAAGTATTTACTGTACCTAATGATATTTATTATATGTAGTATTATATATATTATATTTCTGCATAATGTAAAATTTCGAGTTGTATTATGTCTGTAAAAGCCCTACGGGCGATCAATAATTAATTTACCGGTTTTTTAGCCGAGTGATCTAAATCTAAAGGGTCGTAGCTTAAATACTGCACAAGCAAAAAATTTAGTTTTATATTATGGTAGTAGAGAGAGTTAAAATATTGTCAGAATATTCTTTACTTGGAATTTAGGTAATTCTCAAAAAACCTACACAAAACATGACGCACTTCGTTTCCTTAATGTGACGTGAAAGCGTGAAGGAACTAAAAATGTTTTAGTGTTCTGCGAATTTCCACCTTTTGAGGTATCACTTTGGGGCAACCCCATAAAAGATTATGAATCCATTTTATAACGCAGTTAAATATAATAATCCACCTCCGTTAAACTTTACTACTCTTTCGCCATTACTTCCGGCCTTTACTGAAACCGCTGAAGCTTTTCCTGAAATGTCCACACAGTCTGCGAGTACGTGCAACTTGCGTATTCGTATTGTTATACACCGTTTCAGATAAAACGGCTAAAATCCTTTTAATTTTGAAACAGACTTAACATTATTACGCATTTGTTTTAATTGTATAACATATTAAAAAAATAAAATGAAATGGATGTTTTTTTTCTGATGGCGTTAATTGATAATAATATGCGTGTTGAACGTTGATTTCCCTAAACACGACTACACAAAAACATATTGATAACTTTTAGAAACTTAATGAAAAAATCTTCATGGCATAGTTTTCCTTCACGAAGAAAACAAACGGATATAAAATATTGCTAATTTATTAAGAATCTTTTCAAATCGTTCGTATTCCGGTTATATATGGGGCTGCAGGAACTAGCAAATGAATTGACAGGGTTTTCTAATAAAATATCAGTATAACAGAAATGTATTATAGCGATGTCGGAACCTCATGTTTATTTATTTATTGCACGCCTATTAAGGCTTTTACATACATATATATTTAAAATATATTTACGAAATTATACACGAAAATAGTGCAGGAAACGACTATTTAAAACAATTGCAGAAAAATAAATATAAAGTCAAAATATCACTGAACTTGATTCACACAGTATGTAGGCACAAAATATAAAAAATCCGAAATATTTTGTTCTGTTTCAGTTGACAAAATTTTTATGTGTTAGTCAAATTAAATACCTTTATTAAAATATTCCACTACTTGATGAAAAAAACTTCAATAGGGTATGCTTATATATTGAAATTGATGTACTAAATATATCAACAGCATCGTTGTATTTGTTTCCTAGCTGTTGAATCCGACGCATACGAGTGTGATATTGGGACGTTGATATAGAATTGCTACAATAATATGGTAGGTACTGTGTTGTAACCGACCTGCTTGGAGTATGAATTATTATTATTACACTCACTGTTTGCATGATTCGTTACAAGCATATATACTTGATTGTGAAAATTCTAGATGTTCGTTCCCGACTTCTTATTCCATTTACTTTTTTAAGTATGGTACTTTATATTTTCTGTCTGTACAAAATATAAATGAATAAGAATAATAACATATGTCCATTCTAGCATCTCGTTCATCAATCAAATTATATGTTCATAAAAATTTTAATGATTTCGCATTTCGTCATTGTGTACTATCAAGAAAAACGCAGGTGCATGAACACGTGTTCCGATATATCATGAATGTACAAAAAATTTATTAAGAAATGGCAAACTATCCAATTTTTCTAATGGTTAGTAGTTCAAGAGACTATTTTACTCAGAACTGTATGAAGTACAGAAAGCATTCAAAATAACATTTTTTTATAGAAAATTTTCACTGTCCAAATTGCAAGTAGTTATACAGAGATTATATTACAGAGTCAGCAAACAGTTCCGTTAAGTACCTACGTTGGAAAAATAAGTGAGTGCCGCCTACTGCATCCAACCTTCTGGAGTCAGTGAGACTAGGACATCCCCAATTAGGGTATTTTATGAGGCCAAAGGTAATGGAGAGAGAAAATAAATTATAGTATCTACCACTGGAACGTGCCGCAAATATACTTAAGACGAGACAATACCCTAAAATAATGTCGGAATCTTACCGACCTAATTGAAGTCCGACGACCGACGGTCAGACCTACGGTTGAATTTGACATAGCAAATCTCGAAAATAAAGTGGGAATCTTAACGACATAAGTCATGAAGACGTGTAAGACAATATTCGATTCACGGCCCGGCGTTATGAACGGACCCAAGGTCGATTTGTGCCCTTACAGGCCTAGAAAATTGATTTTTCGTGGGGCTTACCTTAATTATTTCTGAAGGAATCTTATTAATTAATCGTCTAGAAAAATGAAATCTGGTGCTTACCACTAATTTTGTAGTTGCAAAACAATTTTATAAAATATTCAAACCGTTTTACATAAAATATTTCAATGGGAAGGAACGGTTTTTATTAATCTTAAATATAAATAACTCACATCCAGGGATCAGTCTAAAAAAACTGTACGTTATCGTTACGAATTCGTCGGAATTAATTAAAATGTCTTGAGCAAACTCCTGTTAATAGAGTCTTGTGTCGCCTTAACATATGATAACTATACGCGAAACAAAACATTAAAAAATGTAGGTATTTTCGCAAGCCGCGTTTTGAACCCGTGACATCTGGGTCCGCAACCGAGGTTCTGAACCGCTCGGTCACGGATTTCGTCATAGATACCGTGTGCCATTTGTCTTAATAAATAACAGCCTCTCAAAGTTCCATTTATTAATGTACAGCTGCCGTACGAAGTACTTACCTTTATATTTATGGCACTTAATTCGTGAACGGCAATTTGTGACTAGAGCGCGCCGCCGCCGCACAGTGGCCAATTTTGATGATTTGGCGCGACATCGCTCTCGGCGTTCGACCATTTGGCATCATTGATGTTTTTTTTAAGTATTAATAAGAAATACCACTTATTTTTTGTTAATTCTTATTAGTTAAAATGTTTTTTATAAAAAATGCTTCTATGAAAAGTAGCGTGTAACTTGGGCGCTAAGTTTGTATTTTATAGATTATAATTCTTTAAGAAAACAGATAATAAAAATACAGTGAACAATTTTGTACATTATAATTCTTTAAAAAAACAGATAATAAATAACATTTGTAAATAGTGATTTTATAGATTATAATTTTTTATAAAACAGATAATAAAAATACAGTGAAAACTAAATAATTTTATGGATTATAATTCTTTGAAAAAACAGATAAATTATGTATTGAAAACTAAATATATATTACATAATTTAACATAAATACAAAATTCAGATGTTAATTTAAATTGACAGTGAATAATTTTGAATAAATTAAGTTTTATTCTAACGGTACGCAGAACTAAATATTACATACAGTTGATCTTTCTTTGACATATCATAGTCAAATATTGGATTCTGAAAAAAAAAATGACGAAAATTAAGTACAATCATTTCTTAAAAATGCAATTACTGGAGTGGCTGGCTAAAGTTGTACAAAAAAGACACAGCAATAATATCCTATTAAAATTAGTGTGAAGACTCGTGAAGATTTTTATTCCTACTCCATTAAAGGCAAAAACTTGTAAAAAAAAGGTAAACTTTGAACCAAGACAACAGTTATAATTTATGAAAAAAATTTTTTTTTCAGTTATTTAAATAAAGCACGTATCTTAAAAAATATCTCAAGTGATTTTTAAAAATACTTTTTTTGTAAAATAAGTACACAAACAACCTGATTTCGCACGCCTTCAAACTCACCTAGATACAGCAGCATAGTTGCGCGCCCGAACATCTCAGTTCTGTGCGTAATTACCGAGTAAGTAAGCTTCGGATGTTATTTTCAATGTTTTTTTTATGTCAGTCATTAATTGAGAACACATTGGTAAAAAAAAATCATTTCGGAAACATGACGATCTGGGGTCAATGTCGCGCCAGCGCTCAAATTTAAGCCACTGTGCGCCGTATGAAATACGGACCTTTATTAAAAAAGTTATTGGCTCATCTGAAAATTCCGGAATCGTACTGCGATTCGCAACAACAAAACTGTATGAGAAATTAAACCAATGATGAATGCGCCTTTTGGAACAATAAATTGTTTTGGCTTAAGATTTTGTTTTAATAACAGGCTTAAATAATGAATCGTCTAATTTACTCTATGAAATATAATATTTTCAGTGCACATACTCCAGTACATTTAGTTATTGAAATTTTATTTTTGAGCTTGTTCACCATTTTCCCAAGTTATTCTAAGGTAACAGATGGTTTCTTCCATCACCGTACATATCAAGAATATAATGTTTTATTTATAAATGTAAGTACTTTTTATAAAAATGACTCAATGAAAAAATTACCTTTCATTTCCAGCCATTCAATTAGTAGGCAGTATGCGTGTACGTCTATGTTGTTAGTTATATAACTGGATTACATCTCATCTCCACCAATTGGTGTTGTGCTAAAATTTTATTATGATAAGGAGAAAAATTTTACAAAAATTACAAGAGAAATATTAAGATGAGATTGTCACTTGATCTAAGCACCTATGTTGCAGTCGTCTCGCAGTCCTGCAGAGAATAAGCGGAGCGATTGGACCAGCCGCACGCGAGACACGGCGTCCACGCCCCTTAGCCAGCTTTCCGAGTAGGCCTTCTAAGAATGTATTAGGATTGAGGGGGAAAGAACCCGAAGCAGTTATTGAAATCTCGTATGAAAGCTGAATACCGTACAGGAGCCTCGACTATGCGGAGAAAGTCGAATTGATCATTTAGATCTGGACACTAAACACATTTAACACAGCCATTTATTTCAAGCAGCACCAACGTTTCGATTGGTAGTCTTACATCAGGTCGATACCAATGGTGTACACCAATTTATTTTATCATGAACCAACTTAACTTAACTGGAAGAGAGCAGTATGTACAAATTGGTAAAAGTTTTAAAATTGGTAGAAAGAGACATAATGAGCTTTGCAGATGACACTGTCATTATATTCTATGAACAAAATTGGACAAGCTCACATAAAAAAGCGGAGCAAGGTCTGACTGTACTCCAAAACTGGTTAAAAGCAAACTCCCTTACATTAAATGTGAGTAAAACTAAATATCTAACATTCTCTAAAAACAAAAGAGATCAACCAACGAATGAGCATACACTCAAATTACATGAATGTCTAAACAAATATCCGCAATGTTCTTGCCCGCATATAGTCCAAACTTAAACAATTAAATATCTTGGGATCGTAATTGATGACAAACTTCATTGGGATGCACACATCGAAGGAACCTCAAAAAAGCTAACAAAACTCATCTATTTCTTCAAAAAATTACGAAATATCTTGTCAACTACAGATCTAAAGGGAGTATATTATGCTCTATGCCACTCTCTATTGGAATATGGAATAATAGAATGGGGCTCAGCATCATCAAACTATCTTAAACAACTAAAGAAAACTCAAAATTGGATCATGAAGACCATATTAAAGCTCCCCGTAAGGACGCCAACTACTGATATTTTTAATCTGTTTGATGTTCCAAGTTTACAAAAAATCTATGCTAAAAATATTCTAGTTCATCACCTAAAAATAAACCAGAGGCAAACCCCTCTCACGATCATAAAACCAGAGCCAAGCAAACAGACATACTAAATATTCCTAAATGTAATTCTACCTTTGGACGAAGAAGCTCTGAATTTTTAGCAATAAAATTATATAATAAACTGCCTCTCAACATCAAACAAAGGAAAACAAAAAATAACTACATTAAGGACATCAAATCTTGGCTTAAGAAAATATCGGAAGAAGAACTAGCTAAGATATTAAAAACATCATCCTAGTCGCTGAAAACGTATACTAACATATATAGTCCCCCTCAGCACAGGATCTCTTAGTGAGGAGGACTTCAATGATCTGTTTTAATTTTATATATTTTTTTTTTCATGTGCCATACAAAAATGTACCTAATTATTTAAAAAGGTAACTAAATAAAAAAAAAACTAACTAACCATCACGCCGTTTCTCCATAGGGGTGGGCAGAGAGGACGGACCGCCAAACAACTCGGTCTTACTTACTTAAATAACTAACTAACATAGCTTAAATTTACAGAAATGTTTTTAATATAACATTCCTCTAATGTTGATAAATGATGTCGTAGCAGAGATTTCCCATAGCAACACTTACGAAACTCTATGTCTAAAGATTATATTTTGAATCTTTTCACATCGAGGACAAGGTTGATGATAAAACAATTTAATCTATCGAGGAATTAACCCTAATCCTCCCCAGCCAAATTGATGTAATACGATCTACGAGAAGTAAAATATAATTTTAAACTGTCAAATTTCAAAAGAAAAATTTTCTTTCGTCAAGTATTTATTATCATCATAATAACATGTAGAAGACAGCTAATCTATTCAACAGAGAGTGGATAATCTTTCAACTGTTTTATTACGTACACTTTTAAAAATAAAATAAATGTGTTTCTTTTAACTCAGTAAAAATGGTTCCAGAATGATTCCTTCTCCCCCATCCTCTCTCCATTTTACGTTTCTCAATTTTGGGAGTCCCGTTGTCCAACTAGCTTTGGGCATTTATACTCCAATTATGTACATACCTATAAATAATAAAATGAATTAATGCAAAAGCTTGTAGCATACTATGTTTCAAAGGCAACTGCGAGTTCGAAGGATAGTTTTGCACGTAATACAGCTTAACACGCTTTACTTTGCGGGCGGGCAAAGTAAGTTATTTTAACACTTGGATTTTGTGATTTTGACAGAACGTGCAAATAATATTACGTGTCAATCTGTGATGAAAAAACGCTTGCTTGAATTTAAACAAGGAGTTCAGAAGCCACTAGAATTATTTGTATCTACTGTTTGAACTCTATACGACTGCTAACATGTCAAAAGCGTCCAAACAATAAGAATAAAATAATTTTTAACTTTTTCCTACCGATGCAAAACGTACATTGAAATTCTGTTAACTTCGTGTAGTTAAAAGTTGCTTTGCTAACTTATAAATGTTCTGTTACATTACATTATATACTTTTTGGATTATTATTGCAATACTGTGCTCAAGAATACAAATAAAACATTATCTGGTTTACATATTTATTCAGGAAAGCATAACACTTTCCCCCATCGATTCTTAGAAAGGTTTCACATTTTTCCCGCAAATTTATTTGGAAACAGGTTACTAGAAGTGCTTTTGGGAACCAATAGGGTGAAGTTTACAAGCTGAATAATGAATTTCCTTTTCTGAGAATTAGAAATTAACAGTTTAGTATGTGAATATAGGAGTATGAACTACTGGAAGAGTGAAGTTAGTATACCTACTACTCCTAGAGTGAGGTTCCTAATAGAATAATAAGTCTTTCATTTGATGGACGTGTTTCCGGGCTGCGCAAGAATTCCATGAATTATTGATTGTTAGAATGTTTTTTTTCTTTATGGTGGTAAGCATAAAAATAATTCACAGGGTTTATTTTGAAGCAGTTTCAGAAGAATTCAGTAAATAAATTGAAAGTTTCATGTATCACGTTCATGTTCATGGACCACAATGTAAAATAACAACCTCTGTCTGCCTTTCAAAAATGTGCTCTACGTAATTGCAATAAATTAAGACGATTCAATGCAAAGACAAGTATTTTTAAATCATAAAAAAGTGATGAATTAAAAAATTTATCGACGCTATGTTTAAATACTGCAAACTGAAGACATCTTGGCCTCTGCTTTAACCGGGAATTTTTTAGTTGACTCTTTTATAAGAAGAGAAAAAATAATGATCCTGCCTTAAATGCTTTGAAGTATTAAATCTCTGCTTAGCAACCCATTTTCGGATTGGTTTTTATTGTATAATGTGGCATCTTATGTATTTTTATACTCTCCCGGAATACATTTTATGATTTGTGCCTGAACTTCAGTAAATAAAATAAAACATTCATTTTGGAGATTTTTGTTTCTGTTTGCTAGTTGAAGTGTGCATCCAATTTCACGTAGAAATTATCTATCTATCTATATAATATCGTAAGGAGGGTGGGATTTCGTTCTTATTTAAGAATAAGATTGGAGATTGGAAGAAGTTGGTAGATAATAGCGCCCGAACTACCAAAATACATCAATGTGATATTTTAGAACCTTAATACACATGTTCGTAAGGATGATATTAACAAATCTATCTAATTTTTAACTACGCACTAAATTAATTTGCAGGCGAGCCCAACCTGCAAATTATTTAATTAATTCAATTTCTGGTGTGTAAAATGTGTGTTTTAAGGAGTGTAAAAATGTTTGTCGAAGGACCTTGAATGTTAGTGTAATTACCACTGCACTTAAGACAGTAAATATGTTGTATGAATAAGGAAGGACTCACCATCAGGAAAAGGGGGATTCGTTTTCTTCCTGTCTATTCTCCTCACAGCAATAGCACTGAACACAATTTTTTTTTCCACGAGACGGGCGCGTATGTAAAATGTAATAAGCGAGATAAGATCTCGCGCGGATGCGGTCTATAGTGAGCGATGCGGGTTATTGTAACAGACTGACTGCAATGTGCCCAGAAAGGTGCAGGAATGGAATGAACGTAGGATAAAGGACAATAATATTATCTCAGTACAGTTGTCGCAGGTATGTATATATGTGTGCATAAGATGTATGTGTGAATAAATGCGTATTGGCGTAACCAATTTCTTTAATTCACACTCAAAGAAAATGATTACACTCGTGGAAGTTGAGCTTATTTTAGGTGCGCCGGTGATTTCCATAATGGGTCGTTCTGAACGGCAGGAGTGACGATGAATAGTGAAAATGATAATTTATTATCTAGCGGAATCTGTACTAACAGCCTTACTAATAAAGGTGGCTTACATTTTATATAATGTATGTATGTATAACCGCGCACGTATAAAACTTTAATAATAAACTAAAATTGACTAACCTGATATTTAACAGTCATAAAAAGTTATACACATCGTTTATAGAGCGGAAGAAGGTTTATGTGTTGTGTACACCAGAAATTTCTTATTTTTGAAGATGTCTTGTAAACAAATACTATTTTAGATAAAATTACCTTTTAGATATCGGTATTTGAAATATACATAATTTAGGATTATTTTAATTTCAAATATGTAAAAACTTCATAAAAAACCGTATATTTTTTACTCCAAACGTCGAAAAATTTTCAATTTGTTCCTTTATTTAAGGTAAATGCAAGAAAACTGTCACTTCACTTTTTAATATAGTTTAAATAGTAAAAAAAATATTTTAAATTTACTTAGAATTTCCAGAGAATAAGCAAAAAAAATTGACATTTTCTATTCATTATTTACAAAATATAAACATTGATTTCTTGGGTTTATATGTACCTAAGATAAAATTATAAATATTTTTCACATAACTACTAGTAAACAGGCTTAGTAAAATATAACTTGTTCTAATGATGGTTGACGAAGAACATTAAAAAATCTATCTCAGAATAAAATCATTTAGGTTTTACTCTCACATAAATAATAGCACACGATACACCAATATAAATATAGTACGTGCCTGCATCGCTCTATATTCTGTTTTCCTACAACAATTTGATTCAATAAATATTTAATACCTATATGTTATATCGATTCCCTTGCAACTCAACAAACCATTTTACTGTCTAAAAGCACACCCGTTCTACTTGAGATAAATTTGATGATCGACCAATTCATTCCACGAAGGATTTGATTGATGGACTTCATCCCTAACTGAATGGAAACAGGAAATATGAAGAATATTCTCTTCAAAGTGTGTGACCATATACAGTAGGCTGGACCCTCAAAACTTTTTATCAAATTCGATATGTTAGTTGATAAGTTGCATATTCGAAAACATACAAAAAAAAACCACATAATAAAACTACGTTTAGCTATACTTTGGATAGAAGAAACAATACGTACACGGTTGACATTAAATTTGTCAAACGAGATATGGTATATTCTATGACTAGTTGTTGAGTCACAAAATGTTCATTATTTCCTCTCCTCAAGAACCCAAAGACCCAAATATGACATAGGCCCCAAGGGAAATTATTTTTCTCAAATCCTCCTTCGCGGATTTAATGGAGGTACAAATAATAATTAAAAATTTCCCCATATTTAATCGTCGGTTCGAGTCCAAATTTAGGTACTTTTATGTAATTACCGCACAAGAATCTAACCTGTCGGAAGCAGTTGGACTACGACATCCCCATTTTGGGTATGTTGTGATGTTGAAAGAAGTGGGGAATGAAAGGAGATGAAAGAGAAAGAATCTGGCTATTCCGATCTGCTCACTAGTACTGATCAATTTAAACATTAAGAACGTGGCGTGGCAGTGAGACATGGAACCGGCAGAAAAAGGATGAAAGTAGACTGAATGCTGTAGAAATGAGATCCCGGAGGCGAATGTGCGGTAAAACTGTGTATGACCGCATGAAAAATGTAAAGATCCGCAAGGAACGCAAGGCTGATGTAAGCGTAATGAGTGAGATTAGGAAAGGGACGCTTAGATGGTTTGGGCACGTAAAGCGGATGACCGAAGAATAGGGTGTAAGGAGGATACGATACAATGCGAATGTGTACGGCAGAAGAATACTTCTGGCCATATCAAGAGTTAAAATAACAGAAGAGTATGTATGAGATGATGTATGAATGTGACTGAAGCGAAGAGTGTGTTCCAGGGCCGAGTAGTTTAGCGGTCCGTCCTCTCTGCCTACCCCTGCGGAGAACGGCGTCACATAATCATGGGCCATTTTTGAAATTAAATTAACCATATCTCTAAAAAATTAACATCCATTCATAGACGGCCCAGCCTAATATCGGTATTCGTTATTCGTTCCCGATATCCGAAATTTCCGAAAGGTGGAAGTCGTGGGAAGGATTGAATTTCGGCATTACATTTACAATTCAATGAAGCTCCTGAATGGGACGATTGGATTAGGCAACTTGAGATTTTCGCTCAGGAGTTCGGCAGTTAAGGATTATGAACCAATATCAAAGTGGAAAAGTAAAGGGAGCCAAACTTTTTCGTTCAATGTAGTCTGCTAAAACTAAGAAGACTACTTAGGTCCTTAGGTGGTTGGGTGGAAGAACACATAACAGATAATAAGCACCTAGCACTACGTTATTGAAAATATTTTCATTTCTTTGAAAACTTTTTAAATAGTTTCGTATTTATGGGACTCAAATCCCAACTGCTGCCAATCGTCTGGAGCCAGTGAGACTATGGTATTCCCAATTGATTGAGTATGTTGAGAGGCTGAAGGTTGCGGCCAGGGGAAGAGGAAGATCGAGAAGTACCAAACATGGATCGTATAACATGTAAAATAGGGTTAGATAAATGACAAAATTCGTGCACCATTGAAACTTTGGTCATTCAATTATCTTTGCAATATGAATAATGAAGATCTGCAGAGTTAGCTCAAAAAGGTATTGGAACACCCTTGTTATTTTCATGTTTCTTTACTAAAAACTTCTCACCAAATATTGATACTACCAACATGGGAGTGGTCTCATTCGATTCAGTACAAATGAAAACATAGATACATAACTCGATCTACTTTTTGTTTTCTTTGAAAATCCCGCTTTTCTCTCTAGATGCGTTTCACCACTCTTTTTTTGTCGGACTCTCCAGATCTTTATTTATACCGCCAAGAAAAATGTATGATCAAAGTTTCATGATACACAATTTTTAAAATTTATTTTGTGCATTTCGGTACTATTTTTTCTGTAGTATGTCATGAAATGAATTTCCCGAAAGTAAACATTCAGCCCCGTAAGATCTTTTACGTCAAGTACTAGAAATTTAATATTTGCTGGTCGAAAAATACCAATTATCATTGGTTAAAATTCTTAAGGGAGGGGGTTGCAGATGGGCTTTAAACGTTGTAAAGGTCAGTCGGGTATACCGGACACTCTCGTGTCTTTGAATTTTGAATTTAAATCATGCAACTTTTGCAAACGTTTTTTCAAGTTCTGTTGTTATATCATTATAGGCTAGTTACTTGACAGAACTGTACCAATAATATATGTTGAAAAAATCTTTCACAGAACTTGAAAATTAAATTTGAAAGTTGAAGAATTGTTAAAATTTTCCGAAACTAAAGTGTATTTTAAAAGAGAATCAAAGTTACATTAGAAGAAATAAATCCATTGGTTTTCAGCCTCACTTGTCCTGGCTGCAATAGAACAAAGAATGCGAAGGGTGAAGCAAATTTAGTTGTTGTTACAAGTTTTGGTTTATTCAAAGATCCGCTTTAACTGAAACAGATCAGTAAGTTAACTACCAAATTTGTCCTCAAAGAGAAGCTTTTCCTAGAAGCGCAGAGCCATTTGCTATATTATAGGCCTCCAAATGGGGGCATTTTCGTAGCAAAAGAGATTGCTTTATTTACAACTGTGTTTTATGTATCTCTGTATCTCCTCTCCCGATGAGCGGTGATTTCCAAGTCAGCCATCAACGAACTAAAAACACGGTAAACTCCCGATTGAACTAGTGTGGGGTTCATAATTACTAAGAGAAAGACGGTTCGAAACCTCTTTTTGAATATAACAACTATAATGCCATTTTGTGGTATTCAATGGTGGTCCTTCACCGAGGCGATAATGGGAGTACCTTCCACCGTATAACGTGCCGAAAATATTCTAGGTAGTGAATTTATTCCGAATTCGTAGTCAAGAGCCACACCCCTATGACCACGGAGGCCGTCAAAAGTTAAACGATTATTTAGTTCCTTTCGATTATTTAATTTTTCTGCACTTGTATTTAGTTTAAAAACGTATCCATAACTTCAACGTCCGACGACAGGATCATGTAAAACATGATAAGAAAGATGATCCGAATTAATTCGACCAATCAATTTCCACGGGGCGCCATTATTTCCAGAACGGAAGGATGCGATCCATCTTTGCTTTGTCGCTACTTGAAATATCCTAGTTATTATTACGACTGCCTTTTTTTATCCACAGTAAGACAAAAATAAATATTAGAGATTTTTTAAAGTACCCTTTACAAATGTGCAATTTTTTTTTTGTTATCACGGTTTCATCGTAAAATAAATTATAGTGTTTTTACTAGGGAAAATGGACCCGCTTTGTCCACCGTGACGATGACGTCACCAGAGTTTTATCACCGTCATGGCGCGGTCCCGATCGGATTCCGATGACGTCAGTTCAAGCCGGACAATTTAAATCTCTTGATATTCAAATAATAATTTTTCGAGTTCATATACTACATTAGAAACATTCTTAGTAAAAATGATCTGCATAAAGTCTACTATGCTCTTTGGCATTACCACGTAGAAAATATGGGATCATTGGATAGGGACCTGTCTCAAACACCCACACGAAGCAGAAGGAATAATAAAAATAATCATTAATGCACCCATACGAACTTAAATGTGTTTAGTATTATAAAACACTACTAAAAATGCTATACTCAAATTTAAATGAAAAAAACGAGTACCCTACTCACACACAACAAGAACGAAAATCTCAAATCTACTGAACATTCCCAAATTAAATACATCCTTTGGCCAGAAAAAACCATAATTTCCATTCTACAAAACTTCATAAAATGCCTTTCCAAATTAAACTAATAACATGATGGAGTTAATGGAAAAAACTGTTAAAACGAAATCAAAATATGGCTAGCTACTCGTAAACATTAAAATGAGGAAATATGTAAAATTATGAAGAACATCAACAAACTTACAGTCAACAAAATGTGATGGTTATATATTTTATTTTGTGGAAATAACAACACACATGAAAACTTGATCTAACACCCATACAACGACATACAGTCAGCCTCGGAACAGGAATACCTAGTGAGGACTGTGAATAAACTACTTTACTTTGTATTTAAAAAATAATCATTAATAAAAAATAAAATAAAAACATCATTTTAAATTGTACGAAACGCAACAAAATTTTAATACTTACATCCGACGTTTGCTAGGGCGAATTTATTTCGAATAAACGTAATATTTTTAATTTTAATTTCTCATTTATCCATGAAGAGCGATAGCTTAGGTAGGGCCGGTCCTGATCCAAACGGCGCATTTCGCTAGTAAAATCCTCAAGTGCCCTGTGTTAGAAGTTATGCATTATAAGCGCCTGAGCTTAGGTATCTTGGAATGCCGCCCGGTATAGTCTTTGCTTGCTGGCTCCTGCATTTCAACGTGTAAAATTAATAATACTGTATTCTTCTTTCAAGATAAAAGTACATAATATATTTTCATAAAATACTGAGGCAATTTATTAGCATTGTCGAAAACGATGAAATAACGAGCTAGAATTTTTATCCGGGTCGGTAAAATTAACAAGGTAGGAAGCCCGGAAATAACAGTTTCATGCTAGCATTTTGAAAGCATGTTTTGACCGCATCCGCTAGATGGCGCCAATCAACATATTTAACAGGTCTAAATAAACAATATTATTAAATCATTATTATTTACGTGAATAATTACTCTAGCACCTAAACATATGATAAACTTTCCGGAAACCATTCACTCATTATACTTACTAGAGCTGACAATCCTCACTATGCAAGCATCAAATAAAATAATTAATCTTACCAGAGTAACAAGTTCATTTCAGATCGATCAATTACGCTTATTACTTACTAGCTGATGTATACCGGCGTTGCTGGGGGTTATTCTTAGGATATAGACATAATCCATAATAGACTTTTCTATAGCAATTTTTAAGATATACAATTTCATAGTACATTATTTTGATCGACTTTTCTCTACTTTCTATAAATTTAATATGCATGTTTTATATAGATGAACCTTCTGGAAGAAATTCTCTAAGTACAAGGGAAAACTTTATATGCGTACTTTGGAGAAACTAAGCGCACAAACAGACAGACGCAGATAGTGACTTTATTTTATATTATTTAGATATTTTATTAGTTGTTCAAGCCTAGTTCATGAGATTCGATTAAAGACTTCTCCTTCAGGGCTTTCCAATAAGAGGTGTTATTTTGAATAGCCCTCTATTTCGTTGATGTTACTTTGGAAGCTGTAATTTTTTGACATTTGACAAGTAGAAACTACGCCATTAATAAAAATGGAACGATACACGCTTCAAAAACGCATTGAAATTATTAAAATTCACTAGAGTGAATCAAATGCAAATCATCTTGAGTGATGAGGCCCATTTCCACCTCAGTGGCTTCGTCAACAAGCAAAATTGTCGCATCTGGGGCTCGGAAAACCCAAGAGTTATTGTTGAAAAGCCTTTCTATCTTCATCGTGTGACTGTTTGGTGCGGTTTATGGTCCGGCGGAGTCATTGGACCTTACTTTTTCGAAAATGAGGCTGGAGCAACAGTTACGGTGAATGGATCGCTATCGAGAGATGATTAATGATTTTTTATGGCAGGAATTGGATGGTATTGATCTGGACAAGGTTTACTTTCAACAAGACGGCGCTACGTGCCACACAAGCAACGAAACCATTGATCTTTTACGATTGAATATCAAAATAACACCTCTTATTGGAAAACCCTGTACTTAGGTTGTCTTTTTAATTCTAAATCTTATCATTATCAGGGCTGTCGAATAGTCGGGAACTGGTGTAAAATCAGAGTAGGAACAGAAAATGTGTGCTTCGATGCTTCAATGAAGAATATATACAAAACAGAGTAGATGAATGTAATTTATTAAAATATGTATCAAAGCTTTAATATTCGACACCACTGACTTGGCAAAACTGGAGTCTGCTTTCCTCATCACTATTCCGTATTCTTCTAAAATATTCTGGAAATGTGTAAATAACAATTACAATTCAAACTTAACACGTTGACGGACACTAGTCCGAAAACAGAGGTTCGTGATGTGACACATGCTGTATTTTGTATAGGAGGAAAAAAATAATTTGTGTTTCTTGAAATATACGCAACGACACGACTTATCAATGAAGATTAAAAAATGTTAACCGCATATCGTCATTGGGTGTGACTCTGTCAAGTGCAGATATGCCTAATCGTTGTGTCATGTGGTAATCCTGACCAAGATGTATATATACGTTGTGACATATCACATCCTCTAAAACAACCTTAACAGGCATTGCTTCCGTAAATGTGTTGAGATTTATTAGGAGCACTTGATGTTGGGACGATGTTGAAGCATTATTCCAAAAATTAGTCTGCAACATCAAATAAGAGAGTAACAAAGCAATATACGTATTTGAAAAAATTTATTAAATCATACAAAATAAAGCAAACATAGCGTACATGGAAAACATTGAAAAAGAAACTAATTTAAATATACTAGCGGTAAGTAATGACTATTGAGTGCAGTCTTGTTAAATTAAAATTAGTAGGAAATTATTAACAAATTCAAGAGGCAGAGTATTTTTAAAAGCTGATTTTAATCTTCAAGCAAAATGTAGAAGAAATGCAAATTGGTGTTCGTAATAGTTTTATAATTTATTCATAAAATTAATACATAGTAAGTATTCCAAGTAAACGGATATTAAAAAGATAATAATAATATGATGATACATAATACATTCCAGTATTCGTATTTATTTGTGGTATTTTTATCTACAAAAAGTGGATGCTGTGAACAATATAAAGATTTGCAAAAATCTACTATTGTATTTTGACTAAAATATAGTAGTTATAATTATATGTAGGTAGAAATATATGTATCAAAGTTACTTAACTTAGTGATCTTTGCATTCATTTAAAAAAAATCAAATTCAGCAAATACACCAAATATTTCCAATTATTATTAAAAATAACTAGTAAAAACATTTTGATATTGCGCATAATGTCAAAAAATATGGAAAAACAGAAGACTACCTTTTCTAACAATATGGTGAGTGCTTTCTTCGAATGGAAGCAAAAACCTAAATATATAATTTTTAATGGTATTTATGAGCCATTATCATAGAAAATAAAATAATTACATTAATTCAATACACAAAAAAAAAATAGATAAAGTATGAGAACTTAAATAATTTTCCAATATACTTCCAGTCTCACATTAACCGGTCAGCAACGTAAGCAGATATACACGATAAAATAACGATAGCAGTCAAGTACAATAAGCGTGTTTACACGTCAACGCGTGTGTTTCCACAAAAATCGTCATAACTCCGTTATTCTTCTAGTGACATCCCTAAAACAAAAAGTAGAATATTCGTATTGAATGAAGCTTCACATCTCTATTCAAAGTTATCCATAGAAACCCGTAAAAAGACCTACTCAGTGGAAGCAAATTTTACCCGCCAAATCGTAAAACGACGCCAAGAAAGCCGTTTGACGTGCCGACCCGCCTCGCAAGTTTAATTATTTTTTTAAAAATATATTTTGTATGAAATGGTCAAAAAGTGAAGTGACAGAATTGTTTATTGTACATTTGTACGATGAAATAAGTGTTTTTTTTTTACATTATCCGTGATTTTAGTATCGTTTTTACATAAAACATTACAGGTGAGTCATTTTTACAATTTTTTCATGTTTCCATTCTAAATTTAAATATTTACAAATGTTAATATTTATTTATGATACAACAATTTGAAAGCCTATTTTGTAACCTTTCTAAAACAGTTTTTACTATTAGGCTCCGTTCAGTAATGTTTCATTTATAGAGCTTTGATTGTGAGGCGGTAATAACACAACGTTTTCGTGAAATTGACATTTCGGTAAAGACATTTTAGCTTCAAGTTCGCGAAAAGTCGGAGGGGTTAAACCTAGAAAATACAATCAGGTTGAATTCATAATTTAAATTTGATAATGTGTATGTATTTGTTATAAGCACATTAAAATCTGACGAATATAAACATCAAGAATGTCAAAGATAATTGGCATCTGGACTCGGGGCCTTGTGATTCAAAATGTTTTCTTTTAAAATGCCACTCATTTTGGCATCTCTCCAATGACATTGAATTTTTATTAATAAATAAACATTAGCAATCATTACCTCAAATCAGTCAAATAAACATGAGAATTTTATTTTTTTCTTAATAACTACGAATCATGCCCCATCCTAGGAAGGTGAACCATTCATTCTATTTGTCTTTTGAGTATTCAAAATGTATCGATCAAGACACTTGAATTATTCAAGATAATTCAAACGGTTGCTGAGATGTCTTATCATTGAATATATTTTTATGTATGAAGAAACAAACTTTGCATTCAGGTTACAACTAGAATGACTAGATATCTACATAAAACTAAAATAAATCAGGATCGAATCTTATGTAGGTAACTCGGCAAAACACCGATCTAAAAAAAGTGAATTTTAGTTTTTCAAGTCAGACCGTCCGATAATTGGAATTTTAATGTATTCAATTATTTTCAAAGAGCTTAGTCCGGTGAGAACATATTATAAGCATTTAACTTATTTGCATTAATTTCTTTACAAAAAAAATATTATTTTTAACAAGTTATTTATCATCAATTATCGTAGAAATTTTCGCAACCAAAAGTAGATATTAAATGGCATAATAAAAAAAACTTTTCAAGGAAATTACAGTACAACAATATAGTTATTTTTACGGATTATAAAGTTTTAATTAAAAATCTAGTAAATCATAGTAATATCATCCACAGCCAACTTTTATACCTTCATCAATATAAAATTATCATTCTTTTGGACATACTTCACACCAGGTGCAATATCCACAGAACAAATATTAAGAATAAACCAATAAGAAATCATATCAATTTTGTGGGTATCATGAATCTCTTTCTGACAAAAATTTTAACTAGTTTTCTTCAAAAAGACCAACAAAAGAGCACTCCCAAATATGATATAGGCCCTGAGGGAATTATTTTCCTCAGGGCCTCTAGGGGAAAGGCTTTTTCATTACTTCAATTAAAGAATACACCATGAGAAGTATGGCAAAAAACACACTTTGCAGCCTATACGAGTGGTTATATTAAAGTAGTAATTAAATCACAACTATCCAACCAAATCAAAGGTTTACTATGAATAACTTATTTGCAGTAATCATAGTGCTTCAAAGAGCCGATTTATCGTCACTTCCGTCGATCGGCGAAGCAACTTCACTGGCCTTCTTCTTCTCCTTATCGGCCCAGAATCTCTCGAGTCGAGTCAGCCAGGCCGCCCAGTGTTGTCTCATCTGATCCATGTTGAGGTGGTATGAGTCGGCAGGTGATCCGTCGGTGTATGCAATGACCAACAGAGCGTCACGGACATTGAGACGCTTGTAGTTGTGGTCGTGAGATATGGCTCCGAAGTAGGCGGCCAGTTGGATCGGATTGTCGTAGGTTGCGGATAAGGTCTGCTTTGGTTTATCGGATTTCTTCCATTCGATGAGCATTGGTTTGTCTCTGTAAATTTGGAATACAAAATTATTATTTTTGAATACCAATAAATGGCGATCATGCGACAAAAACTTACATATATAAAATTGTACATAATCTAAAATTAATGCACAAATCAATTGGCCCTGGCCAAAGTGGATTATCTAAAAATGGTTACTTTACAATAGCAATAATAGAATTATATGTATGTAAGTCATGAAAATATTTGTTAGTAGTATATGAAAGCATGTAATTTTAATTATGAGAACATTTTAAATATCAATTTGTAGCTATAACTGGGTGGAACACGATAACATGGAAATAAGAATTAATAATTTTGTAATTAAATTGGATTGGTTATCCCGTAAGATTCTTTCTCACATTTGAAAGACATTAACCTTTTAAGTGTACCAAAGTATAGAGCAAGAGTTGATACAGTCAATATTATTAAAATTGAATTCCATGACTCCCTAATGGTTTCGCAGTGAATGTAAATGTGAAATAAATACAAAATATTCTTATAATGTTAATACATTGTACATATGTACATTGCTAAATGACTTCAAACATTATATTATTTCCTCAATGAACAACACAAACGAGCTGATAAGCAGCGTACAATGCATACCACAAGTTCAAAACATAAAAAGCAAACAAAAACATGATTAGAGACACATCTTGTTATAATAATACTACAAGGAATGTGAAGAACTATGGTTTGTAATCAGCAACTCACTTTCATAATTCTAATTACAGCCACAATTAAATAACAAGATATGATAAGAAATGTGACAATGTTCTCATTAAATGATCAATATTTACATACACTCAACTAATGCAGTTATCAGTGAAGAATGGAATAATATTTAACAGTAGCGTGCGATAACTATGTACTTTTAACCGAGAACAATCGTTGTCGAGAAGTTTTGTTGTTGAACAACTGTGGAAATGTATGGAAAAAATTATTGACATGCTAATGAAATAACGCATTAATAACTTTGTTTATAACCTGGATTTTATTTCAAGCATCATCAGGGGATAAATTAAACAAATCGAAAAATACACTGTGTGTGTGCTTATATATACATATAGAGTAGGACAAAATATAACATGGAATAAAGGAATAGTGAGATAGCATGAAATTAAAAAACTTTAAATATGATTTCATCTCACTGTTTCTTCATTAATTAATAATAATTGTGAGAAATTCATGGATACAAAGTTATTATTGTTTTAATTCATTAAAAAAGTTTTAAAGTAAAAGCACGCCCTTGTTTTGCACCATCTTTGTGTATAATTTGTAATTAATTATGTACAGTTTCAGTGAAAGTTAATGCTTTTTGATGCAAAAACCAGTTTGATGCGAAAACCAGTTTGATGCAAAAACCAGTTTGACGCAATGTATAAATGTACATGTTATTATCTTTTAACCCCTCAGGCTAATTTGTTCAGTTTTGGGAACATACAGCAATAGCTGACCCTTAGAGACAATTTGTTAACTTTTGGGAATAGCTCATATAGTCTCAAAGAAATTGTTTTGTCTCCCTTACTGTAATAGTTAGAAAAATGAACTAAACGGTGTTAGAAAGAGAAAACACCAAGCTTTATATTAAATATATAAATTAACCACAGAATAATCAAAATGTACACCTCCATGAAACAAAAGTCCCCGTTGTTGCCCAGGCTTTACACATAGTTTTTCGAAATTAGACTAAGACAGTGGCCTTCCTTTGGTTTTGAAGGTGAAATGTGCAAAATTTCATCAAATAAAACAGTAGATTTGTATAAAAATCAAACAAACTGCCCGCCCGCCACAGACAATCTTCTTTATATATAAATAGATTAGCTTACTGATAGACAGCGACACAGTCTATAACTCCCTTGTACTTGAGAACCGGGTGAACAACATGAGATTCAACAGCTTTGGCGGACTTGATGTCTTTCAAGACGTGTCCCACGGAAGTCCACACTCCTTGGATCTGCTTTTCAATGGACAAACATTCATGAGGGGAGACGAGATGTTTGCTGAGCAGTTCATGGAATCTGGAGCCCGATGAAAGTTGAGCTGAAAAAAAATTATAATGAAGAGCACTGGCAAATGGATGAATGAATCATAATATGTATTACAATAAATGTGGAGATTTGAAAAGAATTCAAAAGTATTTAACAATGTTGAGAAAGGTATATTTGGTAAGTATTTAGTAACGAAACCAAGCAAAGCATTTTTATTAGTTGATAAATGGAGGGTGTCGGGAGAAAACAATGAGTCACACTTTTTGCATTCTTTAGTTAACTGTGCAATTTGGTTAGCCTGTAACAGTTATAATTGCAACCCCAAGAATCTGAATGTCGACTCGATTAGTAACTATTAATGGATGTTGACTCAAATGAGCGCCTGGCTTTAGCGAGTATATACCGCTTGTTTGGAACATAATGGCCGTCATCATCAGCCGTCAACTAGTGAGTTGAGTGCTCAGCGAAGAGTTCATGGAGACGGTTTTCTTGGAAACGACTGATGGGTGAATCTCTGGATGACACGGAAAGGAGTCATCCAGTTTATTTGATACTGGTTATTGTAATTCTAGTTTTATTATAATTTGTGATGTCAATCATTTCACTCACATGGGGCCCGACAATTATGTATAAAGGTAAGTACTTCTAGTTTTATAATGTAACATGTACGAAATAAATGCTTTACAATTAGACCATCTTACAAGCGATTCTAAAGGAACCTTGTACACGCCCTGAGATATATTCATTCCTTAATTACAGAGTCTTGGGTTTTGTAGTGTATTACTTATTTAATTTCTTTAATACACGTAAATGTATACTTGCAAATAAATGTTAAATTGACATCATATTTTTATTTTATTTTATCCCCACAATGTGTAATAAAATATATGATGGATGAGTGTAAATGTTACATGTCATGAATATATAGTTTAATGTGCATTTAAAGACTGGATGAATACAATGAGATGTTCGTTTAAACGTTAACACAAGTAGGTAGAGCAGCTGACCGGTAATCAGAAGGCTGCGGATTCAATTACCATCGGCAGAATTTATTCTTTCTCGGAAGATTTTTTCAATTTGTATGTGTGTTTCAGGCTAATAATTATTCCTTTTTAAAAATTTGTTAACACAAAAATTACCAGTATCGGAGGAAACGATAAATGTTCAATGCATTACGGGAGAGAACCGTGTAGGTCCCTTCTCAGCACTTCTTTAGTTTTTATCCCACACGCTAACTTGGTTATTGTCACAACTGTCGGTACCATTTTTTGACTTTGAATGGTGAACACAAATGTGTCTTTTGTTTTGTGTTAGTCATCAATAAAAAACGAGTTGCTTTAAAAGTGCGAAGATGGGGCGGATGTTCAAAGTTATGAAGAAACTAAGACTAGCATAATACCAGCAAAGGACCTTATACTATTTTCACCTGATATCAAATGGACCTACTCAGTTTTCTCCCAAATATTTACATATAATCAGTAATTACATACACGCATTTTATTTAATAATATTAAATATATAAATTTAAATTCTTCTTTATTCAATTAAATAAATATTAATATAATGTGAAAATTAATAATTCGTTTTATTTAAATAATACTGGTACCCATACTTAATTGCAATATTATTCAAGTAAGTTCCGAAAAGACAAGAGATTCTGGGTTCAATTCCTAGTGGGACCGTTTTCTTTTTTTTCTGTATCTTGTTCTATTTCATGTTTCGTTTAGATTTATTAGAATTATCTTTTTCTTCAATGCAATATTACACATTTATCCTGACGAAGAAACCATCGGTTTTCTTGGTGGGTCTCCGGAGAACATGCGAGCATTCTAATATTATTCTTGTTAAAATAATTTGCGGTGCGATTTTGACCTTAATGCTTCGAAAAATGTATGAAAAATAAAATCAGCATCGTTTGGGTTAATAAAACTTTTGATTTTTATGAATGAAGGCTCAAAAAATATTTTTCTGTTTTATGCTCTGCCTTCAACAGGTTAAATAGTGGTGTTTACAAAGTTATTGATTTTATTTAGATTCCCATACTATTTATTGTGTTGTAAACCTCAAAATCCAATTATCTCAACAATTTTGTGTTTTAAATCTCATTTTTTTCTCTAGACACCCTTCAAATACTGAAGGCTCTGCTAGAGAACATTCTGTCAAAACACGACTCCCAAAAACATCAATCGACATGCTCAATTTTTAATGAATCCAGAATGTACATACATCATACATAGTAATATGTGTGTGTAAAATCATTGCAGAGCTGTATTATGTTTGCTCTGAAGTAAGCAGTTGTCAAAAATTGCATTGGAGTAATGTTCAGTGTGGTAATGTTTATTTTACATAGAGAATAAGATAATCCTTCCATTCAAGGGCATACATAAAAGGGGTTAGAGGATTCAATATTATTTGCCCCATCGTTTTCATCCACAGCATGTAAATAATAAGTTGTGGTAAGTAGAGGTCCCAAGTTTGATAATGCCTTCAGAAGGCGAAACAGCTGTCACGCGTAATAATAATTACACAGCAGAACTTGTTTAAAAATAAACTGTTTTTATAAACCCAATAATAATATTATTGAATATATAAAAAATAAAAAAAATAAAAATTCTAATAAATTTTCCAACCTCACCCCTTTTTTCACTTGCACCCCCCACAGGGTTGAACCCCCCCAATGTGCATGTTATAGCAACGCCCTCGCTCCCATTAGACGGCAATCAAATAAAATAAGAATAAAACTACTTTCATGTAGGCATATTATGCAAGTTTCGTCATAGCGACTATCAACAAATATTTTTTTTTATTTGCATAATAAATAATGTTTTATGTCAATTCCACACACCTTGATAAAATTTCTCAAATTCTTCAGGACCGAGCTCTGCGATTTTTTCCTGCCTCCATTTCTCCAGAGCTTCCTTAGATTCCGGAGACATGGTTTGCTCCAAGATCTTGGTGACAGACGGCAACTTGTTATGTTCAATGCTTGTGGATCGCACCTGCAGGATTTTCTCCTCCTGAACTTCTTCAGAGCTGCTATCGGCTACATTGGCTTTCTGATTACTCATCATCGGAAACAGTCTCAAATTTCTAGCAATTATTGAAGGCACGGCGAAGTTGGAGGCGGACAGAATTCCATTCTTTATATTTGACGAAACAATCTCAATAGGATGCTTCTTATTGTTGAACATGTATTTAGAATACTTCAAATTCCCAGAGTCGTTAATTATCGCCGATTTCATTGCACTATCTAATAGGACATTTTTGTCGGGGGAAATTATAAAATCTTTGTTTGTAAGAATAATGGAGTCTATTTGCGGAAGCGTTTTTTTGCTGATCTTCTTCGGTGTGGATGAAACAGGAACGTAACAGGAGTCAGCATCTTTGGAAGTACTGGAATCTTTGGCCAATTTGGTAACTGCAAAATATAAATAAAACATGAGAAAATATCTTAAATACTTTCAATATTGTATTAGGTTTATTTTTTGGTGAGTACTTAATAAAATTTAGGTTGTAAATGCGCTAAATCAGTTTGTTTACTGCATAGTTAGCAATCACGTGAAAATGTATAAACATAACAAAAAATTTGGATGTTTTCCAATTTTACGGACGTCAAACTATCCTACTATCAAAGCAAAAAATATAAACAAACATCTTACACAACACACCCATTTCCCAAAATATGGTGGGAGTGCATTAATTGCAGATATACATTCCTAGCAAAACATAATGAGTGTGTAGTGATATGCATGACTGTTTAGTGAACATAATTGTACTGATATGTATAATATGTAGGTAGGTACTAGTCTACATTTCGGAATGGTTGTAAATTTTCGAAATGTATTATGTTTGTGAAAGACAATCAATAAATTAATCATTGATAATAATAATAATAATAATAATAATAATAATAATAATAATAATAATAATGATAATGATATAGAAAATAAGCATTTTTTATCAAGATCTAAAATCAATATTTTGAAAAACCTTTAATTTTTTTTATTGACACTGGAAAACAATATTCACTTAACAGTTAGTACCTACCAACACACTTGTTTAACAGTAAATTTATTTGCAACTAGTTTTTTGTTTTTTTTTTAACCCCCTTATTAGAATGTATATGAACTAGCGATGGGTCATAACTCATTTTATTAAGACCGGGAGCCACTGTATCAGCTCAATATTTTTGTACGGCTCAAAGAGTCGACTCAATTGAACAACGGCCATGAGCACAGAGCTATGAGCAATGAGAATAGTATTTGCTACCAGAGATGTGCTTTATTTCAAATAAATCCATTTCAAATGGAAATGCAAAATGCAAAATGGGTATTTTCCATTTTGCATTTTAAATGCTTTTCTAAAAACCATTTTGCATTTTAAATGTTTTTCTCAATGCATTTTCCATTTTAAATGCTTTTTTGCAACATTCTTCCTACTATCTCCACTCATCTTTTTTTCATAAGCCCCAAATATCAGTCGGTCCTCAACCTCGCTATGAGAGATAATTTACATTTGTCAAGTTGCTCCCTGGTAGGAGCCCTGGCAATTGAGTGATACCATTACAAAAAATACTGATTCAAATACTAAACATGGGGCCATGACGCTGTAATATTAAATGTTAGATAGCAGTTTCTATGTTTTTACGTTGGCAACATTAGTCCCGCGCAAATTTTTTGTGGTTTCATAATCTGTAGTCGTGGTGTTTTTGGATTTACCATCATGTAATATGTTTGTTCTACATTGATGTCCATTATTAAATGACAAAATTGTGTAAAAATTCTATAATTATTTTAATTGTTTGACCTGAGAAACCATTTTGCATTTTCAATGCATTTTGAAAATAGGTATTTTGCATTTTGCATTTGAAATGCTTTTCTAAAAACCATTTTGCATTTTGCATTTTCAAATGGAAAAGTTTTGACCCATTTCCATTTTGCATTTCAAATGGTTTTAGGTACCCATTTTGCACATCTCTGCTCGCTACACGGTTCCCCTGATATTGCTCCCAGCAAAAGCGTATGAATGATCATATGACTCTTGGTACCGGTAGGCCGCTCGTACTATGAGAAAAATAAAATGCTAGGTATTAGTAGGTGTAGGCACATATGTCCAAGTCCAGATGTCAGACCGTCAGACGCCGTTCATGTCTCTGAGTATGTAATAACAATAAATACATGGATATTGAATGGAACTATTTTTCTTAACACAAGTTCATACAGCCATGTAAGTGGACAAGATACAACATACAAGTTTGCTGGTTGCTTCCTTTGAAAAATAATAAATTTTACTTGTTCTGCCCATGGGAGTGATTAGCACTGAGCGACTTAAACTGTGTTTTCATATGAAAGGTTTAATAAACTTTTTTTTCCCGAAAATACGGTTTATTCGATTTAAATTTATTTTTTGTTTTAATCCTAAATTACTTTCCAATGACAATGTACAGCAATAAACATGAACTACTGCTAATCTTCATGATTAATTAACCAACAAATAATCCTCTGCATCTAAGTTCAGTTTTCGAGAAATGGCTGTGTGACCCTTTTCATACAAAATTTAAATTTGGATTTGAGGCCAAAATACCCAACCAAAATTATATTTTTAATCATGAGGTGTAGCAAATATCTAACACCGATATGTGCTATTTAATTTATTTGTGTTTTAAATTATAAAATACAGGTTAATAAATAATTACATTTTTCATGATTTTAGAGGCAGCTTTGGCGATTATTTGCAAGTTATTGATAATTATTTAAAAAAATTGATTTGCTCGATTTTGAATTAATATCTGTAGAAATATTCAATAAATAACAGCTGCTCATAAATGCCTTGTATATTTGGTTTAATAACAACTAAGATAAATATGACTGATAAAACATCGACAAGCTGAAGAACTGCGGACCGTGTACCCGAAACCTATATTTAGTTAGGAATTTTCGATAATTTAGTCCATCGAGGAGATAAAGATATAATGCGTCTTTTTATTATGCAGGTATAATACATATTGTTTGGCGCAAATTTTGCACAAAATATTATTTACAAACATAAAGAATGTAAGCTTTACATGTTTAGGAAAACATACGAAAGCAATAATAGGCTGAATGCAAGCCGTATTTATTGGCTTATTGAGTTAGTTTTTGTAGTGTGGGTAGATACTCGTAACTTGCAGCCCGTGTGTAGGACACCTGTGCCATACATAGCAACATGTTAAACTTTATTGCACAAGTCATAATAATTATAGTTGGTAAATAACCTTCTACATGTTCTCCATTTTAAAAAGGATTTATAGGTACAAACATTTCTGGGACTGCAATATTGTTGTACAACATTCTGCATCAGGGACTAATGATAGGCTGTGAGGGAACTCTAAAGTTTTGAATTAGAACTTAAGATATAATGAAATTGAATCAATAGATGTCGAGTATTGTTTAGGAAGCTGGAAGTAATTTCAATCATCCAAATTGGAAATACTAAAATATTGCGTCTGTTGCACGACTATACTGAACTTCCGTCAAGTCGCCAAGTGAGCAATCAGTCTAGACGCCAGTCGCGCGAGTTACTTTTCAGCGCCACAGAGATAAAATTACAACAAAAAAACGCAGAAATGAAAATAGACCAAAATTCAAGGTTCCTTAATACAAAATACGTAATATACGTAGCGATCATGAACTCTACACGAGGAAGGAGGAAGTAAACATAACACGCAATTATTCAGCCAGTGACAGCTAAATATAAACACGAGCCTTGCTTTCAAAGCCAAGCGAGAAGCCTGCATCGTTCTTGCAGTGAAACCTTACACCGGAGGAATTCAACCTTGATTTAAATGAGAAAGGTCAATACACCGACCAGTTTAATTTTACAATTTACACAAGCTATTTACACTTTTAATAACTGAACCAATAATATTCTAACCTTTTTTTCGTTTTTCCTTCTGAAACGCTTTCTTGTCCTTGATGATACAACCGAAGAGTTGCTTGTTCTCCGTGTTCCATAACTTCATTCGTTCTGCCTTATCCAAAAAGGATTCGGTGAAAATTATTTTCGAGCGGTGGGAATGAACTGTTACAATTTTCACTGCATTTCTGCCTAGTAATTTCAACGGTCGAAACATTTTCTAATTATTAGCAAATCACAGACAAATCGGAACAACTTTTTGATATTTTGACGTTCTGTGAACAGTTGAAGCACGTTTTGGTTTTTGAAAAAAGAATATTAAACCATTTTCACAGATGAATTTCGTTCGGATGCGAAAAATACAGATTTTCACAAGCGAACGCGGGAGGCGAAACCGACAATTATACGTCAGACACACAGCGGAGAGAAACAATTACAAATTACAACAAAGTTGTGCAAGCTAACTACACCACACGCGTCCTCGCTCATTCGGGATTTATAATTTCATCACAAGATAGCTAGCGCCTCTCTGTACCAAGACCGAAAACATTTTTTTAGATGATAGTTTCTATTTACACGTCAAATTTATTGAATGTCCGGGAATCGTAAACAAGTTTTGCTTGTAAATCACTAGATGTCGCCAATTCACAAATTAGAAAATAGAAAGTAATCTCTTTGTTCAATAGATGGCACTATTCGTTTTGAAAATAAATTTGCAGAAAATGCAATAGATGGCAGTGCCAACTACAGCAGCCATCGAGCGCATGCGCAGTACGAGCAACAGTTTGAGCGCGCATATTTGTTTTGGTTTTGAAGCGATTTCAGTATCCCTTTACATTCGTCGTGGGTAGTATGAAAACAAATTTCGTCTATTTGTGATAAATGAACACGATAATGTTTCTCTGTTAGAAAACTTTATAATGCTGTGGTTGTTTGTCTTTAGTTATTGTGCGTACAATTAGAAAAAAAGGTATATAATTTTGTGTAGTTTGAGTGACAAAGGTGAAAAACATTTTCTTCGGCGCCGGAAAACACGTGACACTTGGAAACTTTTGATTGAAAGGTAATTTTTTTTTGTTTACATAACACCTTTGTTAAAATATTGTTTACATATTGAAATATGAAGAGGTTTACTTACATTACGGCGAACATTAATGTCTTCTTTGTATAACCTGAAAATCTACATGTATATTATTACTTTGATAGTACATACCTACTTAAGTATTTCTTATTATTTATTTATTGTAATGATGAAACTATTCAGATAATGAACTGTTTTATTATCATTATAGGCACAGAAATTATAACTTATTATTATTATACTAGTTAACTTTTTATTTTTCTTGTTCTGTTTCATGTTTCATTTAGATTTATTAGTATTATCTTCTTCTCCAAAGATTTATTATTATAAATTTATGTTTTAATTAGCACATGTTCGATGAGATATCATTTCAATTGTTAATCTATAACTTCGAATTTCCGATGGGGTGTTTGGTGAAATCGGGCGGGAGATTAATCAGAGATTATTGAATTATGTGAAAAGCAAGCCATCTGGAGCCAGGGAGACTATGGTATCCTCAATTTATTGTGAGGATAAATTTAGTGTGTAGAGGAAGGAGATGGGTTAAAACCATTTCAAGCAACGTTTTGTTTTTGAATGGTGGTCTTTTCAAGAGCGATACTGAAGCTATCTACGCTCTGGAACGTGCCGCGAATACATACTACAGCAATTAATATTATTTGAAATGAATAAATTGTGAAATAACAAAAATCAATAAAATAAATTTTACTTGCGCACCCCGTTAGTTTCACCCGTGACTTCCGGATTCGCATCCACTCAACTACGGAGGCCGTCAAGGAAGCTCTGTTTGAAATTTCAATGGTACTTTTTTGGAAATCTTATATCTGAACAATTGAAAAATATGTTGTCGTCTTAATGTAAATAGGTATGCTTTTCGCTAACTTTAATTACGATTCTTGTCAAAGGTATTTTATATTAAAATATGTGTTACATTGTAATAGATATTATAATGGTACTAGGTACCGTACCTACCATATACGTTGATATACCTACCATATTTGCATCGCTGTCTTGTTACTTACTGTAAATATTAAATTGTATTCTGATAAAAGTATCTATACGTATTTATAAAGAAGAGTGTCTGTGTGAAAAAACACCCCATTCCTGTTTCCCACGCATTAATGCAGAATGTTGATACTTCTTGATAAATGCACACTTAACATTCAAAATAGGATGAAAATTATTGTCTAAATTCATTTAAAAGCTATGTACAAAGCCCTGACAACGCCGGGGACTTCAGCTAGTTTAAAACAAATAAATAAACTTCTTCTGGCGTGGCTGAATTCTTTAGGCCACCCTGTTATTAAACTCAAAAGCAGGTACCGTTGTTAAAATACAGGTATTTAGCTAATAATAAGCACTTTGCTTTTCTTAGTATTTTATGAACGTACTTAACAAGAGCATTAGTGGAATGACAAATGAATATTAAAAAAATATTCTGCTGCACCTTCTCAGAAGAACAAGGCGCCCGGTATACAGGTAAAAAAATAGAGAGTAAGGGTAGGTACTTACGTACTGTGCAATTATAAATATGTACAATATTTTGGTATTGTCTAGTACCTACCCACATAGTGACACGTAGGCACTATTTGTACATCAAATGAATGCTTAAACTTAGGTGTATATATTTGTTGTTTTTGTTGACACAGTAGTGTTTTTTTTTTAATTCTTTCAACACACATCCACGCTTGTGTTATTATAGAAGACTTAGCTTAGAAAAGTGGTGTACCTACTACACTAAGTAATAGTGTTTTAATTCATATTGTTCCATCACAAACTACTAGGTTCTGAGAGCAAAAGACCTAACGTTCAAAAAAGTATGTTTCTAATTTTCTCTTATTTAATACATCTTAAACAAAATACAAGACTTATAAGTAGGTACTTAAATACCCACATCACATTTAAAAAAATACATATTTATCGAACCACTAACCCGTCGTGTGCTTACGCTAATTTTTCACCACGCGACAGCTAATTATTTTTGTAATAACTTAAATGCTTTTTGCAAAATTATCTTTTTGTAAATTGTACTGTCTTACCACATAATGTTTTTTTAAATATCTTTTGTATAAAAGCAGTATAATTACCAACTGAAATGCAAAAATGATTTTTTCCATGTGCCTATTCGTTACTGCGGCGCGCGATAGGTTAAAACGGCTACAATCTTTAACCGGAACCACAACATAACAACAAATTTACGCTCAGTCCAAAATATACACAGGAACTGCGATCAACCCTAGAAACCCATCCGATCAATATTTTGAGCACCCCCGGTAAATAGCTTCTTCCATTTACAATATTTTTGAGTGAACGTCTCAGAGGCAATAATATAATAAGCTGAACAATGCTTACCTTCCGCGGAACAGGAACAAGGGGATGACGCCAATCTACCTAAAACCTTTTACGCTTAAAGTATGCACTTAAATAAATAATATGCTGACTTTGGGGTATATTTTTTTGCGCCAGTTTAGTTTTTTTAAAGGTGTACATTACTCATCCTCTCGCCGGAAAATTTGCAGCTAAATCCACGGCTTTGCGTGAAAGCCTTTTTCAAAGCCTCGCATTACAAAGTAGCTACTGTATGATGTACGTACAGCAGACGTACAGTAGGATGGGCCTTCAATAATTTTTTTTAATGAATGACAAACATTCCCTGGTTACAAATATCCAGAGAGTATTTTACCAACTCCTACTACTACAGTTTAAAGCTGATATTTATTATGCACTGATGGAGGAATTGGCAAAAAAAATGAACGCACAACACCTGAGTAAGAACCATACGTATTGTTAATTCAGTCACTAACCAGCCAATAAAATTTAAAAAATAATGGTTTTTGTTCTCTCCGGGGTCTCAAGAGTTTTGAGAATTCATTGCCGCCAAACTTCCGTTCGGGCGTTTGTTATTTTACAATGTAATATGTTGCTTCTGCACCAAATCTCTTTCGATATCGACACATTTCGCGTCAGGTAGGAGAGATTCAAAATGAAAATCCTATCGATTCTCGAAAGAGTCTCACACCATTGACGCAGTTTTTACCACTAGGTACCTGCAATTTATTTTATTATATTTGAAATCTTAATTTGTAATACGTAATATATTTAATTAAAAATGTAATATTATTTTTCTTGTTCATTGTATGTACTGTAAATAACATTCATAATGTTCTCCTCGGTAGTAGACATTGTCTGTTCTGAGATTGCAGGCTCATTTTCAATTTTGCTTTTAGCTGTGTACCAAATCTTTAATATTGAACAATTATTGTGTTTTCGCGAATCAATAACAATTTTAAGTATTCAGCCAATTTAACGATTCATTCGATTGATGGTTCAAGTAGTGTAATAATCGATTGGTATGTAGGCCGTTTTCCACGTAAACACTGCTGGTCAACGTTCTAGATCGCTGGCTGCTATCAAAACGCAACTTAAAAAATGCGTTCTAATTTTGAATGACGGTTGAGGTGGTTTTATTTGGTCCTCTATCACTGCGCGAGCCAAGTTTAAATTACAATGATATGGGTAAGTGAGAAGAATTAAATATTGAAGGTCATTATGTTATCAGTTACTCGGGAAGTTTCTTTAAAAAAAATTACTTACTCAAGATCTCTAAGATCTAGGTAAGTACATTTTAGGTGGTTCCATGACAAAACAGAACATTGAAGAAAAGTTAAAAAAAATATCCACCTAACCTAACCAAACCAAAACTAATATTTCATCACGTTCTGTGTTGTAATTAATGAAAATTTATCATTTTAAATGTGTTGGTTGTGGACGATGCTGCAAAAACCAAACATTTGTTACTAAACATACTAATTTTAATTGTCGGTGAACTGATTGCGTATTGTGTAAAAATATTCAAGTTCAATGAACTTTTAATTTTCAAAATTGAAACTGATAAAAATAAAAATCTAACTAAAAATCATATCAGACGGCCTCCGTGGTCGAGCGGGTAAGGCTCTCTACTAGCAAGCTGGCGGGTTCAAATCCGGCGTGCGCAAGTAAATATTATTTATTTCACAATTTACTCAAATAAAATAATATATCTTGTATATTTGCGGCACGTTCCAAAATGGGAGATACTGTTAGTATCGCTCTAGTGTAAGACCACCACTCTAACAATGAGTCGTTCATGAGTGAGCCGTACAATGAGCTAGCTCTTTTTGATGATCAGTAAGTATTCTTACGACTCACGGTAAACCGTACTACGGCTCAATTGAACGGTTACTCTTTTTTTATCAGGAGATATTTGAGGAAAACAGCGCCATTTAAGTTATTATATTAAGTATTAATTGCTGTTACATACTCAGAGACGTAAACGGCCTCTGACAATCTGACATCTAGACTTTAACATATGTACCTACAACTACATACACTCATACGCTCTGAGCTCGCGGCTTCCGTTCATTTGAGCCGTTGTTCAATTGAGTCGACTCTGTCTCAGTCGAGCTGTTATTTTGTATTGATTCTTAAATTTAATCTTTTGAAGGGACCCTGAGGCAAAATTTTTATTTATGAATACTTTCAGTTTCACAAATTATACATTTTAATATCACTTGATTTTCAGGAGTTATACGCAAGTGAAAGTAATAATAATTAAAAAAAAAAACTCCGGTATTGGGCGAAAAAAGAACATGGATTTAAAAAAAAAAACAAACTGTATCGGTCGAAGCTCTGACGGCCCACCCTATTCTACTTAGCTCTGTGGCACTGTAGTCTATAGTGGATATACCCGACGGCTTGCGTTCGTTCGCGAAAAACCACATTTTTATTTGTATCAATCAGGATGGTAAAATATTTTCATTCCGGTTTTAATTTGACGGCAGATTTGAGCGTCTACCATTTCCTCCCTAACCCCTTGGTATTAAAGTGTATTATTTCTGGCTAATCCGAGGCCATTAAAGTCCGATGTCCGTGGCTGAAATGATATTATGGGAATGCTGGCGAATGAATTTTTTACCATTCTGATTCCTAGAAAACTGAAAGCGTTGTTTTTTTTAAAAAAAATCATACGTATCATAACAAAATACAGTTTTAAATGTCGGTAACTGTCATTATCAAATTAATTATTTAACTGAAACTTTAAAAAAACATATGTATATATTTTTCTTCAGTTCTTTCCTTATCCGCTCGGTACTGAAATATACATCAATTTGTATAAACTTTTTCATTACTAGACTTTAAAACTTCAATTTACAAGTGGTAGGTACCTTCAGTATCGCCCTGGTTAAAGACTACTATTAAGAATCGGAAAGTTCTTGCTTGAAATGGCTGCAATCGTGTTTAGTAACTAGATTTGATAGCCAGGTTTTATTTTTATTTTTATATGAATACCGCATATAAAGGCATTCCCAATTTGGGTAAGTTGTGAGGCTGAAGGTAGTGGGGAGGGGAAGGTGATGGGTAGAGGAAGCTTGGACAGTACCTAGCTATTCAGACCTGGTCACCAAACACGGCTAAAGTCATTTCATGCAACTTTTCAATTCTGAATTGTGATCTTTCATTTCAATTCATCTTTCTTTTCAATTCTGAAATCTTACACCAGGGTGAAACTGAGAGTATATCCCGCTCTGGAGATGCTGCAAGTATATTACGCATATTATTTTTAATAATTAAATTGTAAAAAAACTAAAATTCTTTAAATAAAATTTACTTGCGCACGCCGGGATTTAAGCCCGCGATCTTTGGATTTCTAGTCGAGAGACTTACCCCTAGATTGCGGAGGTATACCCCAACCCTCCTCTTCTCCTTCTCTTCCCAACAACACCTCACAACATATAATTGAACTCGACAAAGTTCCATTGTTTCCAGATGTACATATAAAAATAAAAATTTTCATTGAAAATAATAGGTTTCCGTAGTAGGTTCATACATAAAAAAGTTTTAAATAAGGCACACATTATTTTTTTATTTGTGAGTAATTTTGTTATTTGTCTCACAGATCTCCTGAGAAAATTTTTTTATATCTACGTCTGAGAAACATGGCTTGGATCAAAATAAGGCCCAATGGTTTAAAATAATACAAATTTAATTTTGTCGACAAATAGACATTCAGCGCCATTGTGTTTTTGTGACATTTGAAAGGTCCCTTCACGCTAAATTGTTTGCTTCTGGTAACAACTCATATGGTCTCTCTCAAGGTTGTATCTCCCTTATTATCACTGTGAGAAATACGATCTAAACTGTGTTGGAAAGAGAAAAAATCATGCTTAATTTTAAAATATAAAAGCTAACCAAAGATTTCTAAAAATTTGTACCTTTTTGAAAACAAAGGTTCTTCACCCAATTTGAAACAAAAAATTATTTAACTTCGTGAGTAACTCATTAATTATTTTTATACGAAACGACCAAAAAGAGAGGTGACAGTAACATTTCTTATACATTTGTCTAATATACTGCATGTCATTTTATATATGTTTTTGTTCTCAGTAATTATTCTCAGTAGTTATCAGTAATTTTAGTTAAAAGACAATAGTAGACAAATAATATTAATAATATTTATTGATAATAATATAAATTGAAAGCGAATTTTATCTCCTTTCAAAATATTTTTTTAGTTTTCGGATATTTTTAGAAATGTTTTATTTATTTGGATTTTATAGCAGAGCGGAAATACTTCGACCTTCTGTCAAATGGTCTGTGGAACTAGGCACGTTTCAGCTTTCTATCAATTTGTAATAAGCTGACAAGCTTTTAACAACATGATATTTGTCCTCTTCTGCTGATCACAATTTGTTCAGAAGCTGAAGCAGAATTCTAATCGGGATTTAACGGGAACCTTTCAACTGTCAAAAAAAACCAAAATGGCGCTGATCAGCATGTGATCACTTTGTCAAATTTTGATTCTGCGAAACGACTGGACCTAATAATGCTTCTTTAAAAAATGTTATATATTGTATCTAACAATTATTATGATGCATACTAAAAATAAAGTAAACATATTTGTGATTTTGAACAATGCTTTCAGTGGATTTTAGTTAATAAATCACATCAAGGGCGCCAGCCAATATATGTAATGTGTTTAATGAAATTGGATTAAATAATTCATATTCTGAACAAAGGGAAATAATGGAATCTTCTTGAATAGATAATAATGTACTCTTGAAAACTGATCTAATTAATCGAAATAGCATTAGACTATACGACACCGAAGAGGTAAACGGGCAGAAGTGTATTGTGGTGCCTTAGTATGCCTAAAGTAAGCTTAACTTTTCCTTACTTGTTTTTAAAAAAAATGTAAATACCGATCTCAACTGCTCCCAACCGTCTGAATCCAGTGAGACTATGGCATCCCCAATTTTGGTACATTATGAGGCTGCAGGTAGTGAGCAGGGGAAGGAGATGAGAAATAGGAAGTACCTGGTTGTTCAGATCTGGACACCTAACACGAGTAATTCCATTATTTTACGTAACGTTTCAAATTTGAATAGTGGTTTTTCACTATCAAACAAAATTAACCCGCGCACGCCGGGATTTACTTTTTAAAATTATTTATTATAGTTAAAAAAATATAAATATGTCACTATCAAACTGACTACATACACAAAGGCTATATAATATTAATACACATTACAATAATTTTTTTTTTTACCAACAATACACAATATCTCAATTATTCTATATTGGGATTTCATCCCGTGATCTTACCCTTCGACCATGGAGGCAGTATGGTGAAATCGATCAAATATGTTATTCGAAGTTCGAAATTCTTTCTTGAGCGACTAACCAATTGTGTTTCAGCGTAGTCGATTTGACGAAGGTCAGTTTTCTAGGGTTAATATTTGGTCAGTTAAAAAAAGTTTCTGAGGATTTAATGTGACCTAATTAGACTTGACGACGGAAAATGAATTAACGGGCTGGCTATTTGTAATTTCGGAGATAAATTGTCCAGTGTCAGGTTACGTCAATGCAATTTATCGGCCTATCAGTGTGTTGACATCCGCGGTGATTCCGCGGCCGCCATGTTACTGTCATCACAAAATTATTTAGCCCCCGCTGACCGACTCCATTGGCGTCGGTCACCTATCTGAGTCCATCGGTCGATACTTCGAATCTGTTAGCGCTAGTGATGGATGCATTCGAAACTTTTAAATAATCGATCGATGTTTTGAATTATCTTACTAAGCAAATTAATGTTCGAATAATCGATCGATGTTTTGAAACTTTTAGATTTTTTTAAAAAATAAAACCGCACAAGAGTGGCAACTACTCCCAACCGTCTGGAGCCAGTGAGTACTGGTATTCAATTTAAATACTTCGAAACGATGGACGCAGTCAAAACATTCGAATAATCGATTGGTAATTCCAAATATTTTGAAAATAGAAACATTTAAATAATCGGTGTGTGTAGAAATAGTATTATGCCCATCACTAATAGGTAGGCCACATACGCTGTATTTTATTATGGCAAGTTGAATCTATTGGCTGGACGTTGAATCAAAGTTGATTATTGCCATGTTCCGCGGTGCCATGAACTCATAATGAAGCGTAACATGGTCAATCAATAGATTGGCGGAGCAAAGCTTTAAATCTAGTATGCTCTGCATTATATACAGAACATGGAATGTTTATACGTGCTTCTACCGGAGTTAACTCATGAATTCAGAAAATAATTCTGATTGCACTACTTTACCACATTGACAATTTGATATTTAGATTTAAATATGCCGTATGTGGGAATGTCAGTTGAAACCAAATTATTAAGCAAGCTTTTCTCAAATTCAATTTTAAAAAAAAACATATGAACAGTGAGACTAAAGCATCCCTAATAAGGTTATATAATGCGAATAAATATAATGGGGAGGTAGGAAATAGGGAAGAAGAATGTAGTGGAGTATCTGGCTATTCGGATCTGGTCACCAAACCCGGCTTAAGCTATATCAAGCAACGTTTCAATTCTGAATGGTAGTCTTACACCAGGGCGATACTGCAAGTATCTTCCACTCTGGAACGTGCAGAAAATATACTATAATTTTAAATTAATAAATTGTGAAATATAATAAATTCATGAAATAAAATTTACTTACGCACCACTGGATTTGAACTCGCGACCTTCGGATTGCTAGTCGAGAGCCTTACCCCTCGACTACGGAGGCCGTCATAATACAATTTAGGTGAAAAATTTCTCGACCTCTCGACTACTAGGCCCCATACTGGCTAATGCAATTGTTTATCGGCTCAAGAAAAAATATCGATGTGTACGAGAATGTTTGTTTTGGCGCTTTTGTGGCTTTAAAAAAATTCATGTGTTTACCTGTAACCGGTGACATATATATATATATATATATATATATTTCAATGCAATCGGTGAAGAACTTTCGAAGATTTAAAATTTTGAACAAACGAATATTAACATTTTTATTACATGGCTTATCCAAGATTTTTCATTTTCACTCAAGTACTTTTCCTTGACCAAAAACTGATCGAATCTCATATTTTTTTGTTCTGTTTTGTGCTTTATATTTTTATTTCTTGCTACAGCAAACCCGATGAGTTACAAAACTCATTGTAGGAAGAGAGGAACTTACAATACATAGGTTGGAGTCAATAGGTACATTTTTCCATTGGTATTTTGATATCAGTTAAGATCTCTTGTAACATTACATATCTCCCCGATTTTTTCTTTTGCTTCTTTTGTTAATGCTCCCCCAGAAAACAATTAGAATTTTAATAAAATACTTCTTAATCTGCGAAGACCATAAACCAAGATGTTCAATAACTGTCGTGGAATATTCTAATTTGTGTAATTTAGAACTTGGGCCTGAAAATAATTTCGGACTTTTGCAAACTTGTGGAAGGTTAAATAAAGTTTACGGGGATTCGCAGCTTAGGGCTTTTACGTAGGCTTAACTGGAATTCGACGTCGAACCGGCCGAACCGGTGAATTATCACGACCGTTGTTTCTGCCCGGCCGGTTCAGCCGTGAAATCGTGTCCGGTTCATTTTCAGGTTATCAATTTTTAAGTACACTTTGAACAATAAAAAGGCTCTTTAAAACCCTGCAATGTATATTTACTTTTTAAGGCTTATTCAGAAAAGTGTATCAGTTTTTTTTTCTTTGATAATGATGTCCTAAAGAAGATAATATATGATAGTTTTCTCTATGGTAGTGATGAAAAAAAAAATCTTTTGTTTTTTTTTCATTATAATTTTTATATTAACTTCATACAGGAGACCCCGAGTGAAATCATTTCCATATCTTTCAATGTCTTTTACAGTTATTATATGTAAAAAATACAAAGAATTTATAATTTTATTTTTACAATCTCTGTATTTTAGTTTCAAATATGGTTTGGGCGTTAACTAAAATAAAAACAAAAACAGCAAATTTAATGATAAGATTATATCCATTTTGTTAGCCATTTTCCTCCAACGTCATTTAAAAAAAAAATAATAGTGCTCTTCGTGAAAGCCGTTTTTAAAACTATTTTTGTCAGGTGTTCCAGTTTAAATGCTTGGTAAAAGCATCCGTGATCGTGTGAGAAATGTGGAGATTCCCAAATAACGCAGGGCTGATGTAATCTTAGTGATCAAGATTACGAAAGGGACACTTTGATGGCTTGGGCGTGTGGAATGAATGTACGAATAAAGGAGTGTGAGGAGAAGAAACGACGCATATGTGAATGGTATAAGAAGTAAGGGACGCCTGAGTAAGACATGGTACGATCAAGTAAAACAAATACTTGAGTCGGGCCATGTCAAGGATAACAGACGGATACTTATGTCGAATATAATCGAACCCTCAACCCCCGTTACGTGAACTATTAGGAAACTCCCACACTAAAATAATCAGTGGCGGCTCGTAAATTTTGGGTGTGCTAATATTACAAAAAAATTACATTATTGATGTTGTTGTAGCTGAAAATGATTTTTTTATTTTTTTTCGTAAATTCGATTTTTTCTATGAAGATTTCCAGGAAATTAGTGCGGCTCAAAGTCAAACTGAAATTTCCTGAAAATCTTCATGCAAAAAGTCGAATTTCCGAAATAAAATTTCAATTACAATATCAATAATGCCATTTTTTGTAATATTAGCTCTCTAGTACATAAAAAAGTCACGATCCTGAAAATAATATTGAAAATACAAATCATTTAATAGTATGTATCTTCCTAATTATAAGTATACAAGTACTTTGAGGATTAACTACTAATTTTAAGAATAAAAAAATGAAATTGTAACCCATTTTATAATATAATTTAACAATTTAACCTTTTCCGTTTTATCGATACAGAAAATGATAATACTACTTTTTATAAATTGCACCAATTATAATTTTTATATCTTCGTACAAAGCCAAGTTATTACGTGGAATCAAAAGAAATAAATTGAATGTTCACTTAACTTTGTACTGGGCGATATACATTTAATGATCCGAGATAAAACTATACACGGGTAATTCATCAATATCACGCGAAGTAGTGTTGCTTAGTTTTAATTCTAAAATAGATCCATGAGAATATTTTTCTCTGGATCACGCCAACTTTAACAAAAGTAAACTTTCCGAATAGTAACCTCCATTATTCCGTTATCTTTGAGCCAGTTTCCGTTTCCTTTAGTCGAAAAAAGGTTCCGTCTCTGTTCGCGCGGGAAACTTGCTCGTGCGGGAACCTTCTTACTGAAAATTTAGTTTGAGAAGTCGTAAACGATATGATTTATGCGCCGGAGTAAACTTCCCTAGCAGGCCCGGGTGACCTAAGCCCGGTTTATCAAAGGTCGACATCGCGGAATGAGCCAACACTTTTACCTGGAATTTGCAAGATTATGCATTGTTTTGCTTGGATTTTTTTAATATGTTACACGATACATTTACTTGATTTGAAAGGCACATGTTTTATTAACACGATGAACTCAAAAGTCAAAATTACACGATTAAATTAAAACATGGGAACTTTATTTTACACTAATGTGTATTAATCATTTTATATACCCGGTCAGCGTCAAGCATATTATTTTTTAACCTTTTTTACACATGATGACGAAAAAATGTGCATATATATTTTTTGTTTTACTGAGGATTGAACCTTCCTTCTCAGGTACTGGAGTCAACCGCGCTAAAAACTGAGCCAAATCCCGATTGGGTGGGACCGAAATTTACTTCGTACATGAAGTGGTGTAATGCCATCTAATTTTAGAGAAATGCGTAAATTTTTATAATTGGCATAATGCATTTTCATTGTCAACAAGTATATCTGTTGAGTTTCAGCATGATAGGAAGGCAGGAAGTGGGTTACAATTCACATCCAAGATTCCACTCCCTACATACATTCATTCAAGAAATCAAAAGTGAAATTCAAATAGATGCAATTAAGGCGATGCCAAAAGTAGTAATGCAAAATCATGTGTTTTTGGTTTGAAAATTTGGTCGCCTAGAAATATTTCAGATGCTTTAATTAAATACTGCGAGTAGAATAAATTTTGGCCTTTGAAATTATCTAGTATTTTAAACATAAGTCTTTTTATAAGCCCAGAAAAAAATAATGTATAAGGCCTATGTAAACTGCTTTAAATTTCAAAATCTCCTACTTACGAACCCATTTTCCATTATCATTTTATTGTATAATGTGGAAAATTAAGTTATTTATTAAATGATAGAAAAAAAAAAATATTTATGCCTGAACATCCACAAAATAAAATAAAAGGCACTTTTTGGCCATGTTTTTTTCTTGCATAAATCAAAACAGGCGGATGGTGTTAAGCGGGAATTTAAACCATATCGCCATCTACGTAAGGGTTGTTATTGATAGCAGCTCAATTTAAAATATTAAACGACGTAGTGCATCGCCTTAAAATATATATTTATGTATTTTGACAATGGAACTATGACATCCCCAATTGAAGATTGTTGTAAAATGGAAGAAAGTGGTCGAGGAAAAGATAATGGATGTAGGAAAGTTGGTTAGTACCTACCTACCAGACTTTTTAGATTTGGTTAGTAATATACAATATTATATGTAGATAAAGTCATGACAGTAAAATTAACGTTTTTTTTTTAAGATAGATAAACATTCCAGTATTACGAATAACCTGACAATATTTGAAAATCTCCTACTACCACCACAGTAAACGAAAAATGTTGCTTGTGTTGGAGGACTTTAAAAATTATGTTTTGTTTTATAGATAAAGGATGCATTTTGCAGGGATTTTGAATTCTCGATCACTGGCCCAAGACCAACGCATTGTCCAAGCTGCTACTGAGATCGAATACAAATGGTTTATTTATAACTATCTGTACCCCGTCACGCGTTGCTGTGACTTAGTCTGTCTGCAGATAGAGAAACAATAGAGCGTGTTGCTTTTACGTCCAACAAATGGCGCTGTTTTAAAAAAAAAATTATCACATGTCACACATGCGTATTCGAATTCAACGTTATGGCAAAAATAACAACAATCGGTGAAGAACTTTCACAGAGTTAAGATTTTAAATAAACGAACATTTTTATTTACATAGATAATAAGGTCTGATTAGCAGATAACAAAAATATCATAATGTGAGTAGCGATTAAACCTTACCTTTTATGGCAAGAATGTGAAGAAGCATTTCCATTTTCTAAATGCACTCTGAGTAAAATTTATATGAGTAACGTCCATTAATGAAAACATGGGTGTTAATAAAATTTCCCAAAACAAAATGTGAAACGTTTTGAAAATGAAAGCATTTCGTATCCGAGTCCATTACATGCAAGCATTCCCCATTAAGTTTGAAAATTTGCCTGATTAAAAAAAAATAAAAATTTGGTCATTGTTTTAACCTAAATTACTGGCATTACCGTGTAGACCTTATGAACACTTATTCAATATTTCAGTTTTGAAGCTTGACTGAAGTAATTTAAAAAATCTGTTCAATGTTGGCATTCGTTTGCCATTATTATTTTTTAATATTTTTGCCGTTAGGTTATTGACAAATATTAAATTGTTCGAAACATGAATCATGCATTATCAGTTAGGATTTAGAAGGCCGATAATTTTACGGTAGCCGGTAGCATATATAACATTCGTCACCATTTTATATCACCGGTCGGTGGCCGAGTTGACATCGCGTTTGGGTCCCACCCAGGCATACTGTGTTCAATTCCTCGGCTGGCTAAGTCGTCCATCACAACACAAGCAACATTTTCAGCTTACTGTGGTGGTAGTAGGAGATTTTCAAATATTGTCAGGTTATTCGTAGCCCAGGAATGTTTGTCTTTCTTTTAAAAAAAAATATCATAACTCACGAGAAAAAAATGTGAATGAAATTTTGGTCTTCGGCGACATTTTGTTTTTTTTTTTAAAAAACTTCCACAAATCGTCAAAAACACATATTATACGTTATCTAGGAATACGGAGAAAATTGTGAACAGATTTTTTAACAAGATACTGTTAACAATGTGAATGCACGACCGTTTCCTAATAAAATATTAGTCATTCAGAATATATCTAAATACGTGTTCACGCAAGTCACCTTATCTGAATAGATGTAACTTACGAGAAGTGAAAATATTATTATTTTAAGAACACGTGTTCCGACTTCCTCGTAACATATTCGCGCTTCACTGATAGATGTAATTTGTCAATTCATTCGTTATAGGCCTCCAGTCCCATTTTTAACAGGGTAACGAATAATTTGACCAGTTTTTTAATGAAATAACGATTTTTCATATCATTAAGTTTTCTCCGTGAAGAGTTTTATTAACGCGATCACCATAATAGTACATTTAGTGTAAAAATAGCAATTTTATTCGTACGGCAATTTAGTAAGTTATTTTATTTGACCTATCCCACAATAGTTTTGCGTGGAAAACTTCCCTTCAAATGATCAACCAATACTTTCATCAAATATCAATAATGTTTCTTTTTAACGTTTAATGATGTCGGAAACATTATTTTTCTTTGCTGTTGTAGTGTGTATTAATTAAGGTTCTATTCAGTTCTTTGGTCATTTTGAACTGCCTACTTTTTTAGTATCATTATTTTATAGTTGAATGTCGACCAAAAGCTCCTCGTACGAAGTTCGTTTTAGCTAAACCACATATTTATTTAAATAAACGTATATACTTTGACCCTCATCATTACATTTTGTAGGTTTGCAGTGGTCAACCACCCAGTTCATTTAATTAACTTCATTTTAGTTTTCCTACCCTTTAGCTTAGTATAACTATAAGTTACTACGCCTCGCTTCATAGCTTCGAAAAACCTCTTATTTTATTAAATTGGAAGCCACAACCTTGTTTTTCCTAGGGCTCGGCATCAGTATTTTAATTTTTTTTTTCCAAATTTAAATTGGTAATTTGTAAAAGCTGTCTGGATGATTCTTGTTTAGGATGAAGAATAATTCCCATAAAACACGAGATTAACCAAAAGAAAATAAATCTATTGTATAACCTTCGAACATCTTTTCTTCTAGAATGCTTATTTTATTTAATTTGCATTCATGCATCATATAATACACTTGTCTATTAATTCTACCCTTGACTCTACCCGAGACATATATCTACGAGGCCGCCGACTGCTTCTTCTGTTGACCTTCGCGATTTATTATGAGTTATATTTCACTCTCCGTAATGAATACCTACTGTTCATTCCTACAAAATGTATATTTTTGTGATTTATGTATCGCGTGCCTGATCGAAACCTTTAAGGCAACGCTTCTCAACATGAAAATGTATCGAGCACTTACATTTGTATACAGTGTTCTGATTGCTTGTACCCTTTGCAGAACATGCATTACTTTAGTCTGAGTTCCAAAAATTCTTTGCTTTCCGATCTTATCTCAAAGCAGAGAGAGATCGTTGCATAGTGATTACTGTGATTAGTGTCGCATGCGCCACAGTCATCTTGTTGCCTTCTTTTCACGAACGTTTTTCCATGTTACATAGTCCGTAGATGTTTAATAATCCAAGCCACAATAATTATAATGTAAGCGCTAAGAAATTCGTGAAAAAATACAAGTAATAATCAGTGATTTAATTATGAAACTATTCACGTGTATCCTAAAAAACAAGAAATATTACTGTTGATTACAGGGGTAATGTGATAAAATAATCAACTTCCGTTTCCATTTGACGCTTTTACAATCTAAAAATTATTTCAAAATGTCATTTTCTGATAATCGAATACTTCGTTCACTCCCAAGGCTCATTGTTGTTTTAAAACATTGCACTTTCAGGAATATATCTCTAGAAAATGATATGAAAATATTTTCAGAAAAAAAATGAGAGCTTTTTCACTGTATTTTCAATACCCTGTTGTTTCTAAAAATACGACGCGACACCTGCAAACATTATCGAGATCTCGTGACTTGACACTAGCACGACCGGGTACTGCTCCATACCTATAACGACCGCGACCGTCATATTGACGGCTGATCACATGTGAGCGTTACTTTTGGTATAATATAAAAAAAACAATATTTAACTAAAAGCTTACTTTATTTAATTAGGTACACATTTGGTAGAATATAATTTACGAAAAAAATTTTGGCGAAAATATGAGATAGAATACTGAACACCAAAAGACAGTGACCAATCAACGTACAGATCGAGTTCAAATGATATGCGTTACTGAAAAAAAGTGACAGACAGATTAGTACTATCAGTATGCAAGGTGGAATAGGTATGCAAATTGTAAACTTGGAGGAAAAAGGTTGTAAACAAACTCAGTTTAATAGCCCCAACCGTCACATTAACGTCGTTAAATCAAGAATCAAGAAAAGTATTAAAAATCAAATGAAAACAATAAACTTTAACCGAAATGTCGTCACATAACATCGGACAAACCGTCAAAATTACGGCTACAGTCTTTCTAATATTAACTTGAAAATCTGTAAATTTGTAATTTTTTAAGCTTTCTTTAAATTTGGTAAATGATTTTCTCATCCAAGCTCATTTTTTATCGCTACTTCAGGAATTATATCGAATGTAAGAGGGTTGTAAAAGGTTAATTTGTAGAACATACTAAAAGTCAAAAGCAGGGAGAAAATGATTAAAAACTTTTAACAGGTAATACGAATTTAAAGCTCATAACTTACAATAATTAATACCTAAATGTAACGAAGGTATCAGGTTACATTGCTTACATAGTTTCAAACTGGAATAAGAATTTTGTAGCGGAAAGGAAGGTAAGTTTTATCGCAGCCAACAATAAAAATAACCGAGAAAGCGAACGCTTTCACACAATTTTCCACTTAACTTTTAACTGGTAACAAATTCCACTTTGAAAAACAGGCCTTTGTGGAGTTGTTGGAGTGCCTAACTTAGGTAATTGGCTTTTGATAGTTGGATATATTTCTATTCGTTCTAGTGCGTAAGTTGTACAAGTTGCCTCTGGTCTACAAGTCTACAGTCTACAGTCTACCGGCACGTTACGAGGGAGCGACTGATGATGAACACTTGATCCGTCCAAACTTTATGATATAGATATACTTAGACAATGTTTGACATGCGTGGATCATGGCTCTTGGGTGTCAGGGTTGCTAAGTCGAAGCGAAGTCGAGGGCAATCTCTCAGCACCGAAGCATTAATCTTACCAGTCATTGGGAAGGGGTGATTTATTGTAATCAGGAGTAATCGAGTGGAATTATTATAAAGCATGATATGTTAGGTTTATTATGTACTATTAGTAGTAACTACCCCGCTTATTTGCGAAATATGTTTTATACTTATAATGCTTATAAAGTTTGTGAACACACTTTTTTTTATGGTCCCATGATAGTCAGTTTATCAATCGATATTTACATGTTAAATTAATAAAGAATAATTTTAAAACAAATTAATGGAATCTGAAAATAGATTAAAGTGATGTTAATTAATGAAGGGTAAATAAATATATAAATGACTATAATTTATACATTTTTTCCTTATTTAATTTTAGAGTAAATTGGGTTCTAAAATATTATTTTTAAGTTGTGCAAGCATTTAATTTTTTTTCAATTATAGTGGTGTTTTGGCGTTCAAATCCATTATAAAACTGTGGTTGAGGCTAAATTCAAGAAAAGGACTTATTTTATTTACCCCTACACAAACTGGAACGTGCCGCAAATAGATATACTGTATATTATTTTAAACGAATAAATTGAGAAATAACACAAATTAATCAATATAAAATTTAATTGTGCGGTCTTTGATACGCGACCTTCGGATTGCAAGTCGAGAATCCTTATTATTATTATTCCTGACGATAAGTCACTTACTAGCTTTTCAGACATTTGCTTGGTAAATTAATAAATTAACTTACGAAACATTTTTATGGGTTTGTCCAACTTCATAACGGGACATAGATAACTCCAGTTTTTCCAAATTTAGATTGAATATTTCCTGCTTCTATTTTGAGCACATACGATCTACTCAAATTAAGTAGACATTACTGACAGTACTGACAGTAGTCGGACATGTTTGGTTTCCGCCAGCGGCTCATTATTCTTCCATAATCCACACTAGGGTAAATGTACGCTTCCCTGTTTTACATAATATCTGCGGAATTACGTCAAAATCCCCTAATGCGAATAAAACATTAGTAAGCACTTAAATAAGCCAATTTATCTGAGTGTTTCTCAAATACATTACTGCCTATTTATGGCTTAGGTTCCTCGGTAAAGGAGTTTTTTTTTATGTCATGTGATTAGAAAACCTTTCGTCTTTAGACGGTTCGGTAACCGTCTTAGATCACGTTACTTTGGGTTGCAAGGAATTTACAAAAAAAAACATTAAAATAAAATTTTTAAAAAATTATTTTAATATCTAAATTAATCTTTATAATGAATTGGTGTACATTATGAATACCAAAAAATATGCTTTAGATAAATTAAAGGTTTTCCTATCGTTCCGCTTGAGTAGAATACAAATAAAAAAAAATTACTCATTGAAAAATATAAATGTAAACTACTAAAAATAATATTTTTTCAATGGAAATGTATGAACGCATAAAGGAAACAACTTTATCTGTGACAGTTTCACTTGATTAACTTTTTTGCTTTCTTATAAAATTATTTAAAAAATAAATAAAAACCAGTTTTGTGCTTAAAATCGAACGTTTCTAGACTCCCTTTGTCAAGCGATGTTAATACTGTCATAGCAATTCTTGTAGACCTTCAAAAAGCCTTTGACACCGTAAATCATGAAATACTGATTAAAAAAAAAGAAAAACAGGAGTAACCGGTCCAGCTATCAAATTAATTAAATCATATCTATCAAACAGAAAACAATATGTTAGCATAGAAGATAATAACAGTCAGTTAGAGAGTATAAACTATGGAGTTCCGCAAGGATCTATACTGGGGCCCCTCAAATTAAAAAATATTTTTTTCAATGACAGTTAAAAACAGTTAAATGTCAAAAATTAATCAAGAGACAGTTTCCTTGATTAAATTTTTTGCTTTCTTATAAAATTATTTACAAAATAAATAAAAACCAGTTTTGTGCTTGAAATCGAACGTTTCTAGACTCGGTTTGTCAAGCGATTTTAATGACTATTACCTAAAATATAAGGTATACCAAGAATATACACATTTTTGTCTTGTAGCTTCTTCTTAAACTAAAATCTTCACATTGAATGTCTGGACAATGTTAACGACAATACAACGTCATTGCTATGAAGCTTAAAACTGTACTTTCGTCTGCTATCCAATAAATAAAGTTGAAAAATATTAATAAACAAGTTCTAATTTGAAATTATTACTACGCGTAATAGCTGTTTCGCCTTCCGAAGGCATTATCAAACTGCATGACAAAATTTAGAAACACCAACCTTCAGTGGATGTAAACAATACAATAAGTAGGGTAACTTTACGAGGTAATAACCATGAATAACTTCAGACAGTTTATTCGGAAATCATTGAACGCATTTAATATTATTGGTACTTAATAAAAATAAAATCAATTTGTGAAAATGTTTTAATTTAAGTACCCAATAGAAATAATATAAATTGATTGATATATAAATATATTTTTTAAAGTAAAAACACTTAAAATGGAGTTCTGCATTTTAAACTTGATAACAACGAATGCTAGGACTTGTTAGTCATGTTTTGGTTTTATTAATTATCCTCAAAACTTGTCTGAAGCTTTTCCAGAGACTAACATAACAAAACCTCTAAGTTTAAGACGCTTTCCTAATAATAATAATTGTACCTTACAAAGTAACAAGAATTTTTTATGAGCGCCCTTAATGCAATATTACTTTGACGACATAAAAAAGACATAAAATTTCATTTCACCTAAGTGGCTGGAAATTGATGGGCTAAAATCACGGGATAATTTCATCCTTGTTAAAACTTCAACTTTCTAAAAGTTTCCTTGTAGAAAAGTGGAAGCAACACTCGAATTTTATTACACAAACGAAAGCTTAACGAATTTTGGCTCATAGTCGTTAACTTGTGTTGGAGATCTTATTATTTAAGCTTGTATCAAATAAGAAAATTATTTCCAGGGCTTAAAGCTTCGTCTAAATTGTGCCTTTCCTTTTGGATAACACAGTGATTTATTTTTCTCCCGTGCTAAATTTTTTTAACAATTTTTTAAGTTTAAAAAATGTGATTTTATGGAAAGCATTAAGAATGCTTTTGTTCCTATCATACTATAAGAAAAATTGATGCAAATACAAGTATGCTACTGCTTGTTCCGTCGAGATTTTGCGAAATTTTAATTTAATATCCGTGTTGAATAATATTATTATGGCTTTGGCAGTTTGTAGGTTACGCGAAACGTGGTTTGGTAGAAGTCATTAAGTACGGCTTATTTTTTTCTGTCATATAAAATTTGAAGGAATTCAGCATTCTTCCACATAAAATGTGCTTTTCATTGCGGTATTTTCGTCTTCCCCTGTGTAACTTTATGATTATGAATGTTTGGTAGGTTGCAAAAGCATGGTTTGATAGTCTTCATTAAGTACGCTTTGATTTTTTTTGTCTCGAGGTTGAAATGTTTTTCAAAATTTGGCTACGCCATAAAATTGTGTTCTTCTTTTAATACGTTACTTTTATCCGCACATGTCTCGGGTAATTTTTCAATTTACACGGTTTGAAGATTATTGAAAACGTGACCTAATTCATTGTGTAATGTTTAAATTTTCTGTATTAATCATAATATACAGTGAGTTTAAGCAACAATTAAAATAAAATAAAAACAAACTTGGAAAAAAAACAACTTCTGAAATTAAGCATGAAAGTACATATTTATAAAAAAACACATATCTTAATAGTCCAATTATTAAACATAATTCGCGAAATTTGGTTAATTTTCCAAAAAATAACTAAATACATAATAAAAGATAACTTATGTACTTATGGACAGAGAAATATTAAATGTCAGTTCGAAAATTTTGAAAGGAAGTTCAATTATTTCCATGAAAAAATCTTTTATTAGTAAAAAAAATGTCAGATTTTTATTGCACCTGGCAAGTCACTTCCAATTTTAATTTTAATTTAATATTTGTAGAGCGCCGTTTTTGTGAAAAATTACCTCAAGGGCGCTGTACAATTTATTTCCTAGGATCTACATTTGTTATTTAAAAAAGATACCAAAACATACTTACCTGGCAAGTCACTTCGGACAAACACACTTATATTAAAAAGTTTATGTTTATAAAAGATAAAACTCCACGCAGAGGACACTATATCAAAAAACACTGGTCATCACATGACCTTAAGTCTGCTATAGTTTTTATTTTAATTTAACTGTATTTTAACTGTCTTAAAAGGCCTACAAATTGTTAATTGTTATCATTTTTATTTCTTTATTTTTAATTATTATTTTTATCTATTTTATTTTATTTTTTTGAATTTTGTTAATTTAAATTGCCGTCGACTGTGAAAGTGGACGTTTCTGAAATTATGGATACCACTGTCTGAAAAGGTGCGTTTTAAGTTTAGACCTAAATTCTGTCGGGTCTGCGATCATTCTCAAATCATGTGGCAGTCCATTCCAGGCTTTAGGTCCTGACACGGCGAAAGCACGCTCACCAAACTTAGTATCTGGTGTGCGCTTTGGTTCCTTCAACCTTCTGATAGCTGATGACGTTGCTGACCTAAGGGTTGACTGTCGGGAATTGGAGTTTTAATTGAGAGTATTCAATAATTTTGTTTCACAAATTACTCATTTTAAATAAAATATAGTTTAGGCACCTTCGAGAGTAAAAGATACTCACAGTATCGCCCTGGTGAAAGACTACTATTCCCAAATGTCTTTGCTGTGGTTGGTGACCAGATCTAAATAGCCAAGTACTTCCCCACCTGCCTCTTCCCCATATCCTTCCTCCCCCCACTCACTACCTTCAGCCTCACAACATACCCAATCGGGAATGCCATAGTCTCGCTGGCTCCAAACGGTTGGGACTCTTGTGCGGTATTCACATTAAATTTTGGTGAAGCATCACATTTTACATTCCTAGCTTTGGTTGCTATGGTTACTCTAGTTCCATGCAGTGGAAATCTTGTTGGAAATAATTAAAACTTTCAAAAAAATAAATACATCACAGTCATTGTAAAGAATGTGGTTTGAGGGTTCAGGTAAAAAAAAAGCAAACCAATATTATTTTTTTTGTGTAAAGCTTGCGGATTGATCAATGGTTTTTCTACCAAACATTTAATGTGACACAAATGACATTAATGGTATTGCAATGGCTTCGAGTATTTACGCAATTTTGATTTTTGCTCTCCAGATCCATTGTGAACGCTGAATAAATAAAATCTCACTAACCACCGCACGAAGTCAAAATCACTGTTATAATATATCTATGCATTTTCGCCTGTGTCGAATAAATTTATAATAAAACGGAAAGGGAGTAACCATCGCAATTATATTGTAAACATAATATATATATATATATTAACTTTTGATGAGAACCTTATAAGGATCGATCTAAGGAGCCCTACGAAGTATTCAACGGTGAGTGAGATCTCATCGATCCGAGATTTGTAAAAATTAATCTTCCAGATTTATGATTATTTACACGTCAGATTGCTCCAATACAGCTGTACCGTGTTCTATTACACGGAATGGACTGTAAACCAAATCAACAAGGATGCGAAAATATAAAACACATTCAATTGTGTTTGAAAATCACGGGAAATTTGGAATGATGGAAACAGCCTACCTTGAATTCCCTGCTCTCGACGAACTGGCACTATTAATACACAAGGTGAAAATTTCCTCCAAAACGAAATGATATTTTGCAAACAGAGCACAAAGCATGTGAATATACGACTCCAATTCACGACGACACAACAATTGCAACTGCTTGTCACGACGACACGAATTCAAATATGTACTGACTTGCGACAATTTACAGTGCAACAAAAATCATCTTCTTCTTTCCAATGTGGGTAAGGCTGTTTTTTTAACGAAGGAAATGGATATTAGGTATGATAGTATATGATGGGAAAAATGGTAGGTATTATACCAAACTGTTTCAACTACTAAACAACAGTATTATTCTGATTACATAATATAAAGAGTAAGTCCATCAGGCAACTCAAGTTGCTATCATATGTATTTCAATGGAGCAACCAGTTTTCAACGGTGACGTAACCAGTCACTCGCAAATCGCCTGAGAGTTTCAGTTGCCCATAGATATGTCAGTTTTCAAGATTTTCGATTTGTCCATGCCTCAAGAGCTGTCAGATTACGATATTTCCGAGCAGGAGAACATTAAATTTGATCAGGAATTTGAAAAATTCCTTTAAAACAAGCTTAGATAATTTGTGTAATCGTGAACTTGTGTTGCGGCGTGAGAGAAGCTCAACAACCAGTTTACTACGGTAGTTGCCAACCAGTTTCGGATTAGTTTCAGTTGCCAAATGTTCAAACTATTTTTTTTAAAATAATTAAATAAAATAGTGTTCTAATAATAATACAAATGTAAATATTTTTAGTCTAATTATAGTATGTATTTTATAGTGTGTAGTATATAGTTTATATTTATAGTATGTATATATATATATATATATATATATATATATATATATATATATATATATATATATATATATATATATATATTTACATTATAAATATAATTAAACACCTGTTGACAACGTGCTTAATCGAAGATTAACGGGATAGTGCTTTTAAGAACAATTAAAAAAAATAATCTAATTCATAGAACAGCTGACTAAGCGATTATTATAACGGTGTGTTTACACGAACATTTTGTAACCGGCACATAAATAAGAAATTTATGACTTTTCGCACATAATTGGAAAAAAATATCTTAGTTTCAATATCATCATTCGATTCAAACTGACCTTCATCACGGGTGTATTAAAAAAATAACAAATTATTTTCAGAGTAACAGTGTGTTTATAGGTAATACAGAAGAGAGAGAGAGATAGAACATTTTCTTTAGTGGGAGGGGGGGGGGATAATCATAATTTAAAACGTATAAAACAATTTATTAAATTAACTATTAGATTTATCAGATTTTATACATATTCTTTTTACGTCGTCTCTTTTACTTACCTCCCCCTCACCCACCACCAAAGTTGATGTTCTTTCTCTCTCTTCCATTTTACCTAAAAGTTCACTGTAACTCGGTAATTGATTTACCCGGTTGGTTCTAAATATTGAAAAGTCAACTTTTTTTGCTAAGGTTTTCATGAATAATCCTTCCAAAAGTTTCGCGGTATGATCGTGGAACAAGGTGTATAATATATAATATTTATGATAGTATAACTTGTATGGTAGTATATTATTATTCGCTGCACCACAGTGCAAACTCCTTAATTTTAACATACTGCTGAACCTGCTTACAAATTCATTTTCCACGACTTTAAGTGACATAGTTCATCTATTGTTTCTGTGTATAGCTAATAAATCCACAGTCCCCCTCCATTAGATAGGGGGCCCAACTTTGCAGATTAATACTCCGTCTAACTAACTACCAACTCTAATCTTTAACCTGCACCTGAACTCCATCTGTCTCCTCTGTGCATAGAACAAGCCTCACATTAAATTTTTATTACTTCCCAAACCCTCAAAGTGGATTAAGTTTGATCAATTAAATCAGCAGTTTTAATAAAGAGACTATTAATCCTTATCTTTATCCCAGGGACCTAAAGTATTTAATTGGGGACTTAATATACTCTCTATCAATTAATTCTGTGGAGATTTTGCCATGGCGAAATAAAAGCTTCGATGTCGTTTTTTTCAGAGAGCTATAACATAACGGAAAATGCTAGCAATGAAAGCAAACATTCTGTCAAGCTCCCCAAAAATAAATTAGTGAAAAAAGCTCATTTTCGTTTCCTTTACAAAAAATTTCAAATTGCTTACATTTATTAACTTTTAGCTGAATATTTCAAATCAAGATATTAATAATAATAAAATGCTAGCAATGAAAACAAACATTCTGTCAAGCTCCCCAAAAATAAATTAGTGAAAAAAGCTCATTTTCGTTTCCTTTACAAAAGATTTCAAATTGCTTACATTTATTAACTTTTAGCTGAATATTTCAAAATCAAGATATTAATAATAATAATATTTAGATGATTTGTATAGCGTCGTCTTTGTGCAAAATTACATCAAGGGCGCTGTAAAAAAATAAATTAACTATTAACTTATTAACTCTATGCTTCTAGGCAGATTATTTCTGACCTTGTTCTAATAAATAAAATTATTAATCATTGTATTGACATTCCTGAAATTCTCGCAAAAATGAAATAAACAAAATCTTTATTTATGAAAATTCTACAACAAATTATTAGGCTCATTACACCTATAAATAGACTGCTTAATTTTGGTAATAGATTTGGGAATATTGTAGACATATTTAAAATATTATGTGATATGAATCAAAGTGATGAAAATAAATTTTCATTATTGCCTTTCTGAATTGTAGGAGTGTACCTTTCCATAGTGAATATACATCTTTTCCTATTTCAATATTTTTATTTTTGTATATTGTATATTTCAAAGTAACTTATTATTTCAAATGTGTTTAAAAGTTTTGTTACTTTATTTATTTTATAAATCAATACATTTTACTTGTTTAACCGTAGCTTATCATTGTTACAATTTTCAGTAAATACCTAGTTAACACAACTGTATTTACTATATTTTTATTTACGTCATGTAAAGGCCCACTGGGCGTAAATAAATAAATATGTAAAGGAGTTGTTTATCCGGTTATGCCAGTAATTGAAAAACGAAAACCGCTAATTCGAGTAAGGAAATAATTCTGAAATCTATGTATTTTCAAATATATACCCGGTTTGAATGGGTTAAAACTAACCCGCATTAGGACACTATGAAGTAACATCTAATCATGCGGTATGTTAGAATATTTTTATCCTTACCAAGCCATTACATCATGTATTTTGCTTAGACTAGGTAATATATTTGAATTGGAAGAAAACTTTCTTCATCGGCACAAAAGTGAAATCAACAGCAAAAATAAATAAATTTGAAATTTGAGTAATCACGCAATAGAAATCAAGATTAAGAGACAGGTGAGGGGTTGGCAAAGACTCGGTTAACAGTTTGAATAAATGCATTGGTTAAAACGAGTATTTGTAATTAACTTTCAAAGCAAGCAGTTCCACATTCATCCGTAATCTAGTCTTGGCATAACACCCCAAAAAACAAACAACAAAAATGCTTTTGGCCGTGAAAATCTAAAAACTTACTTGATATCTACAAGTTATAATAATAACTAATAAGAATAATTAAAAAAAAATTGCTGTTAGGTTTTTATAAATTTTCCATTTTCGTCACCCACTCTTCTTAAGTCCGTTGATACCTATGTACGTCTATACAAATACACTCAAAATGTACTCGCAAAAAAAAGTTGGGTTTTTATCTCCCTCCATCGACAGGGGTTGCTATCGGCTGTAGGGGGTGGATATTATGTATGTATTATTTACAGCTGTTTCTCAACGACATTGGTGCGTGCTCTTCAAAGGAAATTTAATGTATCAGCGCAAAGCCCGTATAACACGGGCTAGTTAATGATTTATTTTGTTTTTATTATTCTTGTCCGTGGAATGTGTCAATTTATCGTTTAAGAAAGATAAACGCTTTAAAAATCATTTTGGTGAAAGATTACCATTTATAATTGAAGAATGCTTGAAATGATTACTGACCAGATCTGAAAACCAGATGCTTTGCAATCTTTCTCTTTACTATCTCTTTCGCATTGCAATTTCCTTCAAGATGTGCTAGAAATAAATACTTGAAAAATCTTAAAATATTTAAAATACAAACATCTTTATTTATTTATTATACGCCTATAAGAGCTTTCAAAACATTTGATAATATGAACATAAGAATTCAGTGAAACAGTTATCAATATTAAAATTTTCATTTTAAATTATACAGAACCCATACAGAAGAATGGTATTATGCTAAACTTAATTGTTATCATTACTGGGGTATGTAATTATAGCCTTCTTGTAACTATATTCCGTGCAGTTGAACACATCTACAATTTCTGAGAAAACATTTCCAACTGCATGCAATCTAGGTACAAGCGAGTATCTAAATGACTCAGTCCTGATATTTTTGATATTAAACATAAGTTTGGATCCACTAGTTCTTATAAGTATATGGTATATTAGTTATGAAACAAACCATTAAAAATAGGATTTTTTATAAAATTTGACCTCTCCAGCCGGACTATCTCGACCCATCGCCTTCCACCCTGGGAGGGATGATTCGTACGTTCGTCACTCCTGTACACACTGACCCCCAGATTCCCTCATACCCTTTTCCTCCCCAGAACTTCCTCTTATTCCTTTCCCTAAAAAGGCCCTCTCTACAGCATCCCCAAAGATGACAAATAAGGGAAAATATTTTGCTCAGGGCTGTGAGGAGTTAATTTAATAGAAAAAATTTTCGGCAAATCATAAAATTATTAAAATTGTATTAAAAAAATCAACATTTCCGCAAATAGTAGTTTGTGTATATATATTTTTTAATATGTTGGAGAAATAACAAATATCTGATGTTACCAGGTTTTCGAAGCCATTGCTAATATGTATCTTGATCAGCCTGGTAACGGCGAGATGACAACCTTTTAATGGGACATTACGCCGAGGCTGTAATCCTTTTGAGGGTTAATCTGATTAAACTTCGCTTCGATCTCAAAACAACCAGCTATAGATTAAATGCACCAGATTGGAGGGTCACTACCAAAAATGACCCAATTATATCGATTAGTGTTGTAAATTAGTTCAATACAATATATTTAATTTTAGAGCAATTAGCAAAATACTTTTTTTAAAGTAACTAAAATATTAAAAAAACTAAATTGGTTTACAATGAAGCAGAATCTGATCTTGAAAGCGATGATATTTATACATAAAATAATAAACAATCTTTTAGGAAATTAATTTTTAAAGAAAATTATATACAACAAGGACAAACACAGACATAATGCAGGCATATGCTATAAAATTTAGCTACCAAAAAGGGCAAAGCCAATACACAAAACAGATTACCGCACAAAGTAATAGAATATTATCATGAGCTACGGGAAACCATAAAGTGTTCACCAATTTATAGATTCAAGGTGAATTGTAGGAGTCATATTAATAAATAGAAAATGCAATAAATAATAAAAATGTAATAATGTATGTATGCAATTAATTAAAAAAATGGCTTTTGTAAACTTGGATGTACAAATGGCTAAAATAAATCAAAATAAAATAATAATGGAATTTTAAAATCATCGTTGATGTATGGTAGTGAGGCTTAATAAATTACGATGGTAGAGGGTTGAAGATATTGCTTGAATGTAGAAGAAATGAGATTCGTGAATTAGCTAATTGTGTTAGGTTGCAGACCATAATAGAGTTTTGATATGTGATATCCTAATGAATATCAGTGAGGCATACTAGAGAACTGGAGGTGGACTGAATACAGTTCCCTTTAATTTCTTATCACCTATTACAATTATTTTATGTGAGAATCGCAAAACAGTTATATCTGCTCCTAAATTTTTGAAGCCAGTCAGACTATGGCATCCACAATTCCGGTAAGTAAGAAGATATGGAAGAGAAACGTTGGGGCTATTTAGATCTGGCCAGCAAACATGTCTAAATCCATTTCCACCAACATTTCAAATCTGAATGTTGCCTTTTACCGGGACGATACTGAGAGTATCTTCCACTCTGTAACTTGGCGCAAATATACCACATATTATTTTAATTTTAATAATTAATTTTTACAACCGATTTATTTAATAATGTTATTAAATAAAATTTACTTGTAGTTCGCTGGCCAATATTGCTAAAACACTGTAACTAAACAGTGGTTTCTGAACAATTCATTGAATCTGACGTTAGACTGTAAGCCGTTCTTTGTTATTAGTTTCCCATAGTTAAATCATTTGTTCTTTTATTTTCCTGTCCCACTGAAAATCTGCCAGCGGAATGTTAAACACAAGCAATATTACAAAATCTTTAGAGAAAGTTGCGCTGCGAATTTCTAGGTCAAAGCAACTTTGTATTTATTTAATTTTAAAGTTTCGATTGCGTTTTACTTTGCAAACTTTGCGAAGTTGATAACGAATAATAAATACACAATTTAAAACATTGAATCAGTGATTAATGCAACAATAAGGAAAATTGCGTTTCCCACAGTATCATTTTCAGCCAAAATTTTCAAACTGCTTTAAAAAACGTTCATTTTTAAATAACCCTCGCGTTTTAAAAACATTTTTTAAAATACCTTGCTCATTTCTACTAAAAGCAAGGCATATTTTTTTGGGATGGATAATGAAATTATATGTTACCTATGTTTAAACTAAAAAAAAAATGTAATCCATTATTTCGCCATGTGGCCAATTACCCTACTTACCTTTGATTACTTTGCGAGGGAGGTGTAAGCTTTTATCTTTTGTTTTGTGGCAAATTTAGTCTACCTTACTTCCGATGTCCAAAAATCACTTGAAGTAATTTTATCCTATTAATGATGCCATTTCCAACGAACCATTGCCTTAGGTCAAAGAAATACTTTTTATTATTTATTAATAAAAAGTATTTCTATAATATACATATAATACATAATTAACCAATATATATAATATATAATATTAGTGGTAACAATACCTCCCTAATTGAGAAATTCTCGTGTTTAGGGAGGGAGTACTATCAAATTGACAGTACTATACATACTTATCAGTTGTTACAATTTGGATGCATGAAGGACTACTTTTTTTATACATAATGAAAATATAAGTTGCAATTTTTTTTTTTTTTTTTGTACTTAATGAAATTTTTTTTATACATAATGAAAATTATAAGATGGCATTTGTTTTGTACATAATGGAAATATAGGTTGGCACATCGTAACACATACTTAAAAATTATTTAATAGTAAAATGTTTTTTGAGTTTTATACAAGCTTCATCCGGCATATCCATGTAATGTTGTTTTATCATGAAACATCAAGTTAATGTAATGTACCCACTATGTACCCATTCCTTTCTAATAAAGGTAAAATTATAGTGTGGCAACTTGCACGATTTTTATTAACGTTTCTCTGGACCTATTTTTTTTCTTGAATTATTGACATATTGCTGAGAATTTTTACACCGTCGTTACTTCATTTGCTCTATTGAATCCATTGATGTCATAAGAGGTAGATCTGACCTAACCTCTGGAACCTAAAGAACCAGGATCCAAACCACGTGACAATCATTATGGAGCCGGGGACATCCAGCACATCTTGAATAAATGGCTACGTACATCATTGATTGAAATTAAGGTAACAGTTCGCAGCGCAACCCGTGGACTTTTCTGCACATGTAACAGTGCCGACAAATACTGTAACATTGATTTGTTTAGCTATATAAAATAATACTCATATTATATAATTAATCATCCTTTAATTAAATACACAGTTAATTGTTTCTTTAAACGTTGTGTATTCCTCAGTGGTATTATACATTTTATGTTACCTAATTTCAATATTTTTCCTATGTATTCACGGTATTAACTATTGTACCTTTAAAGAAATATAACTGTTTTCAAAAGCCTATTAAAAAACATAGCAATTTATTTTTGCATATAATTATGGCTAGGCACTTAATAATGGTGATAGAATGCAAGGTGTCTGATAAATGTCCGGATTAATTTGTTGACCAGTCATTGAAAGGGTGACACCTCACAACATTGTTTGTTCCCCTCACCGTTGGGTTTCTGTCTACTGTTTTATCATGTCTATGGTTGAACCACATTCCTCCAATTCTCATAATTCTGTACTGTATGAAGGGTAGCGTCCGAAGTGTCCGGATGCTTGTGATACATTTTCAGTCTAACGCATCGGTGATCTTCCTTTGCGTTTCCTTTCATTTTTCAGTTACGATAAACATCTTGTCCAGATTTGAGTTTTCAGCAAGCGACGTAACGAAAATCTTTAGATACAAGCAGATAGTTGACATCTTATTTTGAATGCTCTTACAAACAGAAAGTGAAACATTTAATTTTACTTTTTTTTCATTCATCACACTAATTATTTATTCGGTAACACCTCCTTTATATTACACCCTTTTATTTGCATTGAACTCAGTCATCATTAGTCCATATAATATGTAATTTGAATGGTAAATTCCAAATATTTATGGTGATTTTTTTTTTTATGTGTTTTTATTTATTGGACAATTTGTATAGCGCCGCTTTTGTGAGATATCACCTCAGGGGCGCTTTACAGTTGATGCAGGTATTACAAAAAATATAAATACTACAAAAATAAAGTGAAGTAAAGTTAAGTAAAATGAAGTACAGGAACAGGTGACACGAAGATAGAAGATGGAGACTCTACAGCAACAATCCTAGGTGGTGAAGAAACTGGACTAGCTGCTGCAGCGAGAGAGTCCACCGCGTCCACCAACGGTTCCATGATAACTCAACACAGTAACAATTCAACACACTTTTAAAAAGTGATATAAAGTCATTAAAAACAATGAAAAAAAAAAATTTAAACCTAACCTAACCTAACCTTATTAACCTAGTTAATAAAGTTTTTTTTTCATCACTTTCCATGACTTTATATAACTTTTTTAAGATGTGATGAATTATCATTTTGATGATTTATCCGGTCACCGTAGTTAATTACTCCGTTATTACTTTTATTTAATTGGGCGTACTTTAGCATGAAATTTTCACAACTAACATTTCACAACGATGGTAGTTACACTGTGAAAAAGGGTAAACTCAACAATTATTTAAATTTAATTTAATATTTACACTATCGCATAATGCTCGCTTTAAAGTTAATATCGCAAAATATTGTTTTACGTTATACATAGTTGGTTTTTACTAAATCATTATTTATATACAGGGAATATCAGAACTTAGCCGACAGACTTCTAGCCAGCGATTCCTTAGCTTATTTAGTGTAAAAAATGACATTTTGATCTCCGGTGACGTATTTTTTTGCAACTTTTTTGACGAACAATAATTTAAAAAGCAGAAAAATTACTAATTCGATCTCTCAACCCTAAAAAATAGAACTAATTATAGTTATAAAATTGATAGTTAACATTATTTATTTTTAATTTATGAGAGAATTTCCAGTAAAAATAATCCTTAAAGTAAAATTTACCAAGGTTCGCAACTTTTCACGAAAACGGCGCTATATAAATTACCAAAAAAGATACCAAATCAACAATATATGTACCTAGATTAATTTGATTAATTCTAAAACGAACAAATTCAATAATAATGAATGCTAGATTATTTAAAATAATAACAATGTTGACCTTCAAACTACATAAGTATAAAATATTATTTTTAGTAAGTTGGTTTACAATGAACACCAATTTTAAAAGCTTTAGTTTTTTTGCAAAGTCTCCCTCCCCACTACCTCCAGGCTCACAACATACGCCAATTGGAGATGCCATAGTCTCACTGGCTGCAGACGGTTGGAAACAGTGAAAATCATAATTTCACCGGGACACTAAATTTGATGTCATGTGAATTGAACTCAGTGTGAAATAACGTAGTACGTTCCATCGCGACTGAATTTCCAAGAACCGAGTTAGCAATCCTCACCACTCGTGCACCTCTCCCGCACATCGTTCAAACGCAGTGGTCATTTTAAAATCATATATTTATGAACAAATGAAGAATGCTGCGTATTAGTGAGAACACGTTCTCTAAAGAATCATCGTTTTGTGTACCTTTAGAGCTTACTTTCATGGCCTTTCTTTAGAGCTTTCTTATCATCGTCAATCCTTTTCCTAACACGCAGTAAGAAATTGAAGAAGAAAAGGTACATCAAGAGGCAAATGATAAAGATCATAGCTATACTCAACACGGACACGACGTGAGACAAGGAGTCTTGCAGCCGCTTGTCTAAGGCTTCAACGCAGCCGTGCTTGTGGATGTCCTTGCCCTGGCAAGGCGGGTCGGTAGTGCAACAAGAATCCAGCACCTCGTACTTATAGTCCTTCGAAGAGTTCAATCCGCAGCACTTCAGAGCGCGTTCTACTTTCATCACGAATTCGACACCTTCCGCATCCTGCCGCTCCTTGGCATTTTCGAACGACGTGGTGAACCGCTTTTTGGCTTCGGCAATAGCCGTGGCATCGATCCCCGCATACAAAGCGACCAAGAATATAGCCAAGAACGCAGCGATGATCGTTATAATAATCATGTGAAGCTTGAGGAGTATTCTACTTCCTATAAGCACAGCCGGTATGCCAAATGCGATTATGTCCACCATTAGGATGATGCCGGCCACTTTTAGCATCATCGCGTTATCAGACAGATCTCCTATCATGAAATAAATATTTCCCAGATTTTCGGATAGTTCCAACCCCAAATTATACACTGTATATGCGATCCATATAAAAATCAAGTGTAGAATCAATAAAATAACTTTGTGTACATTTACACAGAATAAAATGCGCAAGAAAACAGATTGTTTTTTTGGACAATTACCACTATCAGTGGCCATTTTTTCCGAGATAAAAATAATTATTCGATGATAACCTTCACAAAATTGATAGTGGTAAGTTGTACAGCAAACGATATGAGAAATTTATCGGCTGTCATTTGTTCAAATAGTTCTAATATTACTATTTTAAACAGCCCAAATAAAATAAATAAAACAAACATAAGCAGACAAGTAAGTACCGACGAAGTAAAAAACTTTCACATCCAGACCTTGACATATATTTTACCGGTCGGTGGCAGAGTTGACATCGCGCAATCGCATGTGGGTCCCGCCCAGGCGTAACGTATTCAATTCTTCGGCTTGCCAAGTCCTCCATCACAACACAAGCTACATTTTCCGCTTACTGTGGTGGTAGTAGGAGATTTTCAAATATTGTCAGGTTATTCGTTACCCGGGAATGATTGTCTTTCTTTTAAATTAAAAAAAAAATAGTTATGTATTGAAAAAAAAATTAAGTTACTTTATTTAAATTATAACAAGAAAAATTACAATTGCCGATTTATTAAGATCTCTTCAAATTATTGCTTATTCCGGTTAAAAACGGGATGGCAGGCCTTGTGAATGAATTAACAGGTTTTCTGATAAACTTTTAGTAAATTACGAATATATTATCAATGTCGGAACACGTGTTAATGATAAACCGAATATTTTGTTGATTAACAATATGTTTAAACAGCAAGCTTGGGTGCTTGTATAAAATCTGATTTTATATATTTATTTGTTCTTCTTATGTAGTTACAATGATCAATATTACCCTTAAAAACGAATTAAAATTGTACTCATTGGTAATGTTTTAAAATGATTGATTTGATTTCCCCTAACAAAATGTTGATAACTTCCAGCAGCGTTATTTTTTAGCTGAGTCCATAGCCATGTGAGTGAGAAACGATCGCTTCCTAGCAGTATGACAAATGGAGGTTGGAGTTCCTTGCGATTATAATGGCGTTAAGTTGGTAACGATCCCGCTGAGAGGATTGAGCTTTTTTCTATCTCCTAGTTTATCCTCCAGGGATTATAATCGAGCCATTTGCCATCCAACGGACGATGTTCCTCGGGTGATTTAAAGACTACCCACCCTCTTAAACCTTGAAATATCTCATAGGTCCCGAGACCCCCGGATTCATAAATAATAATAATCCTTTAAGCAGGATATAATGATGAACTGACCGAGGACGATGATGTTATAATGATAAGCCGAGGAATTGTTACGTCATTATATTACTGTACTGTTATCATTTTTGTTGAATTTAACCATCAGGATCCGACCGACTACAGAAGCAGTTCAGTGAAAACATGATTACCTTCAGATTTGCAGTGTGGAGAGGTAAGGTTTAGAAGTTTTGAACGCGTTTCAATACTGTCCATGAAAATTCCTAAGTAAAATGTTGACATTGTAGATTCCTCTCAATTATTTCAAATTAAACTGTCAATATTATATTTGGCTTTGAGATATTTACAAAATATTACCTGTCTTCTAAGGGGATCTCGAAGAATTTTTTTAATAGGTCCCTTATATCCGTTCAAATACTCACGATAAAGTCAAAATGCTATTGACTTGCCTACCAATGGAAAATATCTAGTAGTTCTAAAATTAATTATGAAACACGCAAATATTATAGAACTTCCTTCTTCTTCTGGCGCCAGTAAAATTAGAAAGAGTATTTATCGATGTATTTTTAAATATAAGCACGTTAGTTTCTACGTATGTAAATAATAATTCATTAAGACAGTACTTATAGGCCTTAGTCGAGATATAAGTCTTAGATGTACGTCACTAGTTTTAATTTCATTTAATAAATATATTTCCACAGCCTCTTTGTATATTATTATTATTATATAACCATCAGCACTCTATAACAAAAACAAAGAAGAACATAGCTTAGTGTGAAATATTTGGGTACATCCTAATCCCATAAACTTCACCAAACAACAACCTTTGCTCAAAGACACCATGTACAAAGCGCTTCATGCATACAAAAAACTACCACTACAAACTACAAAACCATTACAATAATAATATGTATTCCTGCAACAAAAAAATCACTGAAACGCTAATAAGAAAATATCACAAAGAAATTGAAGACGTTATGAAATACTGGCACATGTTATTCGTTAGGCGTTGCAAATAGTGCTGTCCTGAATTTTCATTTTATTTTATTTTATTTCTTCATTTCATACCTCCTTTATAAACGCTTCTAAAAATGTACTACTTTTCTTCTTCTTATACACACTGCCTACTTTATAAATTATTCTCCTTTTTCTTTCGTACTTTTCTTCATTTCTTCCTGTCACCTACCTCAGAGCAGGTTATATTCAGTTAGGAAAATAATATACAGAATGCAAATAAATTATATAGCAAAGTAATTATAGAGCATAATTTTTTGAATCAAACTCTTAAAAATAATATTTCAATAAACGCCGATTTATCGTCACTTAAATTATATTCTTTTTTATGTAAATACGCACAGCAATTCTAACTGCCCGGACTTTGGCATCCAACTGTAGTTGAATGTTTTGAGGTCAAAGGTGATGGGGAGGGGAAGGATACGAGGAAGATGAAGGTTGGAAAGTACAAAGCACCTTCCAGGCTATTAAAATCTAGTCACCAATCACGGCAAAAGTTACCTCATGCGACGCTTCCATTTTCGATTATGAACTTTGGGCCTTTACTAGTTCGTACAGGGTATAACCAGAGAATGTTATTATTGCTATCAGGTTGGGTGACGTTGTGAGATGGGTAAAGGAAATGACTGTAGGAAAAAACGTGAATGGTGATCTTAAAGTGTTACTGATTAAATGAAAGAAAGCATTCAGATGCCGGAAGTTTGTTGATGTGTGCCATTTCACAAAATAACGTAGGTATCGGAGAAGTGACCCATTATCAACCCGATAAAACACACTCGAAATTGTTAAAAACTACGGCTTGGCAAAGATTACGAGCTTATTATTTTACAAGCAATAATTATTCGCCTGAAACACTCATCCACATTGAAAAATCTCCTGATAAAAGATACATGACGCCAACGGGACTCGAACCCGTGTCCCTTCGATTTCCGGTCGACAGCTCTGACCACTGAGCTATGGCGGCTTATCTCTTATCCGCGAAATAATTCAATATATACTAGTGTTTCATTCAACAATTACTGCTTGTTTCATTTTTTCACCTGAAAACAATCAACTTTATTTTATATGAGAAAGGCATTGTAAGTGCTAACTCTCTCACTAGATGGCGTCGAGACAAATTGTCTACATTTTTAGGTGAAATACTTGAACTTGTCAAATATTAATTATTATGTTTTAGGTAAACTAATGTTTAAGACAAGACTTTTTATGCATAGCACAAAGGGTAACATGCGAATAATTATTGCTTGTAAAATAATATTTATAACAGGCGAATAATTATTGCTTGTAAAATAATTGTTACCCTTTGTGCTATGCATAAAAAATCTTGTCTTAAACATTAGTTTACCAACAAAATAATAATTACGAGCTTGTTCACGAAGTTAAACTAGGCAGACCTCCAACAAGAAATATTTTTAACTAGTGGACCCCGCAATGCTTCACTAATGTCTTTCTCGGGCGTCTTTGACTTCTTCCACCATTCACAACCATATAACACAATGTAACTGTTGAAAACTACATTACATCGACTTTAATTCGACTCCGTATCTTATTCAGGTGCAGAGATATTACGTTGAGTATTCCTCGGACGTCCCCGTCTTTTACTACCATTCAAACCACTCTTTAAACACTCCTGAAACTAATAAGAAAATACTTTGAAATTTTCACTCATATCGGTCCATTAATTTTCGAGTTTTGCTAGCACAAACATACGCGGGCTGATTTTTAATATTAAGATTAATTTACATGGCTTGCGGTGACATGATTCAGTTAATATTTTTGCATTTTTATCTAATACAATCAAAACTCCACACATCATTATTTTAAAGTTGAATTTTTATCTAAAGCATAACATAACTTGAGCTTTCGTTCAGTGGTTTAAAGGCTTTAACGCTTTTTATTAATTTAACCCAAGTCCATTTATGTCATCAGGGGACACAATAGAATTGCCACTATGGGATAATTTATTGTTTATCTAAGACTGCTGAGCCCTATTCAAAAGGTTTGTCCCTTTTTTCTTTGTTAACAGATGATCGAAAAATCTAAAGAACTTTGCGTTGAAAGCAGGAAATAATATGTACGCCAGGGAACAAATGAATTAGGACTGTAAAGAGAGAAGACCATTATTTTTATCTCAGTAGCACCAAAGTTAACGATATTATTTAATTCTAGAAATGCTGATTCGCCACAAACATGTTTTATTTTCTACTTAAAACTCTACCTAGTTTATTTGTTTAAAAACATTTACCTACTGATTGGTTTTTATTTCTGCTTTTTTTATTAATAAAACACAAGGACGAGGCAAAAAGTGTTATTTTCCTTTAAGCGATCAAAATTCTGATGCTTGTATGTGTTATCAATTTGAACGAAGAGGTTTGGGCGATATTGTGATGGCTGTGAACCTGACTTATTGAATCCTTCTTGTTATAGGCATATTTCTTTTAAGAAATATTTATTATCCGGAGGCAAATGGCGCCTGGGGTAGACTGTGTTTGACAAAGATATTAGAAGAACGAGATATGCTATGTTGGCCGCCGGACCGTAGCCGGAGTACTACCTAATTAGGGTACTTTGAACGGTATCGGGACGTGTACGCACAGAAATCTGTTCTATGTATTAGTGCGGATACCTTAGCGATGCCTTAGCGTAAGCGAAGGTGTGCAGTAGTATTGGTGAACAAAACCGGCGACACTCGGCAAAACAATTCCACTCAGTACGAACTGCGCATAGCACATCTCGTTCTTCTAATATCTTTGGTGTTTGACTTGTAGTGTTGAAAATTTGCAATAACATGGTTTTTCATTCTCTATTCTAACACAGTTCTAACGGGTTTTCATTTGTGTTGCATTGTTTGACAGAACAGTATTTATTATTTTTATTCGCGCAGTTTGCGTATCAAGAGTTGTAGATACTTTCATCACCGGTAAGTACTTCTTAAGCTTTCTCTCCCCATCTCATTCCTTTATTTACTTTCGGTATCGCCCTTATCTGTATATCCAGGTAAGTACAGGGTTTTCCAATAAGAGGTGTTATTTTGAATAGCCCGCTATTGAAATTATTAAAATTCACTTGAGTGAATCAAATGCAAATCATCTTGAGTGATGAGGCCCATTTCCGCCTTGGTGGCTTGGTCAACAAGCAAAATTGTCACATCTGAGGCTCGGAAAACCCAAGAGTTATTGTTGAAAAGCCTCTCCATTATTAACGTGTTACTGTTTGGTGCGGTTTATTTTTTGGAAAATGAGGCTGGAGCAACAGTTACGGTGAATAGATTGCGCTATCGAGAGATGATTAATGATTTTTTATGGTATTGATCTGGACAACGTTTGCTTTCAACAAGACGGCGCTACGTGCCACACAAGCAACGAAACCATTGATCTTTTACGATTGAATATCAAAATAACACCTCTTATTGGAAAACCCTGTACTATCTCATATTCATCTTCCCCGTCTCCTTCCTTTCTTGATTCCCTTGAGTGATGCCATAGTCTCACTTGTTCCGAACTGTCGGGAGCAGTTAGAATTATTGTGTGGTCTTCCCGTGGTTTATGGCTTGGCCCTGGATTTTTTTTAACACTGAATTATCGTCATATTTGGGGCTGCTGTTTGGAGGGTCTTTATGAGGAAAGGAAGAAGTGGACGACCCGATGTTGCGCGCGCGTTTAGCTTATTTTCCGACAATGTACAGATGCCGAAACGATCAATGACGCATCTTCAAGATAGTTGGGTCCATCAAACGGACCGCCGGCTTCTGCACAGAGTCAAGGGTTTATTTAAGGTATTTTGGGGCTCCAGACCAGGTGGCTGCCATATTCAACAGTGGGGCCCGCTTGCAATTTTTACAGGGTCTGCAGTTATGTACTATCAATTCGTAGACGCCTTGTTACCATTTTCTTTATTATATAAAAATGAATGTTTCTTTTTTGTCCCATATGATGCGTTCCCACATCATTCATCCGATTGCGATGAAAATTTCAAAGTTTGTTCTTAATAGTATCAGGAGTATTGAAGTTGAGAGAGTGATTTGAATGGTGGAAGAAGTTGTGGACGTCCGAGGAAGACATTGACTCATTATTTTTGCACTGAAATGAGATATGGGTCGAGTTAAAGTCAACATAATGCAGTTTTTAAAAGAAAAGTATAAAAATTCTTGGATGCCAGAGGAAGAGATGAATCACATTAGTGGTCAAATGAGGCGTAAGTGTTGAACGAATAAAGGATGGCGAATGGTTGAAGAAGTCAAAGACGGTGGTGGAAGACATGGCACGATCAAGTGAAACAATACAAAATATTATTTTCACCTTAAAAATACACCCAGTTGTCTGGTACACCAAAATTGACAACTTCGAAACATTACTCCAAGCCATTCCTAAGTCCCCGAGCAACGCCGGGTACACGTCAGCTAGTATTATTATAATACAAATAATGTTTTTTTTGGTCATACTAGAGCTTTTGATACAGGTAATGAGTGTTCATAAAATATTGTAGTTACGGTACATCCACACAGCATCCCCAAAGATGACATAGGCCCTGAGGGAAATTATTTTCTTCAAGCGTCCTGTGTGGAGTTAATATAAAAATAAAAAATAAACATCATTACGGACACTTGAATTTCAAGGAAAGTAATCATTATTGTTATTGTTACAAGTTTCAAAGGATTTTTGTTTGCAGAAAAGCCACGAATTCTCTAAAATCCTTAGAAACGGTTTCCAAGAAAAAAATTACTAAGCGGCCAACATGGAGATAGTGAACATAGAGAATATTTTATTATTTTTTTGCTTCACAAAAAGCCATCACAATATTTTTAGTTCAAAGCATAACAAATTCGACACTAAAAAAATCTCTTTAGGTAAAAAATAGTGTGTTACTCTATATTGAAGCTTTTTTGTTCAGAGTAAAACATTAATATTTCGAGGCAAATAATATAAGTGGGTACAGTGATGTTATATAAGTACATATGGTTACAAAATATATTTATATTCGCAATCTCACCAATGAAGAAACTGGTTATTGTGCTTGGTGAGCGAGTTACACTAAATATAAGGAAAATAGAATAACATTATGCAATAGGTAAGTATATATATATAATAATATGAACAATTGAAACTTCTGGATTATCTATATGTGTAGTTCTACATACTAATTACTGAGTAATTAGGAACATCTAAATACAGTGGAGATAAGTAATAAACTGATAATAAATATAAATAAAGGGAAAAAAGACAAATATTTTGTTAATTATTTCTGAAAGTGTAACTTCAGTTTTAGTTAAAGTTTGTTGATATCCTTTAATTTCTTTATTTCAATCGGAAGGTTGTTGAAATACTTTATTCCTAAATAGGTATACTTATTTTGCATTTGTTTGGTATTACATTTTGGTATTTTGATATTGTATTGATATCTTTTTGATAGGTGAGTTTCAAAGTTTTTGATGATATTATCATTATAAATTTGAATAATTATATTTTTCTTGAAGATGTCCTCTACTGGGGGGCACCCTGTTGGAAGGGTTTATTGAGAATTATGCCCTATGTGAAGGGTTTCTTGAGAATTACTTTGAGGTTTAGCTTCTGGACCACTTTGATTGTTGTTAAAATCTTATTGTATGACCCCCCCATTCAATAATTCCATATTGAATTAGCGACTGGATTAGTGCGTAGTATACTCTTTTTAGGTTACTTCATTTTAAAATATTTCTTAATCTTATGAATATACGCACTGGTAAAATATTAAAATATTAATTTCGGTTCGGTTCTGTGCGTCCTGTTTAACTCTGGTTACACAGGAGGCCCTGATGAAAATAACTTCTCTCCGGGCTTATATTTGGAGATCTTTGCAGATGCTGTGTGGAGCGAAAAATATTCGATAGTACACGTTCGGAATATTCCTATGAAATTTCACTACAAGAAAAAATAAATTAAAACAATCGGAGTTTTCATATGATACCGTGCATACCTCTGGCGTCACACAATAAATGAAAAATTGATAAATATTAAACATAATCTGTGTTTAATCGAGTGGAGTAAATCGTTATAGTACGAACATTTGAAAGCGATATGGATGAGTTCAAGAAACATTTTTCAAAGTTATAATAAAATATGTATTATATTTTTCTAGTATACTTAAGTACTTCTGAGAAATTAATTTGAGTGAAAATTTCGAGAGGTCGTACTTTCGACTTTGAAAATTCAAGTTCAAGAATATATAGTCAGCCAGATAGTAAGTTTCTCCAAATGAATAAATGTTATTTTGGTAGGTATAAAACATTTATATGTTTTTTTTTTTAATTCTCAATTAGTGATGAAACAAAAAGTTCAGTCAAAATAACGTATTTAGTCTGACAAATTTGATTACAACCTTGCCACATAAATATATTATATTTTGGCGAAGGACTTTTCACTTGAAGTTTGTCTGTGATTTTAACCTTCGTAAAGTTCATCCTTACATAATAAATAATAAGTAAAATCTATGTAGGACCGTAGGATATGTGTATAAATTATTTAAGGCGAACACCACGAGATAATGCAAAATCAAATATTTTTGGTTTGAAAATTTGTATTCATGAATTAAATACGGCGAGTAGAACACACATTACAGAACGCCTTTAAAATAAGCGAACATTTTTTGATTTGTTTTTTTATAAGCCAAGAAAAAAAGTATCAGGCCCATATCTTTTTAAATATCAAAATCTCTTACGAACTTTTCGCTTATGGTTTTATTGTATAATGTGGCAAACTAAGTTCTTTAGATAATTATCATAAAATATTTAAATATTTGTGCCTAAACTTCGCAAAATGAAGTAATGCACACTTTTTGGCGCTGTTTTATTTATTCACAAATCAAAACAGGCGGCATATGTTGAGCGGGAATTTAAACCTTATCGCTATCTGTATAAGGAGCGTTATTGGTAGCGGCCCGATTCCAAATGTTACACGTGGTTCATCGCCTTTAGTGAAGTTAGAGCAATAAGTAGGCACTTAGTAGAAGAAATTTCATAACTTTTTCTCCATTAACTCCACAGTCCAGAGGCCTTGAGGAATGTGTCATCTTTGGGGATGCTGTGTGGAGGGTATTTTTATGTTAAAATATAAAAAAAATGGCAAGTGAGATCTGGGAAGGAAAAGGATATGAGAGTCCGTATTCAAAAAATTACCTCTAGGTACGCAGTTAAACAGTATTTTTCTAAGAAATTAGATTTTGTGATATGAACAAAAGACACCTTCAGCTTAAAGACAGGTATAAATAATTTGTCAGGTAATGTCCTTTCTTACCAAGGACGGTGGACTTTGTTTCCAGGATTGGCTGGCAGGATTGACATCTGAATGCTTTATTATTTCATATTGGAGGTACTTTACAAAAATTTTAACATAAATTTATCCATTTTTTTCTTAAAATAATTATTATCTGCTAAGGACAAAATAAGTTCATATTTCATAAAGAATTTGTACTTTGTACGGAGCATATAAATAACGTAACAACAAAAAAAGTATCTCGTAGTCGGATAACAACCATATTTAACTAAATCGAATGTAATTAAAAACCCACCGCATATCAAACACGCTAATTTAGATTTTTCTGTGATGTGCGTTAGTCCTGCGTGAAATCTGGTTCAATGAACTCAAAATTTATTTTTAATTTAATTGTCATTTTCAAAATTGAAATTGAAAATAAAATATTTTTTCAAAATAAAAGTATTTTATTTTTTAAGCTGTATTTGAAATGTACTTTCTTTTGTTTAAATTTCTTCGGGTTAGTCTTGACACGAATTTCCATTTTTCCATTTTCAAGAAAGCGTTTTTTACTAGGTAACAAAGCCGCGTACTCATCTGAGAGCTGTAACCGTTACCGTTGCTGATATAGTAAACTAGGCTTTAATGGTCTAATGTGTACGCCAGAGCTGTTCTATAAAGGCGTCGCGTTGGCTCGCCCCGACTCTTTGGTATTGGTAACGTGTTATGGCGGTATAAACTTGCTAGCTGAACCGCGGGCAGAACTGCGAGCCGATCCGCGAGTCGAGCCGCCAACCAAACCAAGAACCGAACCGCGAACCCAACCGAGAATCATGTGAAAGTGAACCAAGATTACGGTTACAGCTCTAGTATGAGTACACAGCTTAAAGTAACTAACTAGATTTACTAAAGGCAATTTCTGATCGTCTTTCTACAATTATAATTATCTGTAATCTCTTAATAGTATAAAACGAAGTCGCTATCCGCGTCTGTCTGTTTGTCTGTCGCTTCGATCTTCTAAACTACGCCATTTTGAAAGGGTTTCCTCTATCAATTAAAGATTTTTTTCCGGAACGTTTATATGTGTAGTAAATGCAAATTATAAAAATATATTTAAAATATAATTTCGCTATCCGCGTTTGTCTGTTGCTTAGTTTTTCTAATAAACGCAACAGATTCACTACCATTTAGATCAGAGGTTCCCAAACTTTTTTGCCCAGTAGACCACTTGCCAAATTTTTTTTTCCATAAACCCCCTGCCTGTTGAATATTGAATTTTCCTAAAACTATTAACGTCCTATGTGATAATCGTTTATTTTTTCGTAAAAAGATTCCCTTCCCTTACCTGTCCAACAACCGGGTGGTGATATAGTTCCTCTGTCTTTGCATTGTGTAGACAGGGGCGCCCTTGTGAAGTATTACACCAAATGAAAATGAAGCAGGATAAGCAACGGGAATTTTTTTCTGTAGCTAGAGCCCTACAGAACTGACCCTTAAGTTCTTTGTCAGTGCTTATTCCGGTCATTTCTTCTTGTCACATGATTTCCGATTCTTCGATGTTCCATTTCCATAGTCAAAATGTCCTCAAACTTAGTTTTGAAGTCTGTGTGAAGTACATTTAAATGATGAACATCAGTATTACCCAGGACGTTCCTCAAAAACAAGTTGGCGATCTAGGAAAATTCGCGGCTTCCGATGTGCAATATTTTGCTTCAAAATATTAATTCTGACGAGAAAAGGATCGTATAACTCTGTTTATATACCTCAATAAACAATTTTACGAAATATAAAAATACAAATATCAAATAAGTAATTTTTCAGTCTATTATTAGTATTACGTAAGCTGAGTTATTTGTGTTGGGTGTATTGTGTCATTTACGGAACTCTTAAATGTTTACTTGAGGTAAATGGGGGTCGGCTCGTATGTACCCCCATTTGAATCTTATGGACCCCTAAATTTTTTTCGAGAAGTGGTCTATATCGACCCCTGGGGGTCCATATATACCACTTTAGGAACCTCCAATTTAGATTATTTCTTCCGAAAGGTTTATATATGTATATATGTAATACATGCATATTATGTTTATATAAAGTAGAGAGAAGTCGATGTTTATCCTAAAATTCACAACATCAAAACTTTACTCCAAATCATTCACAATCCCGGGAAACGCCGGGTGCACGTTAGCTAGTAATATAAAAATATAAGAAAATAGACAAAAATATAAGAGAATAGGCAAAAATTTAAACTTTACAAATCCTGTAATAATCCATGTCTCAATCAATTAAATATTTTTTAAATACATACTGAATTTCTAATCCTTGTGGGAAACTTGGTTTAAGAGTCACTTAATCTGCTAAAAAACAAGACTAATGAACATTATGGTACCCACCAGCATCTAGTTATAAGTGATTTTCTACAGAGCAGTATGCTTATTAAGATAATATGGCTTCTATGAAAGTCATACGGATCAATACGGAATGTAGATTTTGAATTTGGGTGGCATTCCGAGGCATTGTTAACGAGACGGGGCCATCACTCAATTGATTTCAATCAATGGTGAATAGACTAACTGCCTGTGTGGTAGTAATATGAGGTATGATCCAACTAACTACCAACTCAGGTTAGGTTTGTTTGGTGTTAGATTAACTTTAACCGCACAGCAGCTTTGGAATAAAGTTTACACAGGAGTTTCGGGTTAAAATTACCTTTTACGAATTGCCCCAAGCCATTTTACTGAGGATTTTGTTTGCGTTATGGTTTATAATACTGTGAAGTGTAGTTTTACACACTTCATTACTCCAGGTTTCTAAATCCTTTGCATAAATTTAATCAGTTAATGCGTGGCTATAGAGAAGTATGAAAAAACTGAACTTTTATAAATTAGTTTACTGAGCGTTTACCTTTATGCTCGTGATGATTCTTTAACGATTAATTGAGTCTTATTTAGAAGATTTTTAGCATTTTTTACGAAAACTTCGCTATATAAATAAGTTATAAATTATTATTATTAATGACTCCGTGCGCCAAAAGTTTTAAATGTACACGTATATTAAAAATTATTTGAAATGTACCCACGTAATATTACAATTTAATATGATGCAAACAATACGTAATTGATGTGAAATACCTTTGATACATTTAGCACGTAAAATAAGCACTTAGCATAAAACTCGTTTTTATCTCACTAATGTAATCCAACTTTTGTACAGTAATAAAGAGTTTTGTTGTACAATGATAATGTAAGTAACGTAAAAATAAAAATAGTACGTACAAATCATGAGGACGGTGTTACTTAAAATTAAGCTAATATTTTTGGACATGCATTGGAAGATAGTCTTTCAGCAGTTGAACCGTAATGGATTCGCATTATTGCTAGACTCGTTGTGAAAGCGTTATAAAAGATTAAACTTTTGATCCACGTGACGGTTTTTCGACTTGTATAGTGTAATGTCTGTGATTACTGTAATAGTATTTATATGTATATTAATTTCGGGAGTCTTCGATAATTGCTAAGTTCGTTCAAGATTACAAGAAGTACACTGTCGTAGATAATTAGAATACTGATTGTACTGGACACATGCCCGCTCTAGTTATTCTGCTGGAGCAAAGAAATACAAATTAGCTCCCGGCCTATCAATCGGCTACTATCGAATGCAGTCGGAACCATTCGGGACCCATTAGTGCAAGCACCGCCATCTATGACTAACTCTAGAAACTATCTTAACTAGATATTAATAACTGCACCCAAATAAAAACACGTACGTTATTTGTTTGAATCCGGGTACAATTTAATATTTACAGATATACAGAATAGGATGACTCATAAAATTAAAATTTTATTATTTGATATAGATTTGCTTGTTCGTATAAGTAGATATGAGCATAAAAGAATGGATTTTTTTATCTAGATCCAAGGGGTCAAAGAGATACTGGAATGGTTGACCGCTTAGGAAAATTTTCCTACGTGTAAGACGAAATAAAGTTCATTATTTTTATATTAGCTTACTAACCCGACTTATTTATTTGTTATTAACGCCCTTTATAGGGGCGTTTACATATGAATAGTAAAAATTATATATTAATACAGTAAATAAATAAACATTATTATTATTATACTTAAATTAACTGTCTCAGTAACAATCTTTTTTTTTTTATTTTAAGATATAAATTTAATTTTTTATATAAAGATGTCCACTTACTTGGTATAATTATATCCCTCCATAATATTCTGTGCTCGAATAATAATCTGTTCTGAAGTGGGAGATAAAGACTAGTATCTTTGTAGTTTTATTATTAAAATAAAACGATAAAAATCTGTGATTTCGGATTTTGTGAAAAGATTTACAAAATTGCTGAATTGTCATCATATTGGGGAAACATCGTTTCGCAATAATTTTGTCTGGCGAAGGCATTTTTCACCATTTTTTTGTATAATGATGGAGGTAGTTCTGTCGAAAGTGTAGTAACTTGTATTTTTAATCATCTTAAAACTTCTTGAAAGGGTTATATTTTGCGATTTGTTGAGCTTTCATAACATTATGATTTTGTAGGAAATTTACTGTGAACGCCCAGTAAATAATGCCATCAATTTTCAGTAAATTATTGATGGAATGCCTACTCTAATATATTAAAAACAGCAAAATAGACTATTTTAGAAAAGATTAACAGTCTCATAGATTATGTTTATGATTTTCTTACTTTCATATTAGTATTTACGAAAAAAACAAATATTAAGTTAAAAGCACTGGGATAGAAAATTACTGTATTCGCAGGAACTATGAGAAAACATTTTATTAACCACTCGGGTCTGCTAAATCTGTCACCAAATTACACGTCCTCATAAAACTTGTTTCTCTCCTTTTCTATTATGGTCAGACATATAATATAAACAGATTTAGAAAGAGACCACTCCAAGTTTTATCTTTACATTTTAAAATTTACCGTATATCCTGCCGTATAATTTATAATAATTCTGTAAAATAGTAAACTCTCAAACAGTTCACCCGGTAAAGATTTGCAATTTTTTTGAACAACTACCTACTTATACATGTAAATAAGAGTGTCTTTAGCGGGGGGCATTGGGCGGACGATGTGACATTTGATTACCATACAAATATACTGTATTATTCCGACTGATGAAACTTAGAACGAAAAAAAGTGTCAATAATGTTTACAGTACGTTTGTCTAACTAAATGTGTGTTTTAGTTTCGTGTAATAATAATAATAATATTTGGCTCATCTATATAACGTCGTTATCGTGAAAAATCACAAGGGCGCTGAATAACCTCAAAAGTATAAAGTAGCAAATAAAATATACAAGAAAAACCATCGGTAAGCGATTTAAAAAAACAAAAACTTTAGCCATGTTTTTGTTTTTTTTTTTATTACCATTTCCACTTGTGATGCGCTTTTCATCTGCTTTCAAAATCAGTATTTCATTTACGGATTCGTTCAAAAACAGCGAATCTATTTGAAATTGAGTGTCAAACTGGATTTTTTTTTTATCTAGACCCAAGGGGTCAAAGAGATACTGGAATGGTTGACCGCTTAAGAAAATTTTCCTACGTGTAAGACGAAATATAGTTCTTTATTTTTATACTAGCTTACTAACCCGACTTATTTATTCGTTATTAACGCCCTTTATAGGGGCATTTACATATGAATAGTAAAAATTATATATTAATACAGTAGATAAATAAACATTATTATTATTTCTTCAAATTTTGCAAATTCACTTTGTGGCACCATTTTATAAATAAAATAATTAGAACACTTTGTTTTTACCACGATAATCTTTATTTTTTATATAAAGTCAAAAAGACTATATATTTTTTATATAAAGTCAAAAGACTTTATATAAAAAATAAAGATTATCGTGGTGAAAACAAAGTGTTTTAATTATTTTATTATTATTATTATTATACTTAACTTAACTGTCTCAGTAACAATCTTTTTTTTTATTTTAAGATATAAATTTAATTTTTTATATAAAGATGTCCACTGACTTGGTATAATTATATCCCTCCATAATATTCTGGGCAATGAGGAGTACATATGGTACAAGAATTTCTGTTCTGAAGTAAATCCCGACTTTAGTGTTACGTAGTGGAATACGAAAGATTATCAATGCAATCAATTCTGGACTATCAAATGCACAATTTAGAATTTGTCAGTGAGAATCCTTCTGTCAGACAATTTAGGCATATTCATTTCATGTAAAAGATTATTGTAGTTCAACAGAATAACTGGAATACCCATTTTAAAACTTAGAAAACGTAAGAATTTATTTTGTATTTTTTCAATAGCTAGCACATGAATATTGTAATGTGGGTTCTAGACTTCACCCAAGTTTCAACTCTCCTTTCTTATTGGTTAATTGAAAAATATGGCACCGTGTCTTATTTTTTGACACTAAATTTTTTCAAAGCTCCATATATCTTGATGGATGGATGAACGAATTACCTTGTACAGATGTACAAATTTCACAACGCTAGAGAGAGAATTGTTGATGCTTCGGAAACAAACAAACTTTTAGAGTTTTATATACGTATAATATTTGTGTCATAATTTTGTGGTTAAGACATAAATAGTTTGATGTCATAATTTTCTGTTAATTTTAGCAAATTTGACATTTTAATTATTGAAAGCTCTAATAACTTGTACAAAATGAATCTACCTTATTTTAAACTAAAAATGATTAGTATCTATTTAATACGTAAATCAAAAGAAACTAAGCTGTTCAGTGTTTCCAGAACAACTTAAATTATTTCCGTTCACTTTTTATTTTTATTTTTTTATTATTATTTATTAAGTTAGTTTATGCAACATTTCAATGTAAACTAATATAAACAAGATAATATTTCATTTTGTGACTTTAAATATTTTTACAATAAACATGACATTTATTTTTATAAAACATTCATTCTTCAGACATTCATGCATTTCATCATACATCTTTAGTCCTTCGTACATTAGGCAGTTCTGTGGTTTTGATTTCTTCATATGTGGCAATCTAATTCTATTTACATCTGGTTTCGTAATTATGAACACCTCTATTAAAAACAATTTCATCCTTAAAATATTTTGGCAATTGGTTGTTCATGACTTTATGCACAAAAATTAACACATTAAATAACAGTCTCTTTTTTATTGGAATCCAATTTAGCCGCTTTCTCATTGAATGCTTGCGTATTTGCCTTTAGTGGTCTAAAATCAATCAATTCCCTATCATGATTTTTGATTAAGCCTTGCGCAAATAGTTTCCTAACAATCCACACTTGAGCAAACTTCCCTGCAGCAACACGTATTTGAATTACCATTTTAAAAGTCCTCTCTCCTTTGAATTCGATAGCATTTATTCCGTTAACTGGGAACATTTATGAAGAATAACGTTCTCCGTGCTCCGTACTCTATGCCTCTATGCGGTAGAATGGCGCACGGCCACTTCAGTTCGGGAACAATAATCTGATACTTAGTTGTAATAACTAGAAAAGGTTTTATCATTTGGATTTAGTTAACGTTGTAGTTCTACTATATACCTGGGTCTTTGGTCTCTAGGGAGCCCATTATGGCGGCTTTTGGTTGCTGGAATATTATGTTTCGAAATTATCTACATTTCCAAGTTGGATACCAGGAAGGTACAAAGGCATCTTATAAACTAAAGTACCCACTTTAAAATAAATGTGGTTTAATAAAGTATAGTTATATTTATAATAGGCCACTTGCATCATATTTTTAAAAAAAAATTTCCGGTTAAGGAAAATATTCTAAGACATTCTGTATTATTATTATTTTTTTAATCGTATTTTTGAAACCCTGGGGATTTTTTGAAAATTTCAATCCGAAAAATCAGACCTTTTTTTATAAACCGGAAAGACGGGACATAATTTTATAGGTGAGAAAAAACAATGATTACATAGCCGAAAATCATTTTTAAAAAAAATAACGTTTTCCACACGAATGACGCAGCAGAATAACGAGGCATACCAAAAATATTACATCTCATAAATATTTTTTTCCTTGATCCATCTTATTGATCATAAATCATTATAATGTACAACGTCTATATTAATAAATCCAATGTAATATACTTGTACTTGTAAATTATAATAATAATAAGAATATTATAAAATTTGATTTTGATAAAATCAGCACCATAACCATTATACCTCTAAAACACGTACCGACATCTAAATTGTACGGGGTTCTCTTCACATCTGTCAAAAATTCAAACCAAATGAAAAGTTCGCAGAGAACAAACAATAAATCTAGTGAACGAATTCAAAAATTCGCCTGAAATCAAAGTGATGCCATATAAAAAAATTAAATCAGTGTGGAGTTTTAAAAAATTAATCGGAACATTTTCAGTAGACGGGACATTTTCATGTAGTGACGACACGAGCCCAAATAATGGATTTATTTATTTAAAAATAAAAATAAATGTACATTTCTACAAAATTTTACTAACATTTTCGTAATCTTAGTAAAAAGATCTATCCACACGATTTTTTCCAAGTCGTTATGAAATCCATGCAAGTGGCCTATTATTCAGATTTCGCTTAGTAAATGCATTTTATGATTGACTCACTTACAACCAAAAAATTGCTTCATGGCCCCTGTATTAGTGGCAGGTAAAACAGAGTAAACTATGGACCACATCAAACTCTATTGAGGCACGTATTTCTTGCTTCAACCACATTCAAATATTTACCTTCATCTTGTGTCATTTCTTCATTGCTGACGAAGTGACCCCCACTTCGATTTCCCTGGAGTACATTATATATGACCATATGCCTGCAAAACACCCATTATACACGTATTTGTCCATGTACCTGTAATACACTCATCAGTTATACTTGTGCTTGACCTTATTTACGAACAAAAACGTTTCGGTAATTCAATTAATCAATTTTGTAATGTCTCCTTGGGTTGTCCCGGTCATCTTATTTATTTTAATTGATTGTTATTTGTTTTCCTGACACTCTTTTCTCCACCCATTCGCTCTACATATCCAATTGACCTAAATATCCCTTTTCTTAGTCTTGTGCGTTACGCTTATATTGCTCTTGCTCTCTTCTTGAATCTTCGCACTACTGTGATTAAAAAACATTAAATGATAACCAAAGAAAAATATTTTGTGTGCTATCCTGTAGTAAAATATTTTATCGTTCCCTTGCTGTTACTAGTTACTTATCATTATTGTTTATTCATTAATTTAAACATCTTGATGGGCTTTTATATGACATATATTTTACACGATTTAATGCATAATATAGTGACAACAGAATATTTTTAGTGTTAAAATAACAACAACAAAAAAATATCAAAAAACTTTAAAAATGAACATAATACATGATACATAAAATTTTCCATTGAAATATACATACTATAAAGAAAAAAACAAGAAAATCAAATAAATAAATCTGTTTTAAAAGCATAAAATTAAAGCATAGAACAGGTTGATAAAACGTAATTTACAAGTAACTTACGTGATGCTTCTAAAAACTAATATAATGCTACATAAAAACATCATTCAGGTGTGCTTTATATAATGATAAACTTAATTTAGGAGGCGGGTTCGGGTACTGCCGCCCGGGAAACCATTTATTGGATAACCAACACCTGCCATAGGTCACCACAAGTGATTCGCTACGTTTGGTGATTTCGCAGAGGTGCCCCGGTTCATCGTGTGAGGTGTGTTCTGGATGCGCCTGCCTACCATCTGCGTGGCGTGCCAGATCGGAAGAGGCTGGTTTGGGGAGACCTTTTGACCTCTCCAACTGGTCTCTCGACCCATCGCCTTGCGCCGCAGCGAAAGGGGTATATTTATTCGTCCGTCATTCCTTGATACACTGATTCCTAAATTCCTACCCACCCCTCATACCCTTTTCCTTCCCAGAACTTTACTCTACTTCATATCCCTAAAAGACTCTTCACACAGCATACCAAAGATGACATAGGCCCTTCCCTGTGTTTCGATGATATATGATGTTGATATTTGAGGTGAATTTGTTTCCAAGTGTATGAAGGCGAGAAATACGTGCGTGTATGCTATAGTTAGACCCGGAATTATTGTTGTAGAATAATTCATTTTTCCTGATTGCTCGATCTTGTACTTTAAAGTCGATGAGATGCAGGAGTTCACAACAGTCTTGTTTAGAATGAATAATTATTTACAAAAAAGTTAAGTCATTGATTTTTTCCCTAAATTCTAGCGTATGTATTTTAAGCGTTTTTAGTAAATATGCCAGTGTTCCACTTATGTCCAAGTGACAATTTTAAAAAATATGAGGTTTTGTATTGCAATAAATTGATTGAAATTGATTTAAAAAACCGCACATTCTGAAACCGTACCAACATGCTACAACGTCATTTCGACGTACATGCCGCCACTGGCTGGTAAGACGGCTGTCACCAACACTGCCCGGCGTGACGTCAACGCTGCTGAATTCCCGAATATGTCGTTTTGTTGTCATTTAACATTTAAAATCGTTATAGAAAAAATAAATAAAAATACCTTCTTCGTAGTAATTTTTTTTTGTGAAAACACCCTATTAAGGAGCTAATAGAAAATACCCTATTGTAAACCTAACATTATTCAAAATTAAACTTCAACACTTGTTAGTAATGAATTAACTTACATGAATATTCTTTTACAAAAAGTTAAGTCATTAATTTTTTTATTAAATTCTAGTGTATATATTTTAAGCGAATACGTACCGTAAAAAAGTTTTTTTAACTGTTCCAGTTGTTGGTTTTTTTTCTATAACTATGGGTGTACCGGGTGATGGATATACTAGCGATTGGGATTCTCGAAAAACCTTTACCCAAAAATATTCGATTAGCTCTAAATATTATCGAATTCCAAAGAAATATAATTTTTTAAATAATCAACCGTTCGAATAGTGATCGGAACCAATGACTAAAGAATATACCCTGTCGGAACGATTCCAAATATTTAGTGCCTAGATCTCGTTCCTCGTTTGTAAGGTGGGTACCCTGAGAAAGTTGGTTCGGCTGTTTCCAATTCGATTCTCAGAACGGAGAGAATTTTTTAAAGCCTTTATCGGTAAGGCCGTGGGGGAAGAAAGGAGCATTAAACAAATTTGAATAGTATCCGAGGGATGAATACTAATCACTAATCATCAATCGATTTTTGAATTCCGGAAACGAATGCTTCGATTATTCCCTTTTTGTGTAATTTGATACCATTAGGTAGTATTTTAAACTCGGCGTTTATCCAAAATATTAAATGGCCAATAAGTAACGTGTTGTGTTTTTTTTTTAATTAAATGTAGGAATATATTATTTATTTTAAAAATCAATTGTGTAGTTGCCTTGCTGAGATATATAATAGTGTAATTTTTATCTTACATCTTTAGAAAGACACGAAGGGAAACAATACCAATCCCGTCCTTTATCTCTCTATGTCTGTCCTACATTATTCTATTGGCCAAAAGTTTCCTGTATACCTGCTGGTTAAACTCTATCCTCCTTTTAATCCTCAGAGCACTTGTTTTAAGTCTAATAAAACAGCGCCTTCTGGCGTACCGGTAGAAGGCTAGGGTGGTAAAATCTCACCATATCGCATCAAACGTCTATAGAAGTTTTCCTAAGACCTTGGATCTTTAATAATAATAATAATATATAAACTTCATAGAATCGTTGCAACATTACGTAGCTAAGAACCTTCTTACTTTGACTACAATATTGTTATACATTTATTATTTCATACCATATCGTTTTGCCAATGACTATATTTCTTGATATTCTATAATAATTGTGCACACGACATTACATTTGTAATATTAATTTATTTCAATTTGTACAATTTTTTATAATATTAGAGTATAGAGTCTAGGTCGTTATTATTTTACCGTTTATACAATGTATTTGCAGTGCCAAAAAGTTCGTGGAAGAAAATGAAAAATTAACTACGTTTAGGAAGTACGCGATTCTCCCCACGGGTGAGTTCACAAACAAATCAATGACAGATTTACGATGACCTCTGCAGTGCAAAAAATAGTCTAGGAAAGCCATTTTGCTTTGCATTGGTAAGCTTTAGATTATTTTACTGTAACAGCAGAAAACAAAGACAAATTTTTGAATGGAGAAATTTAAATAAAAAAATATTATGCCGATTTAATTTTTGACAGAACTTTTGGCGTGGCTTTTCAGCTCTCTTATTGAATATAAATAAAGGAATTGTTTTAACATGACTGCATTTACCCTCCATTATTCCCAAAATGATGAACGAATATCATGTTCTGTCGGGTTTTAGTACCTACGTGATGAGGAATGTCCAATTAAAATTGGTTATATTCAATTAGAAATGGCAATGTTGAGTGATTGGGAGAATAATGATTAATGGGTGAGAGGGTGGCAGGCAAGAAAGGGATGATGGAGACAATGATAAAATTCTGTAGTCATTGACACACATCACCACGTCTTGTTAAAGATACCACACGACAGAACAAATGTTCTAACACAGCAAACATGACAGGAAGAATGGTGCTATTGAATGAAATTTAAAACATATATGTATTTAATTAGTTACCTACTCTTTTTATGCTTTTTTATGTAGCTTTCTTATAACCCTACTTTTCCATTAAATACATAAAACTGTAAAACTAATATATTTATTTTTATTGTTACAGGTAAGTTCTTCATGAATTCTGCTGCATGATCTGTGAATATTGCATTGCGAGTAAGTTAACATTAAAAATGACGATTTATTCGGATTGCAGAGTGCTCGATTATGAACCTAAAATATACATTTTTGTTCTGTTTTGTTTATAAACTTTCAATTTTGATATAAAAATACCAATGTAAAATTGTACCTATTAACTCCCACCTATGTAACGTAAGTTCCTCCCGTCCTACAACGAGTTTTGTAACTTATCGGGATTGCACTAGCAAGAAATAAAATAATATAATAAAAAATTTAAAACGTTTAAATCAAACGTTATTAATTATTTTAACTATCCCACAGCCAAGTGGAGAAGTAGGTAGTAGGCAAAATTACTATCCTCCTTATATTAGCATACTTGACATATCATTTTAGTATTTTACGTATTTCTACGAAAATACATAGGTTACCATTAATAATTGACTGAATAATTGGGATTTCTATAGTTTAAAAGCCCATAAGACAGAAAATTGCATGGGATCGTCGGAAGACCCACTTGGTTACAGACGTTTTGTTTGGCATCTTGGCCTGTCAAGAAACAAAATTACAATTAGAAACTGTGTACGAATATCTTGTCGAAACTTGTTCCACTATATTACAATGCGATAAGCGGTGCGCGTAGATTGGATTGGGTAGTTTTAGTTAGAGCGTTGGGAGAGTTGGAGGTCAGTTGGAGATAAAAAAGAGGAAACTATTTTTACGCTTCGTGTCTCATCTAAATATACTACATCAATGTTATTTCCTTGTACATTTTCCATTTCCATCCCATTAGTGGACTCATTGAAGTAATTTGATCTGTGGTGGGCTCATCTGGTGTGTCCTATTATGTGTGTGCTTGTACGTAGTTGATGAAGGTCTGAAAGGGTTTAGTAACACATCCAGTAGGACACGTAATTACTTCATTTAGGCTTCAATTTTCAAATAGTTCGGCAACTTTTGAGTGCTTCTTGTTTAATTATTAATATTTTAATATTTGAAACTGTTATTTCGTGGTGGAATTCCATTATAAATATATATAAAGAACACAATTTTAAACTTTTTTCCACTTGTTTTTATTTGACCTTGACCGGTTTCAGCCTGTTAGGGCCATCTTCAGACTGGTACAATTTTTGTCTTAAACTAGGGTTTATAAACATAGGCAAATTACATTGAGGGGAGGGGTTAACATAGTAGGTTGGTTTGAATTATGAGGGGTGTTTCACGAAAAAACCCCTCATAATTCAAACCAACCTACTATGTTAACCCCTCCCCTCAATGTAATTTGCCTATGTATATAAACCCTAGTTTAAGACAAAAATTGTACCAGTCTGAAGATGGCCCTAACAGGCTGAAACCGGTCACGGTCAAATAAAAACAAGTGGAAAAAAGTTTAAAATTGTGTTCTTTATATATATGTTTAATTATTAGCTACCAAGGACCACGGTCTGTTTACAACCTTTTCACGATTTGAGATAACACAAGGCTTTTTCCTGACAATTTTAAACCCAGTTAAAATATTATTTTAAAAAAAATCAATTACTTATAAAATGTAAGCAATTTATATTTTAATTGTAATGTAAATACATGGTATTACACAGTCATTAATAACTTAATTGGTAGTCCTGCCATGACGCCTCTATTAAATTTCATGTACCGAATAAGAATACACGACAAAATGTAAAATTTTTCTGCAACATGTACACAGCCAACTAGTAGACACACTCACTAACCAATAGGATGCATGATTTGGACAACAAGTTTGGGGGTACTATTGATATATATTATTCGCGTAATATAAAATACTACTAGCTAAACGTATTTTATTTATTTGTAGTATTGTTTTAGTTTCTATTTAATATTGTGTTGCTGGTTCATGTTTTAACATGCTTCAAAAACTTTTTGTATAATTTTCGATAACTTATTAGGTATATTTTGTTTTTAAAATTTATGTTAAAGTCCAGCTGGGCGTGAAATCAAATAAAATTTAAATAATCACGAAACTTGATCAGAAAATATTCTACGGTGAATAAGTTTTATTAATCAAACATAGTAATGTTATTAAAGTTAATCAAGGTTTTAGTTGGAAACGTGAATGGTAGAAGAAGTTGGGGACTCCTGATATTCCTCATACCCGGGAAAACTGGAGTCGAGCCATGTCAAGAGTCAGAATAATAAAAGAGTATGTATGAGACGACGTACGAATGTGAATGAGGTATGTGCCAAGGCCTAGTTGTTTGGCTTTCTTCATACCCCTGCGGAAAAACGGCCTTTGGGTTAGTTAGTTAGTTTTGTTAAGTTTTTAGTTTTTATTATTATGACTGACTTTCTTGTCGGCATTCTAAACTTCCATCAAACTATTGCAGTAAACAAACACAAAAATGCTATTCACCATCCAAACGAATGCCCTTCAAAAGTTATTTATTTTATCTCGTTACATTTAAAATTCTATTTCATTTTAACACAGCTGTATTGGTTGGCTGTTAATTAATCCCTACCCAGTTTGGAAACCAACTTTATATGATACCATCGTAAACTTACAGTGGTCAGCATGGCTATCCTGCACTTTCACGTAAACTTGTAACTTTTCTCTATTGAACATCCAAGTGACCGAAATAACATCCCCCACAACTCACAAGTTTAGTTCTCCTATAAGATCTCTCCCACTCTCCTCAGGGTATCAATTCTACAGGCCGCTCGCAATAACCATCGAAAGTACATACATTGGTCGATTTTCTTATTCGTGAGTCTCGTTGAAGGTACGTCAAAAGTCATTCGACTCGAATAACGAGTGAGTCGTACCACTCGTTATTACTGTAAAAAAAATTCAAAGAACAAGTACAAATAACATTCACGCATCGCGAAATTCAGCAAGAGACGAGAAAATATTACATTTTATGAGAGAGCAGAAAAACACCCTTTTTGCGTTTTTATCATTTGAACTCTAAATTTAAATTTAACGTAAAATTTTGTGAAAGTTAAGTAAACTCATTCCCATTTCATTATGCTAAAATTAAGAGTCCCATTTAATTAGGTAAATGGTATTTTTGTTGTGGTTGGGTTCTATTTACAATCTGATACTCGCCATCTTTTATCAAATAATTCAAAAGCTACTGAATGATCTTTGACTATTTTTTTCATTAACTCCTAATTTCCCTATGAGCCTATGTAATCTTTGGGAATGCTGTAGGGAGGTTCTTTTTGAGAATGGAAAGGAGGGAACTTAGTTCTTGGAGAGACTGATGTTCTAGAAGGGAGGAAACACAGAGGCTGGCAAATAAATCCACAGCCGAACTATTGAACTCAAGAACGAGTCGTAAAAGTCCCGTTATCACAATATGTCAAATAATATCAACAGCAAATATTGGGCGCGCGTGGTAAATATATAATGGTATAATCGAGACGTAATGCGTTTAACAGCCATATTCTATCGATTTTTTGTAGGATGTTTTTTATTATCGATTCATGATCATCAGTGATTCTAAACCATCAAATGTATGTATTTTCTTGTATTTACAGATGTCGTGATTAACATTAAGAAAACTATCGATGCAGTTGCAATATATTTGAATTTTAATAACAACTTACCCTTTAAATTTAAGCGATGCCTTTCGAAACTGTTTTAGTGATCGTGAAATTGCTTTGCTCCTACCTTATTTAACGGTCTAAGAGATAAGCAGTTTAAACAATTTAACAGCCCTTTCGATATGAATCCTGTACATTGACACATATCGATGGTTCAAACGTTGCGCAATCAGCATTTCTTCCCCTTTACTACCGTACGACCGTAGTTCGCAGTGATTCGGGCATTGGGGTCAGTGGAATTTATAGCGAGGATATAAATTATTTGTATAACATTGTGGAAATTGTGACTTGAGGCGGTTACTTTAAATTTATTTTACGCTCGTGGTCCTTAGTGACCAAGGATAATGTCACAATTTTTCAAGGATTTTACTATCCTGCAGACTTAATGTATATACTTAAGCCTCCGCATACCCAATTTTTACCGATTAATAACAATTTTTCGTTAACTTAAGTTTTTAATTTCCAAAAAATTTTTTATTTTTGAACATAATATCTATACATTTGTTATGCCGAAACGTAATTATACGAAATTCCCTCGGTAGAAAAAAATTGCAAAGTAAGCTCCGAAAATTATGAAAAACACGTTTTGTTCCGTTATTTAATATGTTATAAAAATGAAAAAAATTCATAGTGTATCTTTAAATGCAACTTAAGCATTTTTTGCTTTATTTAAAACGAGACTTGTTTTATTAATTTTTTTTTCCATTTTAGCGCGCAACATTCGTTTTTAAATATTTCCCTTTCAAACCATCGTTGAACGCTTACTACGGGGCCTTAACTCTGGAAGTAGGACATCAAAGAACGTGGAAAAATGAGTGTATAATCTTAGGTTTTCTTTTATGTATTCAATAACTTCACTTTTCCATTTATTAAATAAGTTTTTTATTAACAAGTTCTCTTGTGTAATTATTATTACGCATGACGGCTGTTTCGCCTTCTGAAAGCCTTATCAAGCTGTGGTGATTTCACTTACAGACGATATGTTTATATTATTTCCATACTGGTATTTACAGTTAAAAAAAAATTACTTACATTTTTATTACCTTAGCCATTATTGATTTCCGAGTAAAATGTCGAAAATTATTAATTATCCTTATTAAGTCGCATTAAAAATAATTTGTTTGAATCAGTGGTTTCTTTTTCCCTGCATGATTATTATACGAAAATGTATTTTTATATTATATAATTATTAAACTATACATTCCATGTATTGTCGAACTTGTACCAAACTATTTTATCGTATACTTAACGTGTAATCAAAATAATACCACTATTTTGCTGATATTCTGCTGCAATATATTTTTTTTTCAATAGAAGATCGATTAGGGTGAACCCAATGGTTGACTCAAATCAATCGCGGAGCAAATTTTTGTGGACCAATAATATATCAAATATGATTTAAGATTTTCACGGCCAAAAGTATTTTCTGCCCTGATTGTGGACACTGCAATGCTGTCCGAAACATTGGCTAAAGAAGGAGTTAGCGCAACACGGCATAACACCCCAATAACAAATAACAACAATACTATATCGATTACGATAAACTAGTTTTTCTGGAATCGTGTTTATCTGTTTAGTAAAAACAAAATAAAATAGATGATTTGAAGAACTGATAAAAAGATCAGCAGAAAACTTAAATTAGTGAGAAAATTAAATTAACGTAAAAACTATCTCCCAATCTTAAAAAGTTTAGGAACCCTTAACCTAATCTATCCTGATCTAACCTAACCTCCTGTATCTTTAAAAGAGGACATAAATATTAACCTAGTAAAATTGTGGAGTTCTTCTCTATTCTGTTAATATTGTAACATTTATGCTATGCATGGGTGATGAAGAGATTAATTGTATAAATTAATGATGGATCTATCGATTGTGACATTAATTGGAAATTACCAAATTCAATAATCTAGTCATCTACGCACACGCACTAACGCAATGTAGGTAGGTTGTGATGAGAACTGATAAGGAAGATTAAATAATAGAATATTTTAAATAACAACAGACGCTAATTTATTAAAAACAATTATTAAAATAATTAATCAAATAAAATAAACACGAGACTCTATCAAACAACTTATCTCCGGGCGTGTCAAGAATAAACGTGTGTTTAACGCCATCTTGATAAAATTTTGACTAACGAACATGTAACATTAATAAATTTAAAACATTTAAATCTTGTAAGGAATGTCTGAGCGGGCGCCAGCGAGTTATAAAATAACTACGCAAGAAGTTAAAATGAGTAATCCCTATTTGAATTATAAGTACATTGTTAAAAAGTTATAAGTGAAAAAGACCTTTCGTAATTTGCAAAGTAGACCCTCATTGTTCCAGCGTCGCACGAACACACCGTAGACTACCGAGTCCAGCAAGCAACTGAGCTCGACGAAGTGCGCTCCGCATAGAGAGCTCGCCACAGTCTTGCCAATCGTAGAATGTTGACCAATGTTTATTCTAATCGGGTAGGAACTGCCCGTCCAGAAGTACGCACTGCTACAATATAACTAATATACTTCACGTTGTAACTTTTCACTTCAACTTACTTCGCTTTGAAAACTATCAATTTATACAATACTCGCTCCGCATCGAAGGAGTACAGTCGCGTAATTTTGTGACAAGTAAATCAAGTAATATAGTTTACATTAATAACTCGCCCACCTGGGCGCTCCATTCTATCCAATATGGAAACTCAAGAAATTATTAAAAACATTAAAGATTTAATAAACAAGATCACTTCAGTGAAGGACTCAAAAATAAAATTAACACTGGAACTGAACATTATATCACTGGAAGAAAAAATTCAACATGAACTAATAAACCTACAAAAAAAGATTATAGAATTACAAGAAACTAATATTAAAAACAATCATCACTACGCACAGAAACTAGAAGAAATTCATAATAATAACAAAAGGACATATGCAAATGTATTAGGTGACAATAAAAACTTTGTGAATACAGGTGCACACATCCCAGAACAGAAGCACGCCATCATAATTACATCTAAAAACACCTTGAAGGCCGAAGATATAATAATAAAAATTCAAAAAAACGTTAATTTAACTAAAATAAAAGTTGGAGTAAATGGAGTAAAAAAAATCGGAGAACAAAAATTACTGATCTCATGTCAAAAAAAAGAAGATGCAGAAAAGTTAACCGAAGAAATTAATAAGGTAATTGGAAAAGAAATATTGGCCGAAGAAATAAAAAAAAAGAAACCGTGTTTAATGTTGAAAAGGCTGCAATGCCAATTGACTGAAGAGGAAATTATAGATGGGATTGTACAACAAAATGAAGGATTAACCCTGGAAGACAAAAACAACATCAAGCTTATCAAAGAATTAAAAAACAAATACAATGAAGGAAAAGAAAACGACACCACTAACTACATTATTGAAACAACCGGTAAATTAAGAAAAACGCTACTAGAAAAAAACAAAATAAACATCAAATTCCAAAGAGTATACATAGAAGACTGTAACCCGCGTTCGGCCACACAGCGCAAAGATGTCTCGCCAGGACGCAGCCCCCCATTTGCCCTTATTGCACAAAGGAGCACATTCTGTCTAAATGTGAAAATAAAGAACAACCTCCAACATGCAACAATTGCTGTGCTCAAAACAAAAGATTTAATATGAATTATTCTACAGAACACAGAGTTGATAGCATGAAATGTCTCTATCGGCAAAAAATGCTTCAACTAGCTAGAGAGCGCATCGACTATGAATAATACGGTAAATTTCATTTCTTTAAACTCTAATCTAAAACTTAAAAAATGAATGATTTTTTATTTAACGCATTAGATAAAAAAATGTACATTGAAGAAAATTTATGTCAATCTATGAAAGATTTTAACTTAATTTGCACTGAAAAAGGATTTACCCTATTTCATGTAAATATTAGAAGTTTAGAACGAAACATGGATGAATTAGTTATAACATTAAAAGAATTAAATTTTTTCCCGGGCCTGATTGTCTTAACAGAGACACACTCTGCAGGCGAAATCAATTACACTATTCCAGGCTACACATACCATGCGACAATAAACAAAATAAACAAAAACTCAGGTATCGGATTATTCATTTCTAACCAGTATAATGTTCTCAATATTAAAGAAATAATTAATGTTAGTAATGTTAACATATTAAATATAGAATTTAAAGACGTAAATAAATATTATAACATTATTGCTATTTATCGTACGCATACATCGATAGTACCTCAATTTATAGATGAATTAAAAAATATTCTGTTAAATTTTAGAAATAAAAATACTATTATTGTTGGAGATATGAATTTAAATATTGCAAATGACTATTCTAGTAAAGATAAAGACACATATCTAAATATGTTAGCCGAACTCAATTATTTATCGTGCATAAATTCTTATACTAGAAATGTTAAAGGTCAACGCCCCTCATGCTTATATCACATTTTTACAAATATTCCTGATATCCAAAATATAAAATCAGCTGTCATTCATACAACTATCACTGATCATTATTCATGTATTTTTAACTATAAATTAAGCAATCCAACTTTGCCATTATTTAAACAAAATAATTACTCAAAAAAGTACTTAATATGGATACATTAAAACACCAATTAGAATCAGAAAATTGGAATAAATTATTACAATGTAATGATGTCAATATATGTTGTAAAATGTTTGAAGAAAAAATATCTAAATGCATAAATGACTCGACAAATAATAATATAATAACCAAATCCAAAGTGTCGAACTTGAAACCTATAAAACCATGGATTACTCATGGTTTAGTAGTATCTGTACGACATAAGCAAGCTCTTTACAAATTAACTACTCAACAACCAAATAATAAAAATTTACTAAAGCATTTTAAAGCATACAAAAAAAACTTTCATATATTATAAAAAATACAAAACAAAAGTATTATAAACAAAAGTTGAATCAGGCTGAAAATGATAGTAAAAGAGTGTGGACAGTTATAAATGAAATAATTGACAAGAAAAAAAACAAGAATAACGACATCGCTACTATATCTCATGACAACATAAAAAAATATGTTGTAAAGAAAATCCCTCAAAAGCTGCAAACATATTTAACACCTTCTTTGCGAACGTAGGGGAAAATCTTGCCAATCTCATTCATACTGACCCAAATATAACATTTCCAGACTGTAGTATTGATACTGACAATAATATAGCAACATTCCAAGTCACCACAGAGAACGAAATAATATCAATTATAAACGGTATGCAAGGAGGTTCTGCCCCGGGTTTTGATGGAATAATAGTTAATATTTTAAAAAATATTAAAAATCAAATTTCTAAAGCGTTAAAACACATAATAAATGTAAGTTTCCAAAGCGGAGTGTTTCCATCAATCTACAAACAAACTACCATTACTCCAATATTTAAATCTGGTAATCCAGACGAAGTTAGCAATTACCGACCCATATCAGTAATCTCGAACATATTAAAAATTTTTGAAAAGATAGTTAAAAAAAGGATAAACCAATTTGTAAAATATTAAAAATTAATTAATGAAAATCAGTTCGGTTTTATGGAAGGTAGAAGCACTCAGGATGCAATTGCAAAATTAACTAGTCTTGTTCATAATTCATTAGATAAATCATTAAAATGCATTGGAATTTTCATAGATCTTAAAAAAGCTTTTGATAGCATATCACACGACAAACTTATAAGTAAATTAAGAAACTTTGGATTAAGTGGTACAGCTATAGAATGGATAAAAAGCTACCTTTTCAAACGCCCTCAAGTCGTAAAAATCAACGATGTACTTAGTCAACAAAAAACAAGTCACTTCGGCATACCTCAAGGTACAGTCCTGGGACCGTTACTGTTTATCATTTATGTAAATGACACTGTCATAATAATTGAAGGTACTGATTGGAATAATTTTAATAATTTAGCAAATACTGATATTAATATACTGAAAAATTGGTTCGATAAAAACCTCGTCTCATTAAATACTGAAAAAACAAAATGTATCCCATTCTCTATCAACAAATTTAAATTAATACCAGCATTAAAAATTATAATACATCAACTTAAATGTAACAGAACTAATTGCAATCAAGAATGTTCTATACTTAGTCTAACTTCTGAAATTAAATATCTTGGTATATATATAGATCAACATTTTAAATGGAAAAAACAAATTTGTGAACTTGTCAAAAGAATTAGAAAATGTATTTATATATTTATAAGACTTAGAAATATTCTTAGACTAGAAAACCTAAAAAGAGTGTACTATGCAATTGTACAATCTATATTACAATATGGTATTATTGGCTGGGGAGGAACTTATAACAATATATTAAATCCACTTAAAATAGTTCAAAGATTGACAATTAAAGTAATATTGAAAAAACCATCCAAATTTTCTACTGAGATTCTCTTTTCAATATTCAATGTACCCACAATAGACAATATATATAAAAAATATTCAATTCTACAAATTTATAAAGAAATACAGTTAAATAACTTACAATTCAATTCATCAGCAAGATATCAAAAAACTATCAACATCCCAAAACTTAATACAAAGCACACACAAAATACCTATCTCTATCTAGGTATAACATATTTTAACATCCTTCCATTATATCTAAAAAATATTGAAGATATTCAGGAATTTAAAATAAAATTAAAAAATTACCTAAAACTACTATAAAAGTCCATATCTTACTCTTATTATTATTTCCTTCAAATCTTGAAACTGTATTATTGATAAATATTGCCTATTTCTTACTTATCCCTTTGGTTTTACAAATATATTATTTACTTACTTACATGATTCCATATAATTGAGTTAGGATTCACTCACCAAACACAAGAGCCTCGTCTCTTTATGGTGAGGAAAAGCTATTATTATTTACCTTTATAACACTGTATAATATGTATAAATTGTATAATTATTGTAAAAAACATACAAATATTAAATAAATAAAAAAATAAAAAAATAAATAACATTAAATATATTATTTTTAATTTTATATCTTCACACAAGTAGTTGTATATATTTACATCTATCTATGTAAATATATATGTGCTATATATATATATATATAGCACAAGCATAAACATTATCTGGAGAGTGTATATAAAGTAATATTATTATATTGTAAAAAAATATAAAGAAAAGGCCTCCCATCGCTGATATTGTAATGTAATATTATTATTTAACATTTTCAGGAGCGTTTTCATTGTTGTATTAAATTAACAGAAGACCAATCAAATACCTAATGTATTTGTTTACTCACTTTGAAAGGAAAAAACTTAAGACGTCAAAATGCCACAAAATCCGCCCTCGATATTAAACATTTTGCCAAAGCGGAAGCGTATTTCTTGTTAAAGTATTGGTTGAGGTTTAAGAGCCTTATTGAAAAGCAATCATGCTTCTTGTATCTTAATATATTTGAAGTGCTTATTTAGATATTCAATTACAACAATTGAAAAGTTTACCGCCAACAACATTCATTTGTCGCTGTGCTAAATACAATTGTTGTACTTTTAGATGGCCTGTTTAAAATTGTTTATATACTTGAAAAGCAATATTTTAAAATGAGAGGGAAATAGATAGATGGAGATAAATATTGATAATAGAGATAGAAATAAATAGATTGAGAGTGTCACATATATAAATATATATATTATAACCATTGAGAGTTTAAAGACATCACTTCCAGCCACGGATAGTCTCAGTACCGCCCTGGTGAAAGAACAGCATGCAGATCTTGACGTTGCTTGAAATGGCATTATTCGTGTTTGGTGACCAGATCCGAAGAGCCAGGTACTTTATAACTTTCCTTTATCCCCATATCTTTCCCCTCCATTCACCTTAATCTCTTCGTAAGTCGGTTCCTCATTGCTAAGCACCCCCACTCCAATTTCCACTCCTCCACTTCTTCCATGCTTCTCCACTCCTCGCGGTTCTGCGCTGAGCCTAAGAAACCGACGTACCTACCGGATACAAGTGATACTTGATCACTCCAGCGAATTGGTGACCTTCCTTTGCTTCTCATACCTTCAATTTGTCAGTGATTATGAGCATTTCCATGTTGGAGTCCTCAGTTTGTCGATCAATGTGTCTAAAGTATATTAAAATTCGTTGTAGGCAGACAGTTGAAAGCCTTTTGTGTACGCCTAGCTTTTCCGGAATGCACACATTTGTGCGCCATGGAATCCTCAGCATATTTTTCGGGCACCACATTTAGAAGGCGTCTATCAGCGCCTTATCTTGGTGGTCTTCGTTATGCCTCTGTCACACCACATATTTTGCAATTTGCTCATAGCGCTTTTTGTAAAGCAAATTCTTCTTTTCATTTCTGTTTCACAGCCTCCTTTATAACTTACAGAAGAGTATGTCATTCAGCCTCACAACATTTGGATTGGAATTACTATGTTCACACTTAACTCACTGCACTGACTTCGGGTAGTTGGGATCTAATGTGGTGATCACATAAAAAAATTCCCATGAGATGATCTCTTATTCTAAATAAAATACCACTTCAGTGGAGGATTAAAGAAATAACACTCCTCAACGGAAAAACTTACTCTAAGGCGCTCCATTACACTGATTCCACTTTCAGTATTCCGTATAGTACAACCTAACATACATGCGTTTAGTTTTGTTACAAAAGGAAATTTGACGGTTTTATCTCAGTTGAGTGAAATCACGAACCGCACCTATACACGGGGTATGGACTTCACTAACCGCGGCGGCATTCTGGCTTGTAGCGGTAATACGCGCGGACTTCGTTAGTTTGGGCACTGCACGATCCAAAGATAAATCAATATAAAGCAGATTATCCGGGGCTTTATCGGAGGTTATGTCTATTAAAGTGCCCTTTCTTCTCAGAAGCATCGTTCTATTTCATTTTTACTTCTGTAAGATAACGATGAGTCATGACTCATTTTATTAAGAGCGGGAGCCACGGAACCAGCTCAATATTTTTATATGGCTCAGAGTCGACTCAATTGAACGACAGCTCAATTGAACGGGAGCCATGAGCACAGAGCGTATGAGCAATGAGAATAGTGCGCTCGCCCGATACGGCTCCCTGGTCCGGTTCCCCCGCTACGACTCCCCCAATACGACTCCCAGGTCGCAGCGTAAGCGTATGGATGATCGCACGACTCTTGGTACTGGTACGCCGTACCACGAGAAAAATAAGATGCTAGGTAGTTATTATGTGTGAGTACATATGTCCAAGTCTAGATGATCACATCTCTGAGTATGTAATAACAATTAATACTTGGATAATTTTAGTGGCTCTATTTTTCCAAAATTTCTCCTGATAAAAAAAGAGTGACCGTTCAATTGATCTGGGGTAGGGTTTACCGGGAGTTGTTCTAATACGGATCATCAAAAAGAGCTAGCACAATTGTGCGGATCGTTCATGAACGACTCATCGCTACCGTAAGAACCAAATAATTGTTATATTATCTTTATTGGCCTTTAATACCACAACAAAACGTTACTTTATTTTATAAAACATTAAGTAACGTATGTATGCCCATAACATGATTGGTTAGTAGTTAATATTGTGTCCTCCACGTGCAAAATCGTGTCTTCTACAAACCAAAATTTTCTAATAAAACTGTGTTTATCTGAAATGACCTGCCAGTGGTGGATGTAACTGTATAATATTTTTCACACCGCTATAGAGGTTATTTTCACGAAAACGGCGCTGTAAAAATTATTTAATTATTTTATATAAATAAATTACAAACAATACAAAACAAAATGAACCTTCGTCTGTCCAACTGGGAAGGATTCCCGTTACAGGACAGCCAAATTGTGTATTTAGTACATAATATTCTTACAATGGAATGGCGATGCTATCAAAACAAATTTTGAGAACATTGTTGATTGCATTCGAAGTGTCAGGATGGATTCTTTATCCTTGAAAGAATCGCAAAGATGTTATTTATTACCAAGGTCAATTTGGATAACATTAGTAATTGCATTCAGAAGAGATGAATGGTTTCTTTCGGGACATCACAAGTCTGAGATTCTTTCCAGGGCATTTTGGAGAACATTTACAATTGTATAGTTAGAATTTCCACATTTATAAATCAGTATAAGAAATATGAATCCAATAGTACTTTTTTTAGAATTTCTTAGGTGATAGAAATTACAAATTACTAGACCAGAATATATGCCGTATGACATATGAATTTCCAATTTTAAAATTTCGAATCTTTATTTATTAAATGGCTAGTCATTATTATACATATATATATATTGTTATTGTTTTTATTTTATTGCGGTATTTTGTATCTCATAGATAAGCAAAACTGCTTGCTAGACCGAATGTTTTATTGAAGTAGAATTAGGGCGAGTAAAAAAGAGTCATGAAAAACCTAGAAGAGCCAAGAAGGGCCAAGAAGATGCAAGAGATGTCAAAGCTAGCCTAAAGGAGCCAAGAAGAGTCAAGATGAACCATAAAGGGTCAAGATGAGCTAAAAAGATTCAAGAAGGGGCGATAAGATACAAGAGGTTGCAAGAAGTGTCAAAGCAAACCACTAAGAGCCAAGAAGAGCCTAAAATAATGAAGACATAATGAAAAACAACGCTCATTCAGTTTCTTTATTCTTTTCCATCCTAAATTCCAATATTGACTTAATTTTTTTATTTTTTTTTATTTGGTACAACATTTTTTTACATTTCAAAGTTTTCCAGTAATGTTGGCCTCACTGGGTGGCTTGCCCGTGCTGAGGCCTTCATTTTATAATATGAAAATATAATCTAAATACAATCTACAATATAAGATAAAATAATACATTTAATATATAATCTTGTGTGTTTGTGAGTGATGTGTGTTTATATTGGTTTTGTGTGTTACGTATAGGTTTTATTTTTATTTTATGCTATGACATTTTGGTAATATTGTCTTTTTTGTTCTTTAATCCATTTTGTAATTTTGTGTGTGAATTTATTTTTATTTTCCTAAATTTTAATTTCAAGTTTTAAACTGTTGAAAGCTTTTATTGCATGGTATTGGTAGTGTCTTTGTCCAAAGCTTGAATTTACTGTCGGAGTTTTTATGTTTTCTTTGTACTCTTGTCTAACTGGTCTGTTAGTGTTATTTTGTGTATGTTGAATTTTTTTTTTTGTCAAAAATGTAGTTAAGTAGTGTTTTAACGTATAATTGGCGTATATCTAGTACGTCACAGCTGTTGAATATTTGGTCTGTATCAGTCAGTCTATGTTTTTTTAGTATTACCTTTTAGATCGTTTTCTGTGCGGTTTCTATGTAATTGATAGCCGAGTTTGTTGCTCCTCCCCAAGCAATAATTCCATATTCTATTATTGATTGGCAAAGTGCAAAATATATTGTTTTCAATTGTTTTATTTTATACATATATGTTTCTTATGTTTAGGAAAATGTGTATTGTTTTGAGAAGTTTATTTGTGATTTGTTTGATGTGAAGTATCCATCTAAGGTTATGGTCAATTACGATTCCTAGATACTTAATTTGTTCTGTTTTTTCTAGAGGAGGGTGTTATATTAGCGTTTAAGCCATATAATGTATTATAGGGAGTTAGGACAGCTAATGTTAGCAAGTGTCCGGGTTATACAATTAACCCTCGCCGCACTAGGCAGGCAGCAGAGCTTGAAACTCAAATCTTCAGGGGGTGGATATTAGACAGTCTCCCAATAAAACAGGTCGCTGGATATGAACGTTTATTGTACATATAAAACAGGTTATCAGACAGATCTACAAAAGGTACATAGCTTTTTAAGGCCTAACTGTTACTAGGCAATCTACTGAATCTAAAGGCTCTGATTGACATAGGTACATTATTAGTTCACGTGTAAATTGAGGCGGATGCCACAACGGTAGGCGGATGCAGGGCGAAGGGCGGCAACGATGGGCGGATGCCATAGGCACGGCCTAGGCTGATGCGGTAGGCGGATGCAGGGCGAAGGGCGGCAACGATGGCTCACCGCGCTGGACGACAAGGGGGCGCCAGGGCGGCGGCTAGGCGACACAGAGTCGATGGAGAAGGGCGGGGGCACTGGTCGGATTGCCAAGGGGTTCCCACGATCAGGCTAGAGTGGCAGACGCCCAGGACTGAGGCAGGGGTCTACAAGTTCACTGTCTCAGCCTGGCGTGGACGGTAGGTAGGGCAGCCGGCATCAAACAGGGGTATGCGGCTGGCTGCAAGGGCGGATACGGCGTGGAAGAGCTGGAGCACTGGTCGGATTGCCAAGGGGTTCTTCGCGTCCAGGCTTTGGTGAACAGAGGTACCTGGGCAGTAGTCAGCATGTAGCCGGGACGGTGGAGACATGACCCAGTTATATAATGTAGTGGTGCTGGTGGGCATCAGGCAGATGGAGATAGGACACAGCTCTACAACATATGGAGCTGGTGGGCGGGTTGGTGACTGTCCTGACGTGGTCACGGGGACTAGCGACGCGGCACAATAGGAAACAATTCAGGCCGGTCCATATTTACGGCGCAATTTGGCGGCAAATGCTAACTCGGAACTAATCCAACGTGTTGCTTTCTACGCGTCTCCCTGGGAACTGGCTGGTGGGGGGCTCGCGGCAAGTACTTGACCCGCGTCGGGCGCGATGTGGAAGGGATATCCTTATATGGTCGTCTTCTTCTATTAGCCATCTTATTGGTTGATAGCCCGCGTGTTCTGTGTCAGGCGACGATATCTCCGTTGTACGTGTATGTATTGGTGAGCTAACACGCCATCAGTGCGTGATCCCGTATCTGGGGCCACGTGTTGATATATTCAACTGTGCAGATAGCTTGTTACTATGGGCTACCATAACAAGGGCAATCGCAGATGTTGGTGTTTAAACATTCGTGTATTTTTATGGTGTTTGTGTTGTTTTTTGGCTGTCCCGTGCTATTTATACTGAATGTTGTGAATTTTGTCTGTGATATGTTAAGTGTAAGTATTGTGGAGAATCACTTATCAACCGTATAAACTAATTTTTAGGTGTGTTATCCCTAATGGCAGAGACTTGAACGGCGAAAAGACAACCACAGATTATTCCGATTCTAATAGCCGTTCTGACAAGTCATGTCATACGTTTGTCATTCTCCACATTAGCCTTCCGAGTTTGATTTAAAATTGTAATCTTTTAAATCTATAAAAATAAAATTATCCTTCTGATATATAAATCGTATTTATTTGGAGTCAAAATATACATGGATGGTGACGTTGTTGTAAGACAGGTAAGTGTTAAATAATCGACGTTCCTAACCTCCATAAATGGTAACAACCCGACGATTTCACGCGGTAATCTTGAATATTTCTCTCTTTTCGATAAATGACAATCAGACGATCAGAACAACTATTGGACCGGAATCCTGAGGAATCACACGGTGAGTTCATTCTTACAATTATTTTCAAAATTTTTAATTTACACTTTGTCCTTGAATATTAAATGCTCCTCAGTAAATATAAAATTATGAATTATATACATACTTCCTGTGATTGTTACGACAATTTCAGATATACGAGAATGCAAAACCCCATACTGTGATTTTTAAAGACATCCTGATTTTCATGATTTAATTTTCGCCAACTAATGATAAAAATGTCTCTTATTCTTTTAAGAATTAAGCTTGCGTATAAAATCTTTTCCAGTGAGAATTCCAAAGCATCTCTACACGGGTGCATGCAGAACAGCAACACGTTCCAGCCACAGTGACGTACATCATTGCAGAGAATAGCAGCCAAATCTATTCATGCTACCAGTACTCCATCCCCACGAGATTCTGCAAGCCACAGCAAGCAGCATAGAACGCCGTTGGAGACAAAAGAACCGATACAATCGTAAAGTTTTTAAAATTTTCACTAATTTAAGTACCTACATGACTTTGCAAAATGTGTTATTACAACAATATGTTACAACTAAATACTGGCAAATTTTAAATGGGAACAATTTCAATCAGCAATTCTATAATTGAATAAACTACCCACATTTATTAAAATAAATTAAGCAAATTTTTACTTTCGAAAAATATATACAAATATCAATCTGTAAATTAAAGGTTCGAATCTCGGATAATATCATCAAAATATTCCACCAATTTATGACTCTATATTAGTTTCAAAAAAATTTACATAGATGGTTCTTTTAAAAAAGTAAATTCCATTGATTTTTTAAAAAAAATATCCATCTGCATATTTGCCGAATTTCCACACATTTGCTAATCTCGAACTAAATGCGAAATGACCACACCTGTCAGCCAAGACAGTAACCTCGATAAATTCTTCTCCGAACAAACCTCCGGAACGAGTTCAACGTGTAATCAACAAACTAACAACATGGAATCTACCAACACAAATCAAGACCTCCACCATGTCTCAGTAAGGCTTCCACCTTGCTGGAAGGACAACATTTCATTATGGTTTGTGCAGACAGAGGCGCAATTTGCAAATTCACGAATAAAAGACGATTTTACAAAATACAATATCATCGTCGCAGCTCTAGATTCGCAAATTCTACAAAGCGTGAGTGACATTGTCACGAAGCCGCCAACAGCTGAAAAATATGCAACTCTCAAGACAGCACTTATTGATCGTCTCCAAGATTCAGCGGAGAAGCGTCTGACACGTCTTCTCACAGGGATTCAGCTAGAAGATAGGAAACCCACAGAACTCCTACGTCATATGCTTGAATTGGCCGGACCCGCTTTAGCGGAAAGTGAGATAGTGCGAACATTATGGATGCAGCGCCTACCACAACACGCGCAAGCAATACTCTCAGCACTCTCGGAAAATAATATCTACCAACTGGCGTCAGCAGCAGATAAAATAATTGACATATACCAAACAACTGAATGCAGTGCGGTGGATCACAAGAATAGGCAGAGTTCATCAAGAGCGGAACCAACCGAAACATCCATATTGCTACAACTCCAGAAACAAGTTTCAGCTCTCACACACGAAGTATCCAAGTTAAAACTTACCCAGACGAATCGCTCTACAGATTTCCGAGGAAGAAGAACTCAAAGTCCTCGTAGGAACTTCTCATATCATAATGCACCACAACATAACTACACAAGAAAAAGCAGGTCCAAGTCTCGTGATAGACCAGCTGAGAAGAACAATGATTTTTGCTATTACCACATGCGATTCGGGGAAAAGGCTCACAAGTGCTATCAACCGTGCTCTTTTACTAAAAAAAAAAACTTCGGGAAACGACAGCGGAACCTCGCAGTAGAGACATGTGAGATTCCCAACAACAAAACTTGTCGTCTCTTCGTGTATGACTTGCAAACACGACAGAAATTCCTTGTGGATACTGGTGCAGATGTTTCTGTCATACCGAGAAATCCATCTTATAACAAGAACAGTTTAACTTCTGACAATTATCCCACTACGTTGTATGGAGCGAATGGAAATCCCATTAAAACCTATGGTACAAGGACCGTCGAACTCAATTTTGGCCTACGACGGGCATTAAAATGGCGATTCATTGTTGCCGATGTTTCAAGACCGATACTAGGTGCAGATTTTCTACACAATTACAACTTAACGGTTAACCTCAAAAAAGCAATTATCGCAGACCAGTCTACAGGTTTGCTAATCAAGGGAACAACTTACAAAGGACCAACTTCTGGAGTTTCTACCATTTCTACATCGCAAAAATATCGGGACATCCTGAACAAATATCCTAACTTAACAAGACCTAATATGAACATTCCTGATAAACAAAAACATACAGTAACCCATTGTATAGAGACGAAGGGACCTCCTGTCACTGAGCGTGCTCGTAGGCTGGCACCAGCTCTACTCGAAGCAGCCAAAAAGGAATTTAAGTTCTTAATGGAGCAGGGGATTTGCAGGCCATCAAAAAGTAATTGGGCCAGCCCCTTGCACATGGTCAAGAAGCCAAATGGTGAATGGCGTCCGTGCGGGGACTACCGCAGATTAAACGCAAAAACAATCGTAGACAAATATCCTATATCTCAACTGCAGGATTTCGCACACAAATTATCAGACGCTACTATATTCAGCACCATAGATATGACGCGTGCCTACCACCAGATACCAGTGGAACCAGCGGACATACCAAAGACAGCGATCATTACCCCATTTGGGTTATTTGAATTTACACGTATGCAATTCGGACTAACAAATGCAGCACAAAGCTTCCAGCGATTTATGCATGCTGTAACCAAAGACTTAGATTTTTGTTTCGTTTATTTGGACGACATACTAATCGCTTCCAAAAACGAAGAAGAACACAAAAAACATCTAGACTTACTGCTAAATCGTCTTGCCGAATATGATCTGGTAATTAATATAAACAAGTGCCAATTTGGTGTGCATAAAGTTAACTTCTTGGGTCACACAATCACCCAAAAAGGAATGTCGCCAATTAAAGAAAAAGTAACAGCAGTCACAGAGTTTCCAACACCAAAAACAGCAAAAGACTTGCGAAGATTTTTGGGAAGGCTAAATTACTATCGCCGATTCCTTCCAAATTCTATCAACACACAGACTAAGCTATTCAACAGCATCAGCGGTTACAAAAAGAACGACAAAAGGATACTCACATGGAATCAAGAACTGACAGAAGCGTTTGAGGAAAGTAAACAGCAATTAGCAAATGCAGCTTTACTCGCGCATCCAATCCCATCAGCAAGAATTTCTATAATGGTCGACGCTAGCGACATAGCCATGGGAGCCTCACTACAACAGTTCAACGACAACTCTTGGGAACCTCTAGGATTTTTCTCGAAAAAATTTACACCTGCTCAGAAGAAGTACAGCACCTTTGATCGAGAACTTACCGCCATTTACGAAACTGTAAAATATTTCCGGAACCACATTGAAGGTAGAAATTTCACTATATATACGGACCATAAACCAATTACCTTCGCCTTTAATAAGAAGCGAGCCTCCAGCTCACCACGTCAAGAAAGGCAGCTGGATTATATAGCACAATTTTCAACGGACATTAGACATGTTTCCGGAGAACATAACGTAGTAGCTGACGCACTATCTCGAATAGAGGAGATTAATAGTCCTACTTCTATTGACTATAGGCAGATGGGAATAGCGCAGTGTCAAGACGACGGACTTATGAAGGCAAAAGATGACACCGCCCTCGCCTTACGTCAAATGGTGATACCTGGCACCGAAACTTCAATATGGTGTGACATATCAACAGGTAACATCAGACCATTTGTACCGGCTTGCATGCAAAAACAAGTAATTGAAAGTGTACATAATATTTGCCACCCTGGCATCCTGGGAACGACAAAAACAATTAAACAAAGATTTGTATGGCATAAGATGGCTACAGACATAAAAAACTTTGTCAAGCAATGTGTAGCCTGTCAAAAAGCTAAGGTCTCCCGACATACTGTTGCACCATTAGCAACATATATATTACCTGAGGATCGATTCCGAAATATACATATCGATCTAGTTGGACCTCTCCCAATATGTAACGAGTACCAGTACATACTTACAATGGTCGACAGATTTACCCGATGGCCTGAGGCGATTCCTCTAAAAAATATGACAGCAGAAACGGTCGCCACGGCATTGACGACCCATTGGATTGCCCGTCATGGAACTCCTGACAGCATAGTAACCGACCAGGGGCGTCAATTTGAAAGTTGCCTCTTCAAAAAACTTACAGAGAAGTTTGGTATCAAGCACCAGAGAACAACTGCGTATCACCCACAAGCCAACGGTATGATTGAGAGATGGCACCGTACGTTAAAATCATCTCTTATGGCATGTGGAGACCAGAATTGGGTTGAAAATCTACCACTCATTTTACTTGGCCTAAGAGCAACAGTACGTGAAGATTTGAAGTGTTCACCAGCAGAACTAACTTACGGTAGAACTCTAAAACTCCCATGCGATTTCTTCACAGCAACTCCACGCGAGGAACCAGATACGTATATAGGACGACTCCAGCGGAAGTTCGAGAACATCAAATCAACTCCTGCCAGCATCCACGGTACAAGAAAAATTTTTGTTCACAAAGACCTACCTACTTCTACACATGTGTTCCTTAGAACCGATGGGGGAAGAAAGCCACTTCAGAACCCCTACGAAGGCCCATACCAAGTTGAAGAGCGTAATGAAAAAACATTCGTCATTACCGTTAAAGGACAACCAAAACGCGTCTCGATAGACCGACTAAAACCTGCCTTTGTACCAGTAGAGGATAATGTACCTATTTCAACATCTGTCCAGGAACCACTCCCAGAAAACATTACAAGAACAAGGTCTGGTCGCAGAATTCATTTTCCTGATAGATACCAATCAGTACGCAAATGAATGGAACTATGGCAAAATAAATTCATTTCTTTATTAACATTCATACAAACTCATATCAAATATAAGTTGATTCATACAAAACAAAATTTTATAGTAATCTATATAAAATACATAACCAAACTCATTGGAATTTCAAAGTATATATATTTTAAATTTACCGAGCAAAAATACTAAAAGTCTACAAAAACTTGATGAAATTTTGAGCTTTAGTATTCAAACTATCATAATTCTTGTAACAAATGAAAATTTTTCATTCTTAAAATCATGTAAATAACATGTAACTAGTTTTAAGTAAACTTTAAAATCGTATATTACACGATACAACATCAATGTCTAAGATATTATCTTACAACCAGCTAAGATAGCGAACACTTTAATATGTTTTACAATAAATGTACCAAGCATAATATATCACGCATTAATATAACAAATGTCTTACCATTATATCTTACCATAATATATAACATGTACTTAAGATAACTTATATATATAAAACGGGCTTAATATTTAACATTTATCATGTAAACCACATACCAGATATTAATGTATACCTATATAATAAACATATCCAAGTTCAAAACCATTCCGCTATACGCGTTGAAGTTTCATATATTAAAAAAAAAAAAAATTTTAAGCATTTTTATGTAAATCTTGTTATGCAGAAATTTTACATGTACTTTTAACAACTTTTAACAAACCTATGTACTTAGTTTTACAGTACATTATGTATTCTAAAGGAATTGAACATGTTGTTGAAATTTTCTCATTTATATGATACAATAATATTTTATACCATTTCTTTTAATGAAATGTAATTGTTTATAACCTTGTAATATTTTAACCGCATCCTCTCAAGTGTGATTCAGGTAACCTGCATCACACCTGATAGAATGTGTTGTTAAAAAAACTATTTTATCTAAATATTACTCCTTAAGTGTTTACAATGGTATTAGCAAATTTATCACAAGTTCAGGTATTCAAACCTAGTATATAAATAGACTACACTTGTAAACAGTTGACGAGCTATTATTATATGTTCATAAAAAGCAAATATTTTTTAATATATACTATGTACTCTCTAAATTGAATTTTCAGGTTCATGCATTTATAACTTGTACTTTATATTATAAATAGTTTTAATAATGTACTTTATCATATTTCAGTAATAGAAAATTTACTTTATATGAATAATAATTGTACAGCTTCTAGTATAAACACACAAGATGTTTCTAGGCTACTTTTAAATGATATTCATGCCACCATTCAGCCAATAGCTTGAAATAATTTTGCTCATTTTTAGCCAAGCTCCAAACCAAATGTTGTTGAAGCCACACTAGTTATAGATTTACTTTTTAAGCTCATGGAATATTTTTATACAACTAGTGATATAGGTGATATACAATAATGCACATAATCTTAAAATCATAATTTTTATTGCATTAAAAATTGTTCATGATGTGCATACAGTAATTTAATAAAGTCACAGACACATGTTTTTAAACAGTATTGTAGTCCTAGGTATAAAGAACCAATTTTAAATATTAAGATTTCTTTTTATGTCGTTATAACTTTATAACTGGAGGGGAGGCGTGTGGAGAATCACTTATCAACCGTATAAACTAATTTTTAGGTGTGTTATCCCTAATGGCAGAGACTTGAACGGCGAAAAGACAACCACAGATTATTCCGATTCTAATAGCCGTTCTGACAAGTCATGTCATACGTTTGTCATTCTCCACATTAGCCTTCCGAGTTTGATTTAAAATTGTAATCTTTTAAATCTATAAAAATAAAATTATCCTTCTGATATATAAATCGTATTTATTTGGAGTCAAAATATACATGGATGGTGACGTTGTTGTAAGACAGGTAAGTGTTAAATAATCGACGTTCCTAACCTCCATAGTATGTTTGAGTCTAGCCATGTTTTCACTTGCGAGATTCCCAAATTCGCTAGGTTATATACATTATTCCAATCCTTAGATTTGAAGAGTAAAACTGTGTCGTCAGCATAGCTAACTATTTCACCGTCTATTTTCATGCTGCAAAGTTCATTTATGTAAATAGTAAAAAGAACGGTTACTATGTGTACAGTTCGTTTGACCTCCAACATCCTTCCTATAATCAGAGCACTTGTCACGAGTCCTAACAAATCAGTGCCCCCTTGTGTTCCGGTCTTACCGAGACAGGAGTGCTCCTGGCTCTGGAGGTAAATTAGTATCGTATCGTATTCAGAATACGTTTTATAATTAAGCATTTTCAAGTAAGCCAGCTTCACAGCATTTTTTAAATTTGTACGAAAACAAAATTTAAAAAATATAAACGGATTATTAAAGTTCATTAAAGCTTTATTGACTTTTATCTCGCTGCCAAATGATTTGCCTTCCATTATAAAAGCCCTCTGCATAAAAAAAATATCTAGGTGCTTCAAAAAATCGAATTGGCGGCCAAAATGAACAAAATCGCTTTGCTAAGCGCCTCATAAGCGGAAAAGGATTCTTGGCAGACATTGACATAGGATTTCATTGGGAGGACTTTCAACTTTCCACGAACAGGAAATTATTTCACGAACCATTTGGAATGTGAAGATAAGTTTTAATCGAATTCCATCATTACCAAAATGTTTTACCGTAAGACCACGTAATAACCTCTATGTTGTCATAATATTAATGATTGTAACAAAAAGCGGAAATTTTGTTTGTAGGTCTCACTAAGTTTCGCGTTATTTAACCCTTTGACACCTAAAATTTGGAAATATTCCAAACGCACACCAAACTTTTGTATACGGTTCATATTTGTCACGTGAGAATAGGACGTTTCTACGACTCGTTTACGATTTCAACAGATCGGTTTTTTTATTTTACCTCCACATAAGATGCCCTGATAAAAATAATTTTCTCTACGTGAATGTGCTTATGGAGGTTAGGAACGTCGATTATTTAACACTTACCTGTCTTACAACAACGTCACCATCCATGTATATTTTGACTCCAAATAAATACGATTTATATATCAGAAGGATAATTTTATTTTTATAGATTTAAAAGATTACAATTTTAAATCAAACTCGGAAGGCTAATGTGGAGAATGACAAACGTATGACATGACTTGTCAGAACGGCTATTAGAATCGGAATAATCTGTGGTTGTCTTTTCGCCGTTCAAGTCTCTGCCATTAGGGATAACACACCTAAAAATTAGTTTATACGGTTGATAAGTGATTCTCCACATGCTGATATGTGGGACACACTGTGTGAACTTTTCGAGGAAAGGAGGGATTGAACATGGGTCTTGAAGAAACTAGTGTTTTTTTTTTTATTTTTCATTTCCTTGTTTTATCTATTAATATTTCTTTAGTTTATTATATCAGCTAAACAATAGTAAAAAAAAAAAAAATGTCGTGGTATAACTGAAAGTATACTAGATTATGAATATACATTTGTATTACTTTACCAACAGAATTTCTTCAATTCAGTTTCATTTTCAAATTCATTTTCTTGTTTTTATCTATTAATATTTCTTTAGTTTATTATGTCAGCTAAACAATAGTAAAATATGTCATGGTATAACTGAAAGTATTCTAGAATATGAATATACATATGTATTATTTTAACAACAGAATAGTCAACACTATAATTTACTATAATTTACATGTAAAAACATTATCATATTAGAATGTCCTAAAACGGGCAATCGCCTAGTTAAACATTTTAAGTTCATTAATTGTATTATGTAATATTTACAAACAAATAAACAATAAAATAAAAAGATCAAAAAATATCGATTCAAAATATATAAAATATATATATATATAAGAGGGAAGTAACACAGAGGACAGCAAATCGTTTCACAGCCGAGCTGTTGAAGTCGAGTCGAGACGCGTCGTAAAAACGACCCGTTATCATATACCTACGACTGTGGAATGATTTTCCGTCATCTGTATTTTCTCTACCTACAACAAGGATCTCTTTCAAGACACAGATTCACTCCTTCCGTTACTCAAAAGATCCAAAGTTGGCTTAGGATCTGAAGGAAATGTTTTTTTTTCTCAGGATGCGAATGAAATGGAAGGTTATCATTCCCGTGTGTATTTAATAACTAAAAAGACAAAATAAATTAGGAAATAATTTAGGATGTTAACTGTGTCCTCATTTGTGTCATACAATGTACCTGTTGCATGTGAATACAACCATCTATAATCCCAATTGGAGTTTCATTTGACGAGAGAAGTGTGGTTTGGATTGTTGGATAGTCCCCCGCATAAAGGCAGTTTGCCGACCCTTGCTGAATGAATTAGATTCTCAAATCTTTACGCTGAGCTGACTGCCGAAGCCTATGTAAACCCCCGTTCCTTAACAAGAGCTCTATTCACAACATTGGCGCCCTACGTGACCCCCTCAAATTCACAACAACGCATTGACTAATAAGTTTGCTGATAAACTTTTCGTAAAATTCTATTATTATTATTATTATACGTGAAAATATTATGTTCATAAAAAACCTAATATTTTCAAGTTTCGTAATTATATATTATCAAAAAAAAATGCAGGTGCATGAACACGTTTACGACATATAAGGAATTTACTAAAAGTTATTCAGGAAACGGTCTGCAATCCCGTTTCTAACCGGATTACCATTAATTTGAAAAGATTCTCAATAAATAAGCAATACACATTTTTACCCGTGTGTACCGTTGCACCAGGATAATAGTACTCCTAGTTGAGGTGGTAAATCGCATCAGTTCGTTTCAAATAATATTGGATAAGGTTTTGAAATAAAATGACCTTGAAGAATCGTTTTCTATTTCAAGTAGTAAATTCGTTTGGATCAGTGGTTTCAGATTAATGTAGTGAGCGATTCTTCTAGTGCGGTCTTTCTCGGTGCTTGGCATTCAGTTAAATAGGAACACAGGAAATAAATGAAACCAACGGAACGTGATAGGAAATGGAAGATTACAGAGGAGACAGTGGATTGGCCTAAATAATGATTATCTCACCATAAGAACTGCTGAAGAAACTGATCTGCCGATTAGTTTCCTGTAACTTCTGGAGTGGAGGTCGGATTGAGTCGGAGCAGTCGGAGCGATTGAGGTTTCGCGAGGGCTGGCTAAATTTACATTTAAATTTCTAAAATACAAACCTAATATTTTTTAAATAAGCAACAATTTTGTTAAGTTCGCACTCCTTGTCTGGTTTTATTATACTTGCATCTGCTATCTTTAGAATTAGATTATTGATTTAATCATTCCTTAACCTACATACCTAAAACTTACCATATCACTAATTAAAACCCAACCTTACCTAACTTCTAATCATTTAAGTACATTCCGTCAGAGTATTTATTCAGAAGTCGAAGGTTCGAAACCGTGATGCGCCCAATTAAAAAAATGTATTTTGTAAATTAATAATAATATACACAAGTCTATCAATGTATTACCTTTTAGGGGAATACAGTATGTAAATATGTTATAGTATGTTAATATGTCGCCGTGTGGACATATCCACAGTTTGATAATGGCCTCAAAAGCCGAAACAGCTGTCACATTAAAAACTGTAAAAATAACAGAAATACTTGCAGAACTTAATAATTATTATAACATTATTAAATTTGATTTATCTTAAATTTATTTAAAAAAATTAAATGGATTTCTACAAATTAAACACCAAAACAATAAAAAAAAAAAAAAAAATAATAATAATAATAATAATAATAATGTAAATATGTTACATTGTCCGATTCCTTGTAGAGATAAAGAGTTTATCACGAACATAATACAAGATTCGCTCAAAATTTAGGATAGGTGGTTCTGAAATATATCAATAAATTCGATTAAAGGACCCTTTACTAAAAATAAATAAACTACCAACGACATTTAATGATATTAGGTACCATTATTTACACTGTGAAATTCAAATATAATGTAAAAAAGTGGCTGTTAGATAAAGAAGATGTTTTTGATATTTACGCCTTACTGAAACCCTTGTATTGCTAATTGAAATTTACATAACGACTTATAATTGGGCACCATCGGAACCATTTATTGGATAACTAACATCCCTGCCATAGGTCATCCCAAGTGGTCCGCTACGTTTGGTGACTTAGCAGAGGTGCTCGGGTTCATAGAGTGAGGTTTGTCTAGGTCTTGGCGGTGGATGACTTTGCCCACATACTGCGTGGCGGGTGGGATCGAGAGAAACTGGTTCAGGAAGACCTTTTAACCACTCCAGCCGGACTCTCTCTCGATCCATCGTATTGCACCGCAGTGGGAGGGATGGATTCATTCATCACTTCTGGACACATTGACCCCCAGATTCCTACCCACCTCTACCTACTTTTTTATTTCACAGATCTTCCTCTATTTCATTTCCTTAAAAAAAAAACCCACACAGCATCCCCAAAAATAACAAAAAAGTGATGTCCGTCAGTGTGTGACCTATAGACTCCAAAACCACTGTACAGACTTTGATGAAATGTCAAAGTTTGTTCTTATTAGTGCTAGAAGTGTTTAGGGAGTGATTTGAATGGAAAAGAAGTCGGGGACATCCAATGAAGACTTAACGCATTTTCTATGCACTGCAATGCGATTCTGAGGAATTCAAGTAGATACAATGTGTTTTTTTAACAGTGACAATATGGTATAGAAGTGTAGTGGAGAAAAGTCGGGGATTCCCGAGGATGACATTAATGAAATAATTATTTGTGGAAAAATGAGGCTTGCATAATGAACAAAGAAAGAGGTGTAAGGAGAATGTATGAGATGGAAAAGAATGGTAGAAGAAGTTGGAATACATGGAACGATTACCGTTTGGTAAAATGACGCCCGTATATTCTTGGTCTCGGAGTTTATGTTAAAATAAAAAAAAAAACACTATTGGAATCACTTTAATTTATTTAATACGCAATGGTATAACAAAATGCACGACACAAGATTAACAGAAGGATTTTTATATGGTGAAATGAGAACTAATTTAAACACCGTGTCGGTCGAATAAATAGTTGTAAGATTTTTTGTAAATAATAGCAGAATGGAAGACACATCTCTCTGTTTTCAAAAGAATATTCATTCACATTTCTAAATATATTATGTTGATGCCTATAAATATCTCTACACCTTTTCCCTTTTATTTATTTTTCATCTCCTGAATATGGACGCCTTAGTTCCATTAACCGCAAACAATTATGTACGGAATCAAATTCATAACCCTTTAATTTTGTAAACCTTAAGTTTTTTTAATTATATCTTACTAAATGGCAATCCCCATGAGATATTAAAACTCGTAAAAATATGAAAACATCATATTTTAAACAATCTTTAATCCAAAATAGTATCGTGTCTCGGTTGAAGACAATGTATAAAACGTTGTTCGATAGAGCTTTATCAGGGCCAAAAGCCAACATTGATCAAAATAAGGGCTCGGGCCGGGCCCTACATTCAGTTTGGCAATAATCGGTCTCGGGCCGGGGATAAATTGCCAGCCCTGGTGGAACTCGCTTGAACCCACCAGAACGCAATCACATTTATTTCTAATGGCATCTGAAAATAGTTCAATGTATTAAGTTGGATATCGGATTCCGAGAAACAATTTAATTATTTTAACGGCATTTATTCCGTAGAGATCGAAATAGTATTTTACAGCACATTGTTGACTACGGCGTTTATTTTCCGTTAGTCACAAACAAAATACTGTTTCGCCCTCGATAAATCAACTTATTATTCTCCTTTAATAAAGCCTGATGAAAAAACATGTTTATATATTAAATAAATGGAAATAAGGAATAATAATCGCCCATTTAATGTGAAAACTAATGGGTTTCCATAAAGCTTGCTTCTGAGAATACTTTATAAAATACTTTGTTTGATGAATAATCAAATATTATCTTAATAAACTGACGAAGTTTGTAATCTCTTCTTGAGAAAAATAATTACTAATTATCTGTTGCTTAGTGGATATAATGGCTGATTTTGGGTTCAAAACAGAATGATTTTTTTTTTTATATTTAGAACCAATTCATAGAGAGGATCGATAAAATAAATTTATTTTCCGTATTTTCTGTTTCTAGTTATTTTTGGAAAATTGGCGAAGAGTGTCTTTGTATTCAGTAAACTGAAAGTACCTTTTACATATTTATAAGATGGTTCAGGATCATATTGGGAATGGTTTGACCATATTCAATAAATTGTGTTTGAGCTCCCTATCCGAATTAAGGTATTTTTATTATATTATTATGGATTATGTTCTATCGAAGACCTGAGATGTTTATTTACGAGTTTAATATTTTAATCGGGTCAAATCAAACGTCAGATTAACAGAAAAGTATATGTAAAAGGGTGTGTGAATGTGAATCTCTTCGGCCAGATACTCCGCACGACGCACGTGAGCCGTTCCAAACCAGAAAATAATTCATTAAGCAGTAAAAGAGTGAAAAGAAGTATGTGATTTCAATTCTGAAATCATCTATTTTGGGAACAGTAGACCATCCAAAGCAAAAGCAGTATCCGAAAATGTGTGTTTCTAATTTCTTATTTATTCTTTTTTTAATAAATCACAACCAAAAGTTAGAGTTAAAAGAAACGTCAAAGATATTTTGTTCATACTTTCTTCATCAGGCAGGTAGGTATCTACCATCATATTGGAACAACGCGAATTAAGAGTCCAAATAAACACGACGCTTTCACATATAAAAAGTTTATCTTCACTGAAAAATGATGAAGGCTACAATTATTGAAAAGGAATCAACACACAAATAAATTTACAGACAGATTAAATGCAAAACGGTAACATTAAAACTGAATTTCGCTACACTCAGTCAAAAATCTATTTGGGCCTTCCCATCAAAGTTCCACTAGACGGGAACAACTCACGTGCGTTGTGGAGCGTCTGGACGAAGCTAATTAAGAAGAAAGGGTGTACCAAAACACGTTCTGTTCTTTATGCGTACCCCAGCGACTAAAACCCCTCCAGCATTTGAGGGTCATATATGACCGGGCGCCCATATTTTATAGTTTTTATTTTTATTTAATTTTAATATTACATTTAGTTACAGTAGTGACGTATTGCCCATCTCACTAGGTGTGTAACGCCTGTGTTGAGATTGCAGATAAAATAAAATCAGTATTTTTTTTTTTTAAGTTATACAATTCAAGAAAGAATCTTGAAGATGAAGGCGAAGCGATCATAATTTTAAGTAATTAATTAATAAAGTTTCAGTTTGACCAAAAGGCATATTATACATATATATACAGAGTAGGCACAATTTTTAGTATGTTATGAAATACTTCTAATGTATATTTTTAGACCTATCACGTTTCTATGTAATACTTATATACCTGAAGGCTTATCAAATGAGTTATCTTTATCTATTAAATGTGTTGCAAATTCCGAAAAACCTATGTTGTTTAAGCATCTCAAGTGCTCAACTACCCGCGTTTGAACATTTCTTGCAGTTTTACCAATGCAAAATGCTTCGCAATCATTACATTTAAGTTTATAGATTCCAGAATGGCTTCAATTATTTTCTTTATCCTTTGAGTTAATTAAAAGTTTACTTAGGTTATTATTGCTACGCCTCAATAATTTAGAAGCACTCGAGATAAAAAATCCCTTAAAGTCAATAAAATCAATTTATTAAATAAACAATTAGATTTAACAAACAGCCCCATTTTAAATATATTTCCATTCCCTGCACCTATGTTTACCCCCTCTCTCCTACCTAAGTCTTCCATCCCCACCAAAGTTGATGTTCTCTCTCCCTCTTCCAGCTTAACTATAAGTACCCATACACCTCTGTAATTAATTTAATATGTTTTTATTAACCCTGATGAAGGTTCGGGTTGAACTGAAACCGGTTGGTTATAAATATATACAATAAAGTGGTATTCAAACAAAGTTATTTTATTTTAATTATTAAATTTTTTGTTTTGTCTGTATTCAGGGTTAATATGTGAGCATCAAGCCAATTTTTAACAGTACGAAGGCCATTTTCTGCCGTTTTACAGACTTCATCCCAAGATTTAGCGTAAAATAGCAAAAAAGTATCATCGGAAAAAGTTGTGATTTGTCCACAAATTTGTAGGTTGCATAGATCATTAATATATATTAAGAATAATAAGGGTCCTAAGATGCTACCTTATGGGACGCCACAGACTGTTTTTTGAGGACGACTATATGTACTGTTTAGTTTAACGCATTGCGTTCGATCTGTTAGATAACTACAGAATAATTGCAGGACTGAGTCTGATAATCCTATCCTCTTAAGTTTATCAAAAAGTATTTTATGATTCACAGTGTCAAACACTTTTGCAAGATCTATGAAAATTCCTAAACATTTATTTCCTCTATCTACATTACTTATCATGAAGTCTGTGACGTTGGCGATGGCATCTGAGGTTGATAAGTTTTTGAGAAAACCAAACTGGTTTACTGATAATATTTTACTAGAGTAAAGGAAAGTAGTCAGTTGATCTCTTAGTAGTCTTTCAACAATTTTTGAGAGTGCACTCAGAATACAAATTGGTCTGTAATTAGTAATTTCAGTTTTTTTTCCACCTTTAATAATTGGGGTGATAATACCTTGTTTTAATACATTAGGGAAACAAGTATTATGAGTATTTTTATCTTTTTTCATAATGCGAAAATAATAAAGTTTGAAATTTCAAATGCATACACCGGAAAGATAATTTTATCTAGTTTTTAAAACAGTATTTGTTTTTACGGAAAGTTTAAAAATAAGATGTATATAGCGCATTTAAAATACACAGAAAACATTGCAAACTGAACGAATGTGGTGAATCTACTGAAGGGTTGATTTAGCTTAGCATTTTACGTTTTGTGACTGCTTATTTATCTCTCCCCAATTTTTCAATATAAATCGATTTGTTATGTGAGGCACTCATTGTAAAAAACAGTTCCTCCTTTTAATGATTTTTGGTTCTTCTTCATTGTTTAATATTATACGTAGTTGGGAAACACGCCAAACGCGTGTTTAGCATTACTTATACGCGGTTGACATTGGTTTCAACAGCTCGGCTGTGGGACGATTTGCCGGCTTCTGTCTTTCCTCCCTTGATATATGATGATATTATATTATTTTTTCTACTATATACCATCGTACGGCATCTTATAACACCTTGATGAAACCCATGTTCACTCCTATTTCTCCCAGAAAAAACCCTCCACATAGTATTCCAAAATATGACATAAACCCTAAGGCAAATTATAAATGTTTAAAAAACAATATAATTAATACGTACTAATTAACCACCCTCGTGATAATTACTATAATCTTCTTCTTGCCCGTGTCGTATTCGGGTCAAGAATCCATTCTTCTTCTTCTGTCGTAAAGTGGGGGAGTTAGAGGGGAACATCTAGGTCAGTGAGCAGTCTAGGAACTCAGGCGTCGCCCTGTGGACCACATCAGTTCCGCCGGGGAATGGATGCAGCGGGCATTCTTTGACACATGTTCGGTGGTCTGCCCCGCACCGCATTCACACATCGTCGAATCTTTAAGACCCCACCTGTGCATCATGTGGGCACAGCGGCTGAGGGAGGACTTTATCCTATTGATGACGGACCAGAGTTTGCGAGGAAGTGAGAATCCAGGCTGTATCTCAGTGGGGTCGTGCACTCGATTGCCGCTCAAGTTCCCACCTATCTTCTTGAGTGAGAGCCAATCAGAGGAACCACTCTCGAGACGACATCATCGTGCAAAGGTATTGCGCTTTACTCAACGCCTTCTTGTATTTCCTCTGTGTTAAAATCTCACGCTTGATATTTGGCGGGGTTATATTTGCGTTAACGGGGAGTCAAAGGAGATGTGTAGATTTTAAAGTCCTGCTGAAAGTATTGCTTCGATAAGATGCCTCTAGGCGTACCTGTCCTGGGATACTTCAGCGGCCTAGTTGCTACCATAAACTTTATCTGCGGCGACCAACTGAATTCCCAATTTTCTCTTTATTATTCAATATCCCTTATATTATTTTAAGGAAAATTTCCCTTGTATAATTTTATCTTTCCATAGATTTCTACGGTCACGTATATAATAACAAGATAGGTACCTTGAAACAGTTCTATTTGTTTCTGGGAGATTCAATGTCATGATCCGGCAAAAGTTGGAACGTGGAATTACAAACATAAACTATTTGAAGTAAAATTATTACGTTCCTGGAATGTTTGATGTAAAATTACTTTTACGGAGATACGATCCGAGTTTAGTGCGTGATAGATACAAGTTTGCCGTATCCGATGATAAAATAAAGGGACGTTAAACTGATTGGAATAAAGAACATAAAATAAAAACAAAATCAAAAAGTGTACGTATTGTGATCTATGTCAATCTCAAGCGTATAGAAATCACTCTCTGGGGGATGTAGATCTCGTGAATAAAATTCTGCAAATATTTCGACAGATTTATTTTAGGTGATTGAATTTTTCATAATCATGTGTTATGTATATTTAGATTTTGTATTTATGATTCGAAACAGGCGGTCTATGCGTCGAAGCTTTTGCAACATTTTTATGTGGCCACTCTCTGAATTTTGTATTCGTTTGCTTTTTAAGATCCAAGAACTCGATCTATGTAACTCGCTTTAGGTTGGGGTGTTTCACACACCATCACGACCACTATGCTCGACAGGTGATCAATATTTGGTCAAATCAAAATATTTAAGAAGTTGAAGATTTAAAAAAAACTTTGGAATTATAATCGATAGCAAATTAAACTCAATATTAACTTTGAAATTTCGAATAAAAAAATGCATGCAAGTTATTAATTAGGAAAAAGGAAAAATTAGACCTAAAAAGAGGAAATTGTATAATTGTAAACGTAATTGTTTTGAGCAATGTAACACGAGTTAAAATAATAGAAATACTGCAGATTAGAGGCATGAGGTCTATATTGTTCTGTAACAGATGTACTTAAATAAAAACATTGCAACTCAATATTGTTAAAGTGCTTAGAAATGTTTAGTCTATAACATTTAGATTATATAATGATAAAAGAATCAGTATTAACTACAGTCCATTTTTATCCTACGAGAAGCTGCAACGATTTTAGGCTTCGAAAGACAAAACTATCGCCAACACAAAACAATATTTATAATAAAGGTTTAAAAATATTCAATGAACTCCCTTTGAATATTAAGGAAGCTAAAAAGAGTATTATTATAGTAGTTTTAGAATATTTGTAATCTAGATATAAAATGTACAATTTTGTAGTTAAATAAAATATACTTTAAAAATGCTGAAACGTGCCGAGAAACCATCGTATTGCATCAATTGGTATAATCGAACAAGTTTGTTTATAATTGCAGCACAATCGTTGTAATAAATATGTTCGTAAGTATAAAGAGTAAGCTTTTGAGTCTGTTCAAGTAGACATAAATATTGTAGTTTGTATCCCAACGTAATGCGTGTACAAAAGGTTCGATCAGTTTATAAGCTAATTAAGATTCCGATATCGATAGCCGACCTAGAAACACTGCGGTCTAGCCCACTCAGTAAAATACCTTTAACGTTTTTATTTTTAAACAGTAAAGTTCAGTAATTAATTCGCCCAGAGAGACGATAACATCGCAGAGCCACGAAAGCGATTCAAATGAAAAATATACCCCTCTTGTTACTATTAATGTGACTTCTTAATAATAATAATAATACATTTGCGAAGTTTACGGAGTAATTTTGAAAGGGGAAAATAATTCATGTTAACAAAACACGCAAATCAGTTTAATTGTTTTTTTTTAGAAACACAAATATTATAATTTTTTATTGGATCTAACATATCCGTTTACATCTCCGGCAACTAGCTCAGAATAATATTTAAACATATTGCTGCTTTATACTTACCTCTTCAGTTGTATATACCTACTCTCGACTTCGTCGCTTGCGCGGGGACAAGGGAGGTGAATTTAATTATAAACATCTATTAGTTAGGTGTCTCGATTTTAATTAGGATTGTCATGTTTAAATACTAAATCTAAATTATACTTAGATCTACTTACATCCAAAACTTAACTAGTTGTCATATGGTTCTGGGTTGATTATCCACTGTTCACACCGTCATTGTTCACTGTAACTACCCTGTTGTCACTGAGTTAGTTCTATGCTTTGGCCTTAGAAAGGCCGAAGTCCTAGGTAAGCTTCTGCAGTTCTGCATTTCAGGCCCTCCCGGCTGCGTCTGGTCACCGCGCTTTCTTCGTCTCACGCCCAGCATTACGTCGCGGAAGAAAACATATCTTGCAAATCACTTCATAGAACTCGACTGTAACTTCTTCATCCACCGCCCAGCATTACATCGCTGGGCTGAGAACGCGCGCTTCATTACCACTCCTGTCTCGGTCTCCCCTCTCTCCCGCCTCGGTCTTGACTGTCCATCGTTCCTAAGCTCGTAGGATCTGTCGCTCTACCCCGCACTTATTTCCTTACAACTCACATCTGTCAACACTTTATTTGTCTTTGGGCGCACACTGCGGGACACACTTAGTCTATAACTCAAATTTATTTGTGACGAAATTTGATTCGTCACATGGAAGAACTTTTCTTTCTAAATAATTTGTTAATAACCGAGTGTCTAAATGAGTGTTTCGAATAAACGTTTCCGATTTTTAATTAAATGGGATACCTATTGAATTTTTATGAGTGTCTAAATGACTATTCAATTATTATTTGATCCTTTTTTCTTTAACTTTTTAAGGTTACACCCATCAATGTAATATATGATTTAAGTAGAAGATAATATTAATAAATCTAAATGAAACAGAACAAGAAACAGAAAATTAAAAGATAATGGTCTCAACTGGGAATCTTTGAATCCTCCCCCCAAGATGCGAGATATTGTAGGGAAATTGTGACTCATGTGGCCAACCTAAGCTCAGTAATATTTTTTTTTGCCCAGCAAACGATTTGAATCCATTGCGACAACCTCCAAATATGTACAAGTATTTTCACCATTTTCGCTTGTTCCGACAGTGACAATATCAATGTAAAGTGTACTCACCATGTAGATGAGACAAGAAGCGAAAAAAATGGTTCCGCTTTTTGACCCCCAACTGACCTCCAACTCTCTCAACGCTCTAACTAAAACTACCGAATCGGGTCTACGCGCAGCGCTTCGAGTTCTAATAATGGAACAAGTTTCTACGAGATATTAGTATTCAGTAGCGCCTCTAATTGTAGCTCTAATTACATAACTCTTCACAATACCGAGCACGATGACGTATCAAATTATTCTTCTCAAGTAAATCATCGCAATTACAGTCAAAACTAATACTTCCTCACAGATAACACATGATTATAAGTATCGAGTCGAGCATTATTATATTATCATCGTCATTCTGCGTCCCTCAACATAGTTAAAACAGTAGTTTTCCTCCACACAAACTAGGAGCACAATGTATCCATGTAGTTACAGGCACACTTATTGGCTTCGTTTAGTTTTAATGGCTCGCTAACTAGTATCATTCCAGCGCAAATCAGTTCAACGTTCAGCCCGTACTCATTTGCTTGGAACGGGGAGAGGGGAGAAGAAGATTGATGGATGCTGCCATAAACAATGACTGTACCAGTCAATTTATTGCCCGCTCTGCCCCCGGAGTCTAAGAGCGAATCTTTCACATCACGACTACAGACTGTGGCCAGGGGCGGATCGGCACGTCACATTGGGCTGTAGGAATTATCGAATTAACTGAAAATAGTTCAAAATCAATGGCTTGTCTAAGTCGATACTGACAACCTTGTATTATATAACAACTGGGGGTTAATGGCAGCAGATTCTATGTTTTTAATGAGTGATTGTTCCAAAAGGCGAACGTTTATTGATATATTGTTGTATAAAATAATGAAATATTATTATTAGATATTAATAATGTTCCCAACCGACTGAAGCCAATGGGATTATGGCATACCTATTTGGGGTATGATATGAAGCTCCGGTTAGCGAGAGACGAAGGAGGTGGTACAGAAAAAGGTGAATAATTACCTGGATAATCAAATCTGGACACCATTAAAGCCATTTTAAATAATATTTCAATCCTGAATGATGGCCTTTAACCTGGGAATTAGTATTCAGACAGCCACAGTTTTATTAAACGTCTTGATTTTTTTGGCCTGTTTAGCATGAGTATGGGACATTTGAGAGTTCTTCCTGAAAACTAATTCATAGACCAATATTTGATATCAGGCTTAGCATTAATCCCGAGATTTGAAAGAATGCCCGTTTATAATATTACTGCATGTGTACCGTACCTCCAACACTGGCTTTCATTACCACAATCAATAACGATAATGTATTCAATATTTTCTATCTGTCTGCCACCCGCACTTGATAATAATTATTACAATAACACAAGTAAGTAATTACTTCATTTCGACGCGTGCGACCTACAGAGTAAAGAAAACGAAGATCGATGAACACACTAAATCAGTTAATTGCCTCAACAACACTCCCAAACGATGTTCACGTTAGAAGTAGCCGATGTTTATTACAGTTTAATGTAACGTGTCGGGCGCGTAAGGTTTAAATTCACAAGGGCAGTTACAAATAATAACAAAAAAATATCAATTTTATAATTTCGTGGCTTGGAGAGAAATAGAGGGGTATTTCAAATAAACAAAGAGTAACTCTAAGATTCCTCTGGATTCGCAAGATTTAACTATTCGATACTGATACTGACAACAGCTTGGAATTATTCAAATGGTACGTGCAAAATAGGTAGGCCTTTATTTACGTAGAAAGTTTCTGTGAAACGTGATTTAAGGGAGATGCTACAGCAAAACATTACTGTAATAGACGTTAGAAGAACGAAAACGTTTCCTTTTGGTTAAAGCTATCTATATTGTATTCTTAGGAGTATAGGATTCTGTATAGGATTCTCATAGTATTCCTCAGTTTTCAGGCAGTAGGTACCACATACCATTAAAAAAACTTTTTTAGGTGTGTGTATTACATGTTGTTTTTTGTTTCGAGCGCGGTTGCTCCGTCGATATCCGAAC